>JADLZN010007284.1:188867-705972 GCA_018155175.1 Sinocyclocheilus anophthalmus | reverse complement strand
AAATTACTCTGCCCTTATGCTGATAACACTGAAAAGCTGTGAAGACCTTGTGCTTATGCATCGAGCATATCAATAGAATGCCATATGAATTCTGCAGTGCTGCCGAAATCATACCCCCCTGTATTAAATGCTTATTATTGAATTTGAACACTTGTGCTTTTTTGCAGGTATTTTACAGGACCAGATGTGTCTCCACAATGAGTTTTTTTGGTCTCTGACCCAGCAAACTGGATATCATTAGGGGGTATGAATTCGGCAGTGCTGCCAAAATCACACCCCCCTGTATTAAATGCTTATTATTGAATATGAACACTTGTGCTTTTTTGCAGATATTCTACAGGACCAGATGTGTCACCACAATGAGTTTATTTGGTCTCTGACCCAGCAAACTTGATATCATCGGGGGGGGTATGAATTTGGCAGTGCTGCCAAAATCATACCCCCCTGTATTAAATGCTTATTATTGAATATGAACACTTGTGCTTTTTTGCAGATATTCTACAGGACCAGATGTGTCACCACAATGAGTTTATTTGGTCTCTGACCCAGCAAACTTGATATCATCGGGGGGGGTATGAATTTGGCAGTGCTGCCAAAATCATACCCCCCTGTATGACATCTTGATTATTGTCTAAGCACTCTTGTGTTTTGCAGGTATTCTACGGACAGATGTGTCTCGACAATAAGTTATTTGGCTCTCGTACCCAGCAAACGGGATATCATTAGGGCGTATGATTCGGGCAGTGCTGCCTAAATCATACCCCCCTTAAGTAAATCTTATGTATTGAATATCACACTTGTGCTTTTTGCAGGTATTGGCCACCGGACCAGATGTCTCCACCATGATGTTATTTTGTCTCTGACCCAGCAAACTGGATACAGGGGGGTATGCATTCGCAGTGCTGGCTGGCCAAAAATCACCCCCCTTTATTAAAATGCTTATTTGATTGAATATAACAGCTTGTTCTTTTTTGCAGGTATTCTACCAGGCCCAGTGTCTTCACAATGCGTTTATTGTGGTCTCTGACCCACCAACTGAGGATATCTGGGTCGGTGATATCGGGCCGTGGCTGCCAAAATCATACCCCCCGATATTAATGCTCATATTGAATCTAATCACTGTGACTTTTTTGGCAGGTATTCTACAGGACCATATGTTCCCATAATCGTTTTATGGTTCTCCTGACCCAGCAAACTGGTACTACATTAGGGTGTATGAATTTGCAAATGCTGCCGAAATGCATACCCCCCGTATAAATGCTTCTTATTTAATATTAACTACTTGGCTTTTTTGCAGGTATTCTACAGTACCAATGTGCTTTCACAATGAGGATTTATTTGGTCTCGACCCGCAACTGATATCATTGGGGGTTATCAATTCGCTGCTGCCAAATCAGACTCACCCTGTATATAAATTGGTATTATTGCTATGGAACCGTTGTGCTTTTTTGCAGGTATTCTACAGGAACAGATGTGTCTTCACAATGAGTTTATTTGGTCTCTGAACCAGCAAACTGGATATCATTAGGGGGGGGTATGAATTCGGCAGTGCTGCCAAAATCATACCCCCCTGTATTAAATGCTTATTATTGAATATGAACACTTGTGCTTTTTTGCAGATATTCTACAGGACCAGATGTGTCACCACAATGAGTTTATTTGGTCTCTGACCCAGCAAACTTGATATCATTAGGGGGGGTATGAATTCAGCAGTGCTGCCAAAATCATACCCCCCTATATTAAATGCTCATTATTGAATCTAAACACTTGTGCTTTTTTGCAGGTATTCTACAGGACCAGATGTCACCAGAATGAGGTTTTTATTGTTCTCTGACCCAGCAAACTGGATATCATTAGGGGGGTATGATTTTGGCAGCACTGCCGAATTCATACCCCCTAATGATATCCAGTTTGCTGGGTCAGAGAACCATAAAACTCATTCTGGTGACATCTGGTCCTGTAGAATACCTGCAAAAAAGCACAAGTGTTCATATTCAATAATAAGCATTTAATATAGGGGGGTATGATTTTGGCAGCACTGCCGAATTCATACCCCCCCTAATGATATCCAGTTTGCTGGTTCAGAGACCAAATAAACTCATTGTGAAGACACATCTGTTCCTGTAGAATACCTGCAAAAAAGCACAAGTGTTCATATTCAATAATAAGCATTTAATACAGGGGGGTATGATTTTGGCAGCACTGCCGAATTCATACCCCCTAATGATATCCAGTTTGCTGGGTCAGAGACCAAATAAACTCATTGTGGAGACACATCTGGTCTTGTAGAATACCTGCAAAAAAGCACAAGTGTTCAAATTCAATAATAAGCATTTAATACAGGGGGATATGATTTCGGCAGCACTGCCGAATTCATACCCCCCCCTAATGATATCCAGTTTGCTGGTTCAGAGACCAAATAAACTCATTGTGAAGACACATCTGTTCCTGTAGAATACCTGCAAAAAAGCACAAGTATTTAGATTCAATAAAAAGCATTTAATACAGGGGGGTATGATTTCGGCAGCACTGCAGAATTCATACTCCCCCTAAAGATATCAAGTTTGCTGGGTCAGAGACCAAATAAACTAATTGTGGAGACACATCTGGTCCTGTAAAATACCTGCAAAAAAGCACAAGTGTTCATATTCAATAATAAGCATTTAATACAGGGGGGTATGATTTCGGCAGCACTGCAGAATTCATACTCCCCCTAAAGATATCAAGTTTGCTGGGTCAGAGACCAAATAAACTAATTGTGGAGACACATCTGGTCCTGTAAAATACCTGCAAAAAAGCACAAGTGTTCAAATTCAATAATAAGCATTTAATACAGGGGGATATGATTTCGGCAGCACTGCCGAATTCATACCCCCTAATGATATCCAGTTTGCTGGTTCAGAGACCAAATAAACTCATTGTGAAGACACATCTGGTCCTGTAGAATACCTGCAAAAAAGCACAAGTGTTCATATTCAATAATAAGCATTTAATACAGGGGGGTGTGATTTTGGCAGCACTGCCGAATTCATACCCCCCCTAATGATATCAAGTTTGCTGGGTCAGAGACCAAATAAACTCATTGTGAAGACACATCTGTTCCTGTAGAATACCTGCAAAAAAGCACAAGTGTTCAAATTCAATAATAAGCATTTAATACAGGGGGGTATGATTTTGGCAGCACTGCTGAATTCATACCCCCCCTAATGATATCAAGTTTGCTGGGTCAGAGACCAAATAAACTCATTGTGGTGACACATCTGGTCCTGTAGAATATCTGCAAAAAAGCACAAGTGTTCATATTCAATAATAAGCATTTAATACAGGGGGGTGTGATTTTGGCAGCACTGCCGAATTCATACCCCCTAATGATATCCAGTTTGCTGGGTCAGAGACCAAATAAACTCATTGTGAAGACACATCTGTTCCTGTAGAATACCTGCAAAAAAGCACAAGTGTTCAAATTCAATAATAAGCATTTAATACAGGGGGGTGTGATTTTGGCAGCACTGCCGAATTCATACCCCCCTAATGATATCCAGTTTGCTGGGTCAGAGAACCATAAAACTCATTCTGGTGACACATCTGGTCCTGTAGAATACCTGCAAAAAGCACAAGTGTTCATATTCAATAATAAGCATTTAATACAGGGGGGTATGATTTTGGCAGCCCTGCCGAATTCATACCCCCCCCCTAATGATATCCAGTTTGCTGGTTCAGAGACCAAATAAACTCATTGTGAAGACACATCTGTTCCTGTAGAATACCTGCAAAAAAGCACAAGTATTTAGATTCAATAAAAAGCATTTAATACAGGGGGGTATGATTTCGGCAGCACTGCAGAATTCATACTCCCCCTAAAGATATCAAGTTTGCTGGGTCAGAGACCAAATAAACTAATTGTGGAGACACATCTGGTCCTGTAAAATACCTGCAAAAAAGCACAAGTGTTCAAATTCAATAATAAGCATTTAATACAGGGGGATATGATTTCGGCAGCACTGCCGAATTCATACCCCCCCCTAATGATATCCAGTTTGCTGGTTCAGAGACCAAATAAACTCATTGTGAAGACACATCTGTTCCTGTAGAATACCTGCAAAAAAGCACAAGTGGTTAGATTCAATAATAAGCATTTAATACAGGGGGGTATGATTTTGGCAGCACTGCTGAATTCATACCCCCCCTAATGATATCCAGTTTGCTGGGTCAGAGACCAAATAAACTCATTCTGGTGACACATCTGGTCCTGTAGAATATCTGCAAAAAAGCACAAGTGTTCATATTCAATAATAAGCATTTATTATAGGGGGGTATGATTTTGGCAGCACTGCCAAATTCATACCCCCCCCGATGATATCAAGTTTGCTGGGTCAGAGACCAAATAAACTCATTGTGGTGACACATCTGGTCCTGTAGAATATCTGCAAAAAAGCACAAGTGTTCATATTCAATAATAAGCATTTAATACAGGGGGGTGTGATTTTGGCAGCACTGCCGAATTCATACCCCCTAATGATATCCAGTTTGCTGGGTCAGAGACCAAATAAACTCATTGTGGAGACACATCTGGTCCTGTAGAATACCTGCAAAAAAGCACAAGTGTTCATATTCAATAATAAGCATTTATTATAGGGGGGTATGATTTTGGCAGCACTGCCAAATTCATACCCCCCCCGATGATATCAAGTTTGCTGGGTCAGAGACCAAATAAACTCATTGTGGAGACACATCTGGTCCTGTAGAATACCTGCAAAAAGCACAAGTGTTCATATTCAATAAAAAGCATTTAATATAGGGGGGTATGATTTTGGCAGCACTGCCGAATTCATACCCCCCTAATGATATCCAGTTTGCTGGGTCAGAGACCAAATAAACTCATTGTGGTGACACATCTGGTCCTGTAGAATACCTGCAAAAAAGCACAAGTGTTCATATTCAATAATAAGCATTTAATACAGGGGGGTGTGATTTTGGCAGCACTGCCGAATTCATACCCCCTAATGATATCCAGTTTGCTGGGTCAGAGAACCATAAAACTCATTGTGGTGACACATCTGGTCCTGTAGAATACCTGCAAAAAAGCACAAGTGGTCATATTCAATAATAAGCATTTAATACAGGGGGGTGTGATTTTGGCAGCACTGCCGAATTCATACCCCCTAATGATATCCAGTTTGCTGGGTCAGAGAACAAATAAACTCATTGTGGAGACACATCTGGTCTTGTAGAATACCTGCAAAAAAGCACAAGTGGTCATATTCAATAATAAGCATTTAATACAGGGGGGTGTGATTTTGGCAGCACTGCCGAATTCATACCCCCCTAATGATATCCAGTTTGCTGGGTCAGAGAACCATAAAACTCATTCTGGTGACATCTGGTCCTGTAGAATACCTGCAAAAAGCACAAGTGTTTAGATTCAATAATGAGCATTTAATATAGGGGGGTATGATTTTGGCAGCACTGCCGAATTCATACCCCCCCCTAATGATATCCAGTTTGCTGGGTCAGAGACCCAATAAACTCTTGTGAACACACAGCTGGTCCGTAGAATACCTGCAAAAAACAACAAGTGGTTCATAATGCAAATGAATAAGCTTTAATACGGGGTAATATTTGGCGCACTGCCGAATTGCGTACCGCCCTAAATATATCCTTTTTGCTGGGTCAGAGACCAAAAAAACTCATTGTGGAGACACATCTGGTCCTGTAGAATACCTGCAAAAAAGCACAAGTGTTCATATTCAATAATAAGCATTTAATACAGGGGGGTGTGATTTTGGCAGCACTGCCGAATTCATACCCCCTAATGATATCCAGTTTGCTGGTTCAGAGACCAAATAAACTCATTGTGAAGACACATCTGTTCCTGTAGAATACCTGCAAAAAAGCACAAGTGTTCATATTCAATAATAAGCATTTATTATAGGGGGGTATGATTTTGGCAGCACTGCCAAATTCATACCCCCCCCGATGATATCAAGTTTGCTGGGTCAGAGACCAAATAAACTCATTGTGGTGACACATCTGGTCCTGTAGAATATCTGCAAAAAAGCACAAGTGTTCATATTCAATAATAAGCATTTAATACAGGGGGGTATGATTTTGGCAGCACTGCCGAATTCATACCCCCCTAATGATATCCAGTTTGCTGGGTCAGAGAACCATAAAACTCATTGTGGTGACACATCTGGTCCTGTAGAATATCTGCAAAAAAGCACAAGTGTTCATATTCAATAATAAGCATTTAATACAGGGGGGAGTGATTTTGGCAGCACTGCCGAATTCATACCCCCTAATGATATCCAGTTTGCTGGTTCAGAGACCAAATAAACTCATTGTGAAGACACATCTGGTCCTGTAGAATACCTGCAAAAAAGCACAAGTATTTAGATTCAATAAAAAGCATTTAATACAGGGGGGTATGATTTCGGCAGCACTGCAGAATTCATATGGCATTCTATTGATATGCTCGATGCATAAGCACAAGGTCTTCACAGCTTTTCAGTGTTATCAGCATAAGGGCAGAGTAATTTAGACAGATTTAACAAAACATTTGAAATTGTTCTGCTCCCTAACAAACACATTCTGTTTCATAAGGAATATTGCAATAGAGAAAATGAGCACTTGTAGTGAAAACACACAAACAATAAAAGCACAGCTAAACAGTCCAAGATGTAAATCATACCAGTCTAGTTAAATACATGATCAAAGACAAATACACAGTTAAATACACGAGCACGGGCCCAAGACCCAAATTTGAAGGTAGTACTCGCCTGTCGGGTGGCGCAAGGGCGCAGCGATGACGTCGTGCGCGCGCACGCGAGGGAGTCAGATCCCGCATGGTAGTCGGATTCCACAACACCGTACTCAAACTCGGGACGCCCGAAGTGCAAAGGCGCTACATGTCGGCGCGCTGCCCAGGAGGCCATTGGCGCCGACCTGCATGTTTTTATTATGGTTATTGAATTTACTCATTTAAAGTAATTGTCATCCCCCATCTCCATACCACACACACCTATCATCCTACTTTTAATTTGAAACATTTTGATTGAAAACTTACATTCATGGGTTTGGCAGACTAAAGAGTGCCTTTAATGTATACATTTTATCAGTTCATGCATTCCCTTGGAATCAAACCCATGACCTTGGTGTTTCTAGCACCATGCTCTACTGTTTGAGCCACATGACTGCTATGAAATTGTAAACATTTAAGAATTTTAAATTCAAGACAGCAATTGAAAACAATTATAAGTATATATTAAACAGGCCTATGCACACATCGGTTTGGTTTTAAAGTTTATTAGCTTGTTTTATCACAGTTGTAGCAAATGTGGCCTGTTTGATTTTGTGCAATCTTTGTGTCTTCAGTAGAAAAGCACATTAGAAAGTGGTACAACCCTCTCCATCTGCAGCTATGATATTTCTGCTATTTCTTTAAATGTATTTTATTAAAAACTATTGTTACAAGCCATGAAAAGCTTGTGTTATTTATTACATTTAGTGAAAATCTGCCTATTTAGGTTGATGTTGTTCATATACAATAGTGATTTCATCCGTTGTTCATTTCTAATTGGCTTAACTGGTATTACAGCACTCCCTCGTTTCCCCTAAACCTCACACCGTTGGTTTTGTTGTATTGTATTGTATTGTGTTGTGTTCTTTTTGTCATGCTTTGTTGCATTGCATTGTGTTCTTTTGTTTGTTTTGTTCTGTTGTATTTTATTGTTGTGTTTTTCCTTGTTTAGTCTCTTTTATTTAGTGCTGTTGTGTTTTTTCCTTGTGTGTGAACAGCAGACTTGCAGAGGTTATGGGTGTTATCATCTTCCACCATCATCAGTGTGGGTTCACACTTACACCCATATGTCCAACAGTGCAACAATGCTCACTGATCCAGTATCAGGCCTTTGACTGCAGCTCTAGACACAGATCCTGATGCATGATCAGAGGTTAATGAAAGCAAGTCGGGGCTTAATGCACAGTCAGTCAACACAATTTGGACTCAGAGTTTGAGCTCTCAGACTCTCCGTGGGATGGTTGCAGCTAAGACCAGCTGAAACATCTTGCTCTGTGGTTTTAGCATCTTCTGTGGTTTAAGCACCACAATTTCCATGTCTACACTGCCTTCAGAGCTAGTTCATATCAGTGTGTTAACTCAACACTGCTGCAGAGTCATAGGACACAGTAGTTGTAAAACGCTTGTTGTCAGCATTTCAGTGACCAGGCTGAACATGCACATGCAAATCATCTTGCTTGTCCTCAGCAGAAGTGGTGAAGGTCTTCTTGTAACCTTATTATTCAGCTCAAGTACTATTAGTTCTCCTTTCCCAGAATGCTTATGCACAGGGACATTATTTTTAGAGTGAACATCTTGTTTTTACTGTACGCGTCCTGAACATTTGTTCATTTAGTGAACAGTAATATGGAGATACACTTTATTATTAGCCTCAAGGTTATTTTAGCTTCAACTTGTACTGTATGTATAAGGGAAAGTGCATACTTTAAATGATTTGAAATTAATTTAAATACATTTTTGTTTTACATATAATCTCAGTTTATATGATTTAAACACTGATAATAATAACAGTAATGTTTCTTGAAGACTGGAGTAGTAGTGACTGCTGGAAATTCAGCTTTGCCATCACAAAAAATAAATTACATTTTAAAATATAATACAATAGATTTGTCCCAATATTACTGTTTCATTGTGTTTTTGATTAAATAAATGCAGCATTGGTGAACGTAAGAGACTCCGAAACATTTTTTAAATCTTACAAGCCTTAAACTTTTAAACGTTACTGTACATCTGATCAACTTCTATTGGGTTCCAGATGAAATTCAGTGGACTTCAGAGATACACGACACCATTTTTATTGATTCTGCTGCTGCAGGTCACAGAACCGCTAATTAATTATACTCTGCTTTTATTCTGTCTGGGATGTGGGCGTTTTGTGCCAAGTTTCAGTGTATGTATTTGTTTCTGTGTAGAGCCTCAGGCTTTTGGGACTGATGGTATTGTGAATCCTGCAGTTCAAAACAGCACACACAAGTAAGAGTGTGTTTGAGTGTGTATGAGCTTCCCTATATGGGAACTGCCTCTAGGAATTTCTGTTATGCAGTTTCTGTTATGCTATTTTATCAGTGAATGAAACTAGCATCAAAAGTATATAAAATGGAAGTTGTGTGTATTGGAGATAGAGTATTGACACACACTCTGTCATAGTCTGAATTTTTCTGCTTTCAGTTTTAACCAAATGAAAAGAAGTATGACTGGTGGAAAAAATATTCAGCTGAACTCTACTGAAAGTTGCTAAAGCAAAATAGTTTAAAAATAACTAAATTAATCTAAATTAATTTAGTCCATATGTGACAAAGAAAAGGGCATACTGTATGCTAATTATGGCTAATCATTCCTGTATGCATCACAGTGTTCTGTAAAGATGTTGTTAGTGCTGTTTTGCTAATTATCGACTTGTAATTAGACCACCACCAAAATGAGTGACAGGTAGGGAGCTTTTCTGATTGGCTGATCTGGTTGGCCATTCCCTTGTTTCTGCTGTTTGCATGCAATATCTCTTTCCTATAGTTTACTTCTTTTGCCCATGATTCTGTCGTAACACATACAGAAGCACATAGGGTTTAGTTCTGTATGACATGCAGGTCGACACACACCCACAAAGTTGGTTTTCTACAGAGAGTTTACCACAGGCTCATAAACGCCCCCCTTTTACCCCTTGCTGTCTCTTTCCATTTCTGAGTTTGTCTTTCCGTTATCTCTCTTCTCTTTTTGCTCTACAGTAATCTGTAGTCCAGCTCTAATATTTCACTTCTGCCTGACCTCATTTACATTTTCCGTGGTGTAAAAGTGTGACTGCTGTGGACGGTACCAGTGGGTTGTGTGATTGTATTTGGCACAGATATCATTTTTAACGTGTGCATGTTTGCCTGAATATATAACTTGAAAAAAAACAGACTTGTCATACACAACTTTTAATACACAAATTGAAAATGCCAGGGAACTTCAAAAATGCTTCCTGAAAGGCCTGGGGAAATCATGGGAAATTGTGAAATCTTAAAAATTCACAGAAAAGTCATTTTCTAAAAGTCATTTTCATTTTCAAAAGTCAAATTTTTCTAAATATGTTCAATTGTTAAGTGTTTCTTTCTCAAGAAACTACTCTTACTGTCACAGATACCTGTGAAAATAGGAATGTATTTGTTAGAAATTATGGAAAGTATGAATTTATTTAACATTTTTATATCCAAGTAATTCCCATAGTTTTGTTTGTGTTGTTTAATCGTTTTGATCAATGTACTAATCTTCAAATTTAGAGAATATTATAAAAATAATGAAAATGAGTATTTAAACTTTTAATTAAGTTACATTTAAAATGTGAGAATAACTTAACTTCAGTATTCAGTGTCTAAAATAATATTTATTGATTTTTTTTGTTTGTTGCAGGTTGACCTTGAACCTGAGGGTAAGGTCTACATCCTGGTTAGTCTCACGGGCTCATTTATAGACGGTGAGTCCCACCTCTCATTTTTATCTTTTTTTTAAAATATTTTTTTAAATTGTTCTATTTGTTTTAAATCTTCTCATGCAGAAGTACACATTTAATCATACATTTAATCATACATGCATCAATTTGACAGTCAGTATGCTTTTTTTTTGGACTGAAACAAAGGCGTATCGAGAACACGCGGCCTGTTTCATAGCCAATGACAGAGTAAAAGATGAAAATATAAAACTCTTCTTGATGAATCGCACTGTCTAGGCCACGATGGTGGAAACGCACACATGCACTGATGCACCCACACTCATTTCCTCCACTTGCTGTTGAGATTAGTGCTGGGCGGTATACCGGTTCATACCGAATACCGGTTTTTATTTTTGTTATGATATTAATTTTTTTAATACCGCAATACGTCGCTTAAACAACTTTTGGAACGCGACACTGTTTGAAAGGCGTCCCTTTTCACTGGTGCACTGTGGTGAGGGAACAGCTGTATGTGTTACTAAGCATGAAAGTTCCGAAACTGAAGCTGTAGAACTAATAGAACAATTAGCTATGGTTCAGTTGGAAGATTTCGCTAGTGCTGTCCCGCGAATGCGAGGTCTGACGTTCCCGGAGAAGTGTCACCTCTCTCGACGTCTGTTCTGTGCAGTAAGCGGCAGAGAAGCACATTCAGTTGGCCGCACCGCAGCAGACTCATCAATAAATGAGTACAAAACACAGTTTCCTAGCACCTGTCGCTTACTGAATTTTTGGAATTATAAATATGAGAGTAGTTCATATCACATGCACTTTTTTTATTTGTTGTTTTTTTTTGTTTGTTACTCAGACACAGGCAGTGCGCTGCATGAGACAAAAAAGTACTATAACACAAGCAACCGCATAGTGTCAGAATCTTAGGTGAGAGTTGCTGTTAATTTTAATCAGACTATCCGTGGATTAAATGAGAGTGACTCCTGTTAACCGTATTAAAGGCTTGTTAAGTCACTATTTAGTGTGGTATTTTTTGGCAATATTCACTCCTCATGACAGTAAAATAGGGTATTCTAAGTCAATATACTGCAGTATTTCCTCTCTCAATCAGTAGAAAATATGGTTAACACCCGGTCATGCATGAAAAAAAAAATACTGTCATGTACCGTGAAACCAGTATAATTAAAAAAAATACCGTGATATAAATTTTTGGTCATACCCGCCCCACCGAGTTTGAGTATCACTTACTAAATGTTAACATGCTACCAGACACATGCTAAGACACACTAAGACACACAAAGCCTTCTTCAGTCACAGTTGTTTTTAGACAGAGCTTCTGTCAGAGCATCTTATGCATGAAGTTTATGCGATGTGTGAATCGCACACCTGCTGTGCAGCGCCTGTGAAGCTGGCTTCCTTTAAAGGCCTGTGGTTAGCCCTGCAGAGAATAGACTAGACTTAATAATACCAGTGAACCGGGGGCTCCTAATCTGTCTCTCTTCCCTCTCACAAAGTCAGCAGAATGTTCCATGGCATTACAGGAAATACCTATTTATTGGTAAGAGATCAATGAAATAATAACACCTTTTCTTTTCTGTTTTTCCGTGTTTAGATGATGCTGGAGGAAACACTCGTCCCTATAAAGAATTTAACCGAAAACGGCAGCAGGCAGTTAGAAGAAAAATCCACCAAGTAAATGGACACAAGTTCATGTCTACCTTCCTAAAGCAACCAACGTTCTGCTTCCACTGCAAAGAATTCATATGGTAGTGCATTTTTGTCACATAAATGCTCACCTTTTAAAAAAAACTTTTTTGGTATCGCTCTACTTAAAGCCTTTATGTATAATGCATTAAAAAGGCATTAATGGCACAATGCATTATAATTAGTCATTGTAATACATTATATCTTGTTGTAAATAATTATAACCAAATTGAATATGCATAGTGTAACAATGAATTGATAATTGTTATAATGTATTAACTGTGGTTACAATTATTTATGAGATCATACAATGCATTATAAGGTGTAATTCAAGGCATAATTAATGCATTAAAACTTTTATAATACATTTTATATAAAGGCTTCAAGTAAAGTGTTCTCCTTTTTTTAATAAGACATTTTTTGTGTGATTTTGTAAGACAGGAAACTGCTTTTGCATTGTACGAAAAACTATTTTCTACAAATAAGTTTCTATTCTAATCAAATCGAGACCATATCAATTACAGTGTACAAGTGTTTTTACATTTTGTATCAAATGCTTGAAGTGATGGCTAAACAAACTTTGTTATATTTTTAGTTGGTACAGTGTTTTTTCTGTTGTTCAGTGGTGTTTTTTGGAAAACCGCTACCAATGTCGAAGTGATGTCCCCTCGGTCCCCCCCCTCGTAAATTAATCAAGCATTATCTGTGTTTCAATTGATTGTATTATAGATTGTTGTATTCTTGTGCTTGTTAGTGTGCACCTGTGTGGTACACAAGCGATGCCATCAGTTTGTGGTTACGGTCTGTCCACGCATGAAGAAACCTGCCAAGGAACAGGTAATGCACGCAATCCTAACCCTAAAACATTTTCGTATTGTCGCATTTCGTGAGTTGTACTGTGTATTTTCACAGTATGGTTTGATTGGGGTTTTCGTTTCATCTGTGGGCAATTTTTGAAATTTAGGCCATAGAATTACTGAAACACACACACAGACCAATTGTGTCATATGTTGGTGAAGTGACTTCTGTCTGTGTCCTAAAAAACACAGATGTCATTTCTCCACCTGCTGGTCAGAAATAGAACTGCTTACATTTTCTGCTGTGTTTTTTATTCTATGCTCTGTTGCTTCTTTTTACAGACAACAAATCAGGGTTTCAGTATAAATGTTCCCCATAAGTTTAACATCCACAATTATAAGGTTCCTACCTTTTGTGACCACTGTGGCTCTTTGCTGTGGGGAATTGTACGGCAAGGATTGCACTGCAAAAGTACTTTTCTCTCTTTCTGTCACCCATTTGGTCACCATAAATGTATACATCAGTTTTATTTATGCTGTTTTGTGAGGCTCATCTGGTGTGTTGTGTTTTTACATCTGTAGTTTGTAAAATGAATGTCCATATCCGCTGTAAGGGAAATGTTGCCCCAAACTGTGGAGTCAACAATGTAGAACTGGCCAATAAACTGGCAGAAATGGGCCTTCAGCCGGGAGGACTGACCAAACGCAACTCAATGGTAAATACACACATGTGCACTCAATCTTTTCAAAAGTAAAATATGTGATCTGTCTGTGTGTGTAAATCTCTTTGTTTAAGTTTAATGTGCTTTATTCACATCACACATAACTCACATTTTTCTTGGTTGCATGCTCTGAAAATAGAAAAAAACAAAACTTTAGTGAAGTAAAGTGAGAAATTATGGGAAGTAACACAAGACCATCAACAGAATAATTAATATTGAATGATAAAATGTACTGAACGAGTAATAAACTAATAAAGTCTTAAGTGTAAATATTGTCTCTCTTCTCAGGGTCTCTCAGGAATGGACGCTCAGTCCCGTACATTGAGTGTGAGAGGAGATCGAGGGAAATCTAAAAAAGAGGCAAGTCGGAAGCTGGGAATCTCAAACTTCACACTCCTGCAGGTGTTGGGAAAAGGCAGCTTCGGCAAGGTCTGTGTTTAAGACTATTCCTCTGTACATCAGGTCCAGTATGACTGTGTAGCGCAATGATTGCAGACTATTTGTTAAACAAAATATTCACACAATTCCAATGTGAATGTGTTTTATGTATTACAAATGATTCCAATGTGAATTTTATATTCTTATCTGAAAGAAATTGCATGGTACAGTCACTGACCTGTTTAAAAACTATAATATGATATAATAATGGCAATTTTTATATGTTACAATGTTAATATTATATCTGATAAGTTTTTATTTGGTGTACATAAAATATGATATGCTCTGGGGAAAAAAACATTGGATTATTGCTGTGCAAGTGACTTCTAAATAGTGTGATATACCTCAAGTGCACTGTGTTGTTTCATATTAAAATATTATGATGACAATTTTGTGCCAGAAATTTAGAGTGAATACAAATAAAATGAAAGATACTTCCCAAGTCATACTGTTGGTGTTGTGTGTAAATAGGTGATGCTGGTCCGGTTGAATGGTTCAGATCAGGTGTTTGCAGTGAAGGTGCTGAAGAAAGACATCATACTGCAGGATGATGATGTGGAGTGCACGATGACAGAAAAACGAGTGTTATCCCTCGCTTCCACTCATCCTTACCTCACTCAGCTTTACTGTTGCTGCTTCAGAACCTGGTGGAGGACACACGCCATCACAGTTCCTACCCTATATATATATACTAATATGTACTGTATGTAGTATAATAAATGGGAACAGTTTGTATATTCTGTTCTTTAAATGAGAGCATGTAGCTTTCACATCATCAGTAGGGGGCAGTAGAGAATTAAACACGTTATGCTTCATCAATATGTTACTTTTCTACTTTGCTTTTTCTGTGTATGTGTACTTCCCCCTTTGTATGTTATGAGAGATCAGAGGTCCGCTATAATCTGCTTGTGTGTTTAGCTTGAAGCCTCTAGAATAGAGAGGTCAGCACTGAATCCCTTAACGTAGCTTTTACAGTTTTACAGAGCCACTTGAAACACACACACTGTAGCATTTGTAAGACTACAGTGTTTAATTGAATTACTTTAACTTGAGTGTACGCAAGGTTTTTTAAAACATGCGCTCAAACACTGATTGCAAAAGGATTTGAAGACTTAGATTTCATGTTCTGTCCAGCAGAACAGATCTGACATGATGACCTCTCTGGATTTATTACTGCAGAGTCAATGTGAACATGGATGTGCAGGAACATCCTCAAGGTCTTGCTGACGTATGTAGTGTGTTTGTAATGAGGAAAGGAATTTATGAACCGGTTTGTCTCTGCTCCTTCACAGCCCTGACGCACACAATCAATCTCTTAACCCTCCACACGTGAGCGACATACAAAGCACACTCCATACAAAGGGCCGGGTTACGTTAGATAGCACTGCAACATGGTGGCAAAAATCGATGATCTCGGAGGTCCTGCGGTGTGGACTGTTGCACAGTGAATGTGCATGTCTGTGTTTGTTGATGTGATGAATTTGGTCATTAGTGGATGTGTCATGGCGCTTTGATGGTCCAAATCTTAGCTTATTCTGGTGAACAGCCACTAGCATAGAAACTGTCTGACTGATGAAAAAAAGTTTTTTTTTACGTGACATTTAGTGGAAGATAAATTTGAAATGGAACATACTACAGTAACAGATTGGTATGGAAAAAAAAATCGTCAGTCTCTGTGAATGTTTGTAAAGAAACTCATAAGAAATTAGTAGCAGTAAATGCACACTGTTCTTATTGTGGGCATCTGCCCCATCTTGCACTACTGAATATTTCACAAACTGAAAATCATTTTCTTTTCACAAGTGCTCTCCTATTTTGTGTGCATCATGCATCATACGGTCAGTAAACAAACTGTGGGTGGTCCCTGGATGAGCGGTCTGAGTTTGATGCATTGGCTGTGCTGAACTCAAACAGGTACTTAGTGTTGTCAATTCAAACTTATGATGCACTTCGTTTCAGATCACCTTCCAACCCTCACAATCCCATAATCCTGTGTTTCCTGCAGTCTTCTTCACTGACTAAACAGTATTTATGTTTCTGCTTTGTCTGTCTCTCCCATAAATCTTCTAATGGCTGTGACATGCTTGGTTAAAAGACTCCCTGTAAGGAGCTGAATTTCCTGATGTTGAAGGTGGTAATCTGCTGTTTGTTGTTGTCTTTTAACGGAATCTTTATCTTAATTTCTTAATCCTTTCACAGGACCGTCTGTTTTTTGTAATGGAGTTTGTGAATGGAGGAGATCTGATGTTTCATATTCAGAAATCGAGAAAGTTTGAGGAGAACAGAGCCAGATTCTACACAGCGGAGATCACATCTGCTCTCATATTCCTCCACAGCAAGGGAATAATATACAGGTTAGACAGACAAATGCACTCAAGACAGAAAATAAAAGGATATTTAATTCAAAATGAAATCTCTGGTATCGTTTACTCCCCCTTATGATGAACACGTTTGACTTTCTTTAATGGAACATGAAAGGTGCAGTTTAGCTGAATGTTCAAGCTGCCATTTTCCAAACTGCTGTCCTTGATCTACACCAATATTCATTTTCTTTTGATGGTGTATGAAGAAGAAAAGTCAAATGAGTTTAGAACAGCATGAGCGTGAGCAAATGATGATAGAAATGTAGTTTCTCGGTTGAACTATTCCTTTAAGTGTGTTTTTTCTATGTTCTCTGAAGTGTTTGCCTTTCTCTTCTCTTTTTAATTGCCACTTCTCTGTCCTCTGAGCTTTATTAACACTATGAGACTAATTCTTACCTCAGCGTTTCCATTATTACAAACCTTTAGCACATAGACCTTGAAAGCTGCAGTGTAATACTGCTTTGACTTGAAAACAGCACTGGCACCGAATGCAGAGAGCAAAATATGAGGTGGCTTGCATCAATTCTTGTAATGGACAAATGGCAAAATATCAACATTCATGCAGTTACCGTGGACTGAATATGAATGGATGACAAAGTAAAAGCATTATTTTGAATGTGTGTGTGTCAGAGGAAAGCAATCATTTTGACATAAAAGGCCATTTGTAATTTTTCTTTAGAAAGATTATAATGCAGGTTTTCATGCAGAAGTGGTTTACCAAGCAAATAAAACTAAACTCTCGCCTCTCCAAAAAAAAAGAAAGGAGAAAAAAAAAAAGAGTCCCTCTCTCTGCCATAATGAACTGAATCTGGGCATATTATTATATGTGTATATGTATTATTTCAGGGATCTGAAGTTGGATAATGTTCTGCTGGATAAGGATGGTCATTGTAAACTGGCTGATTTTGGCATGTGTAAGGAGGGAATGTTTGAAGGTGTTGTCACAGGAACGTTCTGTGGAACCCCAGACTACATTGCTCCAGAGGTGATTCAAACACTCCACCCATTCAGTGGTTGTCTAAAATCCACACAAAATTATGCATCACAAAATTCTAGAAGAATCAGAAGTATTGTGCTGCATTTACATTTTGTCAGTTGACTTGAAGCATGAGGTGCCAACTTCCAGTCACATTCACTGCAATTATTAGTTTCAACACACATAACACACAAATGGACCAATTAAAAAAAAAAATTCAAATATTTAATATATTAATTTACAGTTAAATAAAATAAAATGAGAATGAAATCAAATTAAAATGTTAAATGAAAAACTTACAGTGGGTGTGAAAAAGTGTTGGCCCCCTTTCTGTTTTTTAAATTTTTTGCATATTTTTCACATTTAAAAGATTCAAATCATCAAACAAATTTAAATATTACAAAGATAATGCAAGTAAATACAAAATGCTGTTTTTAAATGATTATTTATTTTATTAAGGGATAAAAGCTGTCCAAACCTACGTGGCCCGACGTGAAAAATTAATTGCCCCCTCCTATTAAATCATGAAAGAACAGCAATTAACCACATTATTTTAAAAAGCTTAGATAAATTTCGCTAGCCACACCCAGGCCTGATTACTGCCAGACCTGTTTAAATCAAGAAATCACTGAAATAGAACCTGTCTGACAAAGTGAAGCATGCTTTAATGTCGGGATCTAAAGAAATTCAAGAACAGATGAGAATCAAAACAGTTGACATGTATCAGTCTGGAAAGGGTTATGAAGCCATTTCTAAGGTTTTGGGACTCCAGCGAACCACGGTTAGAGTCATTATCCACAAATGGAGAAAACTTTGAACAGTGTTGAACCTTCCCAGGAGTTGCCGGCCAAACAAAATTACTCCAAGAGCACAATGACGACTCATCCAAGAGGTCATAAAAGAACATAGAACAACATCTAAAGAACTGCAGGCTTTACTTGCCTCAATTAAGGTCAGTGTTCTTGATTCAACAATAAGAAAGAGATTGGGCAAAAATGGCATCCATGGGAGATTTCCAAGGCAAAAGTCACTGCTGACCAGAAAGAACACAAAGCCTCGTCTCACATTTGTAAAAAATATCTTGATTATCCCCAAGAATGTTGGGCAAATATTCTGTGGACTGATGAAACAAAAGTTTAACTTTTTGGAAGGTGTGTCCCATTACATCTGGCGTAAACCAACACAGCATTTCATAAAAAGAACATCATAGCAACAGTCAAACATGGTGGTGGTAGTGTGATGGTCTGGGGCTGCTTTGCAGCTTCAGGACCTGGACGACTTGCCATAATTGATAGAACCATGAATTCTACACTCTATCAGAAAATCCTGAAGGAGAATGTCGGGCCATCAGTTTGTGACCTCAAGCTCAGGTGCACTTGGGTTAAGTAGCAGGACAATGATCCCAAACACACCAGCAAGTCCACCTCTGAATGGCTCAAGAAAAACTAAATTAAGGTTTTGGAGTGGCCAAATCAAAGTCCGGACTTAAATCCGATTGAGATGCTTAAACAGTCCATTCATGCTCGAAAACCCTCCAATGTGACTGAATTAAAACAATTGTGCAAAGACGAGTGGGCCAAAATTCCTCCACAGCGATGTGAAAGACTCATTGCCAGTTATCGCAAACGCTTGATTGCAGTTGTTGCTGCAAAGGGTAGCACAACCTGTTATTTGATTTAGGGGGCAATTACTTTTTCACTTAGGGCCAGGCAGGTTTGGACAGCTTTTCCCTTAATAAAATAAATCATCATTTTAAAACTGCATTTTGTATTTACTTGCAATATCTTTGTGTAATATTAAAATTTGTTTGATGATCTGAATCTTTTAAGTGTGAAAAATATGCAAAAAAACAAATTAAAACCATGAAGGGGCAAAACCTTTTCACGGCACTCATTTTATTCAGTTGGTGCCAAGGCAAATATTCTATATTCCATGGTTCATTTTTTTTTTAGATAAGGTGAAGTTTTACAAACAGAATATGAATTAGTTTTAAATATACCTATTTAATTAGTCCATTAAAGCTAAACAGACAAAACTTTACTAAATTACATACACTATTAAAACGTACAGGGGAATATACTCTAATTCTAAATATAATAAGTACTATAATAGCAGATAAATAATACAAAATAACTCCACATTCCAGCCTGTGTTTCTTCAAAATGATATATATAATTTAATATACTATAAGATAATCAGCAATATTTTGTAGATATAAACTGCTTCTTTTGTTGTCTGTTAGTTTTTGGTGAAACAAGATAAATTATTGAAGTGTGCGTGCATGATGGGTGAATGTGTGCGGTAATGTCCAAAATTAATTTTTATAGGTCCTAGTAATCCTTCAGAATGCTGTACGCTCGTCATTGATCTGGTGGGCTCTCGGTTTTCATGCGGAGGATCTTTCTGGCCACGCCCGCCTTTGAGGACAGAAATGAGGATGAGCCTTTTTGAGTCATCCTGACTGAAGAGATCCGTAAGCGTCCAGGCTCAGCACAATGCGTGGACATACTTAAAGGGGAGGCTGCTCAGTGTTTGCATAAGAGCCCTGGCGTCATACAGACATGATTGCCTTGAATAGAGCTGTATTGCTTTATCTTGTCCTGAGTGTGGAAGTGCATATGTGTGAATTAACTGTCCAGTTTCATCAACAAATGAACATCAGTAACATAAAACCTCCCATCCTGATCTCTCTCCGTTCCTCATGCGCTCCCCTCGCTTACATAACTATATTTATCCTCGCTCCCATCCACTGCTATCACATGACTGTAGCAGAAAATACAACCCTTCAATCAAATGTACACAATGCATAGTGTTTGCTCTCACTGAGGAATAGGAGGGATATACATGCTGTATATCCTGAAGAGATTTTTTCCCACTTAGAGAATGTGCATTTATTGAGGACCCATAATCCCAGTTTAATCTGAATTCCACAACAGATGTCCCGGATATTTGCCCTGATATGACTAATCCGGAAACCTGGGTCATCCAACATGGTGACCATGACCTACGCAGCAAAGAATGATCGATAGAGTGCCTCAAAACATCTATTGTGGAATACCAGACCTCAGACCTGTTGCACAGAGCTATTGTGTAGACAGACACAACATAACAACTGTATAGAAACAATGGCCAATATAAAGACCGTTTTTTCATTTATTTACGCATCGGCCATATTGGATATTTAATTATCACGTTAATTATTCTACATTTTTACATCCAGATTTATTGCTGTTATATACACTCTCCGAATTATTTCTGTAAAAACACGAATTAGGGGGACAAATTTTTCATGTATCTTTACTGTTGTGATGCCTATTTTCAATTTCTACATTAAAAATTGATAGATAATTTTTAAATAACAAAGATTTGGATTTTACTAGTTTATTTCTTTAGTTTAAAAATTTCTATATGGCTCTAACATGAACAAGCTATTCTTACCTGACAGAATTTCCAGTTGTACATCCCTTGTTTTTTAAAGGTCATATGATTCGATTCAATTTGTCCTTTCTCTTTGGAGTGTTAAGCTTTAGTGCATAAAGAAATCTGTAAAGTTGCAAAGACTAAAGTCTCAAATCCAAATAGATATTCTTTATAAAAGTTAAGAGTCAGCCACACCTACCTAAAACGGCTCATTCTAACACGCCCCCACATACCTACATCACTATGTGGGAAGATTTACATAACGCCGCCCAAATGTTCACGCAAAGAAAGAGGGCGTAACTTTTATTCCCCAATCCCCCCCCCCCCTGTATATTGGTTCTGCCGCCGATTTGTAATGCGCTGTGTGTTTCGTTGTTAAAGCTAAACTACTTTGTTTGGCCTTTCAAAAGAGGATGAAATCCTCTTTGTCATGCCTAGAGCTGATCCGTACTGGTTGCTGAGGAAATACTACAACTTTACAACGGTAATTTACAACTTAGTGCTGTGGATCGCGGGATCGGCTTTCACCGGGGACAAAGCGGAGTCCAGCCCGGGGTCGTCACATGTCCTTCCGGACGCTCCTTTGTCGAATACGCCGCCTCTGCTCACTCAGCCCGCTGGCCATTCCTCACTTTATCCCCTGGCCTCTGCTCACTAGGCCGCCGTGTGTGACGCTGTGTTTCGTTGTGAAAGCGAAACTACTTTGTTTGGCCTTCCAAATGGACACTCTAGAAATCAGTTTAAGTTGTTATTTACAACACTGTCCAGACACTTCAACCCAATAGTCAGATGGTGTGCAGCCCATTTGGTTATGAAGTACTGTTCCTGATCCTGGTAGTAACTACAGTGCGCTGTTCTACGCAAAGACTGTCAGTACACACATCTTTTATCTTTTATATTTACAAGATTTTTTATATTTTATATGTTAAGGGCGGTTTTTTTTGGGCAGTTTAGAGTAGCGCTTGTTGTTTGTTGTTTCGCCGATCACAAATGCAGACATGTTTTTTTTGTTTACGTGGCGCGATGCAACGCAAACGCGTAAAAAGACAGTATAAGTCACTATAATCCATAATTATGTCCCCTCTGGATGCAACGAATGCCTCGTTTATGGGTTTTCATGTTTTTGAATCATCACGCCGGCCTGACAGGGCATCATCACAATGTTGTAAGGGGCGTAACATTCTGTCACACGCTTGAGGTATTCGGCCAGTCACAACGCATTGGATAGCTGGCCAATCACAGCACACCCTCACTTTTTCAGACCGATGAACTGTTGTAAAAATCGACTCGTTTCAGAAGGCGGGGCATAGAGGACAAACAATAATGTACAGTATGTGGAAAAAATTTTTTAACCTTAAACCGCATAAACACATTTCATTACACCAAATACACCAAATAATGTTCTTTTTAGCAGCATCATATGACCCCTTTTAAGTTATTTTTTCTGTAAAACTGGATGATCTCTCTGAACAACAACGAGTTTGTCAGTGTTGTTCAGAGTCGATGAGGTATGGTAGCCAGCTGTGCTTCCTAATGGGTGTCAGATTTACCCAGAGAGAGTGTGTATTTGTGTGTACACGAGCATGTTTGTTTTAGACGGTTATAGAAGGAGGGCAGGATTTGATTTGATTTAATCTGATTTGGTTACATTTGATACCACACATTGATACTCTAGACACAACCTCCCACAAGCGATTGAGTGATATGTCACACATTCTCATAGGAATTGAGTCTGATTACAGATGTGACATACACATGAGGTTTAATCTCACTGTGGAGATTTTATAGGATTCACAACATTCAATATATTTGGGCTCTATCATATTTTTGGTTCGTGTATTCCTTTTTAGTAATGTATATCTGTGTGTAGTAATGTGTGTATTAGTTTTGTGCATTTCAAATTAGAAGAATGTTTGATAGACGTATGCATGACATCATGTTTTGGTTTTATTTTTCTCAGTTTCTGACAAAGAATCCATCCCGTCGTCTGGGTTGTGTTGCTGCCGAGGGTGGAGAGGCCGCTGTAACCAGTCACCCATTTTTTACTAGCATTGACTGGAACAAACTTAACCAGCGAGAGCTTGAACCACCTTTCAAGCCCAGAATTGTGAGTTTTAGATGTAAACATTTGACCTAAATATTAAGCATCACATTCATTAGAAATGTAAATGCAGATTTATATATATATATATAGATTATATATAAAGAATATATATATAGATATATAATTCTGTTTATTTTTTTTTAATCCAGAAAACTGCAGAAGATGTGAATAACTTTGATCCAGACTTCACCCAAGAAGATCCTACTCTTACGCCCATCGATGAGGCCATCATCCCATCCATCAGTCAGGACGAGTTCCGTGACTTCTCCTTTACTTCCCCTGAACTGTTGAAAGTGGTTTCAGATTTGCAAAGCAGAGCCGAAGAAATGTGTGATTTCATGAAGGAACAGAACTCAGGAGAATTCTGTGATTTGATAGAACCAAATAAATTGTGACAATAGAAACTTTCAGGAGCAGTCTAAAGAAACATTTGAATACCATTGTATTGAAACTGGTTAAAGACTGTACATTTCAGTGGCCTAGCTTTTTGGTCTTTGCCTAAGCTATAAGATTATTTTGGCCTACGCTTATGCTTTTGAACAACAGTGTAATTGTCTTTGTGTCAGACACATCGTGAGTGATTTGCAAAGATCTCCATGAGACACTCCATCCTGGAAGACAGCAGTTTACACAAATTTGATCAACAGGTGAACTTGTCTGTTCAGTTGCTACTGTAGCTGTTTTAACTGTTTATATCCAGATGCTTAGGAAACTTGATTTGATCCCTCTGCACTTGCTCTGAAAATGCATTTTAAATGGAAACTCTAGTTTTGTAAGATATTTTCATACATTTATTTGAACATCTGTACCGTTTGTTGTTTTGTTTATTACATTTCAGGTCAGAATTTCACCCATGATTAAACTGGCATCTTTAGATGCGTTTTATTGTTGAGAGAGGCTGCAGTATTGAGTTCTCTGCATTTAGACTTTTTCTCTCTGTGACTTCATCAAAAGACATCTCCCCTCTGTTGTTCTGAAGGGTTAAAGGTTAACACAGTCCGGTGAGATGTTGACCAGTTTCAATTCTTTATATTGAGGGCAGTGACTCTTGCTCCTCATCCTCATCATTCTTTAATGTTGTTTATTTGGATCTTCTCAGTCCGAGCAGAGTGAAATATCTGTTGGTATATGCTTTCGTGCCTGTACATATTTGGCAATGATTTCACATTATTACATTTTGTGTCTGTAGGAGTGTGCAAAAAAGTTTGTAATTTCAGTCAAACACAATTTATAGTATTCTTTGCTGGTTTGAGAGACCAGTTTTTGAGAGACAAGTTTTTGACACGTTTTTTCCACATTCTTATGTCAGTTTGTTACATTTTGCCAAATTGGTGTCTAAAATGTTTACGTTTCTGTAAAAATCATAGTAAAATTTTCTCATTCTGTCAATGCTAGATGCAACACAACAAGTCCCTGACAGTAAACTGATGTCTCATTCTATTTGATGTACTCCACACGCACTTGTGCTACTTATTGCACAAAGGTTGGGTACAGTGGTGACACAATGTCACGCAAGATCAAGAACTCATCTCAGGCAGGTTTTTTTCATGAGGAAAATAGAAGATGATGCAACCTCTTTTGTTTAATCAAATAAGAAACACTAAAGTGTCAATGGGGACCCTCATCAACTTTTAAAAAAATAATCAAGGTTGACTGCTGATGGGTTTCTTGCAGGGTAGAGTCAAGCTTTGAAGAAAACATTAGCCTGATGAGAATCCTGTAATGAGTATCTGTTTTTTTTAGATTATTTGTCTTTGCCCTGCCTCAGTAAAAAAAAAAAACCCTACAAGACGGGGCTGGTACTTTTTGCCATCATGCTTACATTTGACGAATGGAGGCAAACAAGATTAGCAACAGATGTTTGGTATTGAGTGAGAAAGACATTGGAGATGTCATGGGGAATCCCATTAAGCAACTTGCCCCTACAAGTCTGGCCCTGCCCCAATTACACGAGTGGAAGCTTTCCTGGAGAATCAACGTCAGCAGCCCACTTTCCTGTGGGAGACTACAACCCTGAAGACCAACAAACAGAGCACTATCTTATGAGCTTGGAGCCATTTACAGTCTTTGGCAATGCGGGGGTAGGCAGAAATCCTTGTATGGTCAAGGACACTCTCTTGTGGGGCTTGGATGACTCCTCTTATAACGGTCTATACACAAAGGAGTTTCCTGATCCTTCAATACCAGTTACCACAATTTCTCTCTGCATCCTGCTTAATATCATTCTGTTATTCATCTTTTGATATCTTTCCATCTTTTGCCATATACATCTCTTGTACTGTAGTTCTTTGTAAACACCTATTCATTGTGGATGCTGGTGATGGTTTTCTTCCCAGAAAAGGTACAGGTCTGAGATGGCTGATCTCTTCATATCAGACTATTCATGCTGTGAGATTATTTTGTTCCCTGCATTACTTGCTTTCCCCCCTCAGTGCAATATGCAATGCAATTTGTGTTATATGTCTCAAGTTTTGAACGGTTCTTGCTTGACTCTGCATGCTGACAGCCCTATTTCATATATATTTATTTATATATTTTCAAATGACAAATATGGCACATTTTTGGGTTTCTTTTTTAGGTTGTATTGCTTAATAATGAAGCCAGACTTCAAAAGAACAAAACAAATCTCATTCTACATATCTTTTAATGTTCTATAATAATATATTATATTATATCTACTAGTGTTCAAAGTTTGGGCATACATTTTTTTCAAGAAGAGTTAATACTTTTATTTCTATTACGCATCCTCTTTTTAGCATCAAATCAGCATATTAGAAGGATCAAATGCCATAACATAAATAACTTTTAACTAGTGTGTCTGTAACATTCATTTAGATTTTTAAGATTTTAGTTATTCCTGCAGAAAGAAACAGGATTCCTTCTTAAGAAACAGGCTATAAACGTGCATGCAATATCTTGGTTTAGAATGCATGTCAATATAGACCAAGAGCAAGCTGGCATACTATATGGCCCAGATTTATTTGTCAGTTTGTGTATTGGCGACAGACTGCTGTTCTCCCTGCTTTCGTCTAAACTGTTATAAAATTAGCCCTCTGTAATGCGTCTCTTAAAGGCCTTGGTGACAGAACAGTTTCCAGCCATGCAGGTCCAGTGGGCCATAATTATATTTTATTGATTTCTCTTCTGCCCGTACGGATACCCTTTATTGGATGCAGAAAATCCATTTCAGACTTAGCACCACTTCAGCTTCAAAACCTCTTGGGCTGATTGTGTTTATTCTATTGATTTCTGTCTTGATAAATGAAGGGTTGCAACGATTAGATCAGGATTCCCCTGGGTAAAAAAAAGACATCAAGACATCTTCAAATGTATCATATATACACTTGAGTGTGCTACAAGTGTGTGCAAACAGTGCTTCACCTTTAGGCCAGACCTTTTATGTGTCTCTTTATTGTGTAATGAGGCTTGACAGAGCAATAATACATGCATGTGTGTGTGTACATTTTTATAGCTCGATGTTCACTGTACTGCATCAACGAAATGCTACGCAAAGGATCTTTGTATGTTTCTCTGATCCCTCCCTTCAAAGTTCCTTTGTGTACATTCAAGCCACTGCTGAGGGATGGAGAGATCATCTCTGAACAGGAGGATAAAGGAGATTACTGCAGATTAGAGTTGGCACGTGTACATCTGCTTCCCTCATTCATATACAGCAACATCACAGTTCTTTACCGCAATCCAGCAGCTGCAATGCTAATAAATTGAAAATGCAATTTCGCAGAGACCCTTTCATCCAAACACAATATATTATAGACCTGGCAGGAACAGTCCCTGAGCTGCAAACTACACAGGAGCAAATGTTTCCCTCAAGGACACAGTGGAGATGGAGCATGGCCTTGAACTCATTTAGCCCTGTTGTTTGCTCTCCTCTCAATATCCACTGGATTCTAATAGGAAACTCACTGAAAACTCCTGAAGTTCAATTTATAGGATCTGTAATTTTGATTTTCAAAACATTACAGTGAGAAAAGTCAACATAATCTTATGGCAATTCAGAACTATTTTACATCTTGGTGAATTAGTGGTTAATTCGGATGACGGTTTAGTGGTAGACCTTATTCATAAAAATTCATATGAATCACATTGTAAGAATTCTTCCAAACTGTCACCATAAAATATGTTTTGAGATCAGGTTGGAAAGGCTTTAATACATAATTTATTCTGAAAAGACTGTGTTTACAAAAGGACAGTGTTTTTTAAGAATACAGATGTTTAGTCATCACGTGTACTCTTAATGATTGTTACAGAGGAAAGCAAGTGTTGTGGCCGGCTTCAGGGAAATTTTCTCAGGTTTTTCCATTGTGTTGTGTGGAAAAGGACGAGACACAGGGTTTATGTTAGTGTGCACGTCTCGTCTTGGTCACAAGGCTGGAATTTGGGAAAAAGAACATCTTTCCAGAATTTTCTGGGCTGGAAAATGTTTGTTGACATGTCTCTTTCAATATGGGAAAATATGGGAGACCTTTTATAGTTATTGCCATTAATATATTATATGTCATTAATAAAATTAGAATAATCAGTTACAACACTGAAAACTGTTATATTACAAAAAGAATTACCATGGTAAGCCTAGTGTCTACCAAATAGTTCTATAATTTGCCTACTTCAGTAGTACTATGTACTATAAAGTACTATGGTGCCAACTTGTTATTAGCCACTTCTGCCATCAAAAGAATTGAGTAAATTGGTAAATAATGTGAAAGTAGACTCTTTGAATCAGATCCATCAAGAGTCAGTTGATTAATGAGTTTGTTTGCCCATATAATCTTAAGGAAATTGTGTGTGAACTTATTTGGCTTGCTGTCCACTGATGAGGGGCTCGATAAAGCAGCTTCAACTCGAGCTCTGATATACCCCCAAGGGACTTGATATAGGCTGATTACAAAGGGCAAGGTACCTAAGATGAAGGTGGAGATTGGGGAGGTGGAGGGATGCTGGAACAGCTGAGACTGGAGAGAGGTAAGCAGCTGCTCATATACTCTGGCTGTTGATTGAAAGATTAGATTCTCCCCATGGGCGATTCTAGGATTTTCATTTTAAGGGGGCTCAGCCCCCAGTGAGGGTATAATAATAATAATAATAATAAAAAAATATATATATAAATAAGATAAAAAATGTTTGATTAATAGGGGTCGTATACTAAACTTTTTGCAGTATTCCACTGTATTGCATAGATGTATAACATTTGAGTAATGAATAAGCCTTCCTGATCTCACACACTCACACACCTGTTTACTGTACACACACACACGATTTTACTGTTTGCATTTCTAGTACATCCCTCTTTCCTTAGCTCAAGTATGCACACCTCTTTGCCACATGCACTGGAAATTTTATTACATTGAAAGTTACATTTTCAAATTAAAATGGCAACACGATCGTTTTATATATATATTACATGCGTTCATATGTGCTTCATTTTCGCTGGAGGAAACAGCTGTGGTGTGATGATGTGTGAACGCACTGAAAAAAAACTTTTGTTTTGGCTACAGTAGATGGGGAACCGATTGCTCTCCCATGATATTTTGTAAACTGTATTTATGACAAAGAACTTCACAGATGCAGATATTATAACAATCTTTCGATAAACACACACCTTGTCCTCTGTCTCTCGGTCTGTGGATTGAAGAACGCGCTGAAAGACGGGGAGGAGACGAAGTCTGCTGCCGTTTTCATATGCAATTTATAGCTTTTTTTATAGAAAGCATAAAATGTATAGAAATTTCACATCTATCGCCCCCCCAAATATGGCCTATGCGACCCCATGGGCTCGCTCCCTCCTTCCCAATTCAGTTAAAGGGGTCATATGATGCTGCTTAAAAGAACATTATTTGGTGTAATGAACTGTGTTTATGCGGTTTAAGGTTTAAAAAACACATTATTTTCCACATAGTGTGCATTATTGTTTCTCCTCTATGCCCCCGCCTTTCTGAAACCTTCGATTTTTACAAGCTCATCGTTCTGAAAAGCGAGGTGTGCTGTCATTGGCCAGCTATCCAGTGCGTTGTGATTGGCCGAATACCTCAAGCGTGTGACGGAAATGCTACGCCCCTCACATACTGTGATGCCCTGTCCGGCCGGAGCAACGAGACAAAAACATTAAAACCCATTATAAACAAGGCATTCGTTGCATCCAGTGGGGACATAATTATGGATTATAATGACTTATACTGTCTTTTTACGCGTTGTATCACACTGCGTAAACATGAAACCATGTTTGCATTTGTGATCAGAGAAATTACAAGCAACAAGTGCTACTCTACACTGCCCAGAAAACTTGCTTTAAATATATAAAAGATAAAAACTCTTTAAATATAAAAAACGTACTTACAGTTTGTGAGTCAGAACAGCTGGCATTGTAGTCTACTCTACCAGGATCAGGAAACAGTCCTTCATAAAATGCTGCACCCATCTGAATATTTGGGTTGAAGTGTTCTGGAACAGTGTTGTAAATACAACTTAACCACTGATTTCAGTTGTGTCCTTTTGGGAAGGACACAAGTAGTTTCGCGGTTCACACCACAAACAAACACAGTCTTCAGCACACTGCGGCCTACCGTGGCAGAGGCCGGGGATAACGTGAGGAACGGCGGGAGGGTTTAGAGTGAGAAGAGCGGCGTCTGATAACCGCTGGCCGGCGATTTCCGACGAAGGAGCGTCCGGAGGACATGTGACGCCCCGGGCTGCACCACGTGAAGAGCCGCTCCGGCGATCCACAGCGGCAAGTGTAGTAATTGTCCTCAAGCGTACCAGCATAGGAGCAGCTCTCGGCATGAAGAAGCAGATATCATCCTCTTTTGGAAGACCAAACAAAGTAGTTTCGTTTTCACAACAGAGCACACAGCGTCTTTACGACATGGGCGCGTAAACACAAACACAGCGGATAAAGTTACGCCTCCTTTCTTTGCGTGAACATTTGGGCGGTGTTATACAAATCTTCCCACATAGTGACGTAGACATGTGGTGGCGTGTTCGAACGAGCCGTTTTAGGTGTGGCTGACTCTTAACTTTTATGATGAATATCTCTTTGGATTTGAGACTTTAGTCTTTGCAACTTTACAGATCTTCTTTATGCACCAAGAGCTTGTAACACTCCAAAGAGAAAGGAAACATTTAAATCGCATCACATGACCCCTTTAAGGAACTTCATTAAAGTGCTTCTTTGTATAGTGTGTTGGCACTTAATGTAGGCTATCTGTTAAAAATGTGACCTCATGAATGCTCAATATCCAATTATCTTTAACGTAGAAGCAGCGAGAGCAGGACAGCGTCTATGAGAGCGTATGACCGAGGCTCGCTTGCCAAAAATATCCTCACTGGAGCAGCGCCGTGTGTCATTAAAATAACGTCATACGCCGCGCGTTCCCGACCACTCCGTGGCACGTGACTGCGCGCCCACGCGATCCGTCAGGCAGATGCGGAGAAAGCGAGAGAGGAAAGGCGAAGCATCACTTTAACTTCATTGAACTTTATCTCCCGAACACTGGGACTCCTGCAGGGCGTATGTTATATCACAATAAGGACTGACTATCATTTGAACGAACGAGTGTTTTTTTGTGTTGGAGTCCCGTTTGACCATGGATTCAGTCGCACCTGGGGAAAAAAGGTAGTCTAAACAAGCACCACTTTCTGTGTTTTGGTATGCGCGTGTTTTGGCAGTAATATTGTTTCATTAACTGAATTTTGTCCTTTGCTTGTAGTTTCTGTCAACAGTCTCTCAATAATTTTCGCCTTATAACCTGTTGTCACATTTATATTTCATGCCTCTGTATGAATGAAACCGCGACAAGAGTATTTATTTCACATATTTGCATGCTTTGCTAAGTTTTTTGCTTTAAAACAAAGTGTAGAAACGGATCAGTTATAGAAAAACAATGTGTTACAGAAAGTCGACTGGCTGCATCATAACAGTTGTGCGCTGATTCGCGAGGTTCCTTGAACAACAGATTTTTTTCAATGAATCAATTGAACCGGTTCCCAAAACCGGACTGAATGATTCGTTCACGAATCAGACTGAATCGAACTGTTGTCGAGGCATGAAATCTGCCTCACTGCAGTGAGAACAGTATTAATCTGATTCAGTAAGTGAGCTAAGTAGAAGCATGTAGAGCTAACCAATTTACTTAAATAGCCGAAAAGCAGAAATAAATAAAAGCAGGTAACCTGAAATAAGACTTGAGTGTTTTTCAACACACGTATACGAGTCAGTTTTTATTTTTATTTTTTAGAAATCACCCTAAATGTAAATGCTAATTATTTTTAGGTTCTGAGTATCACTGACAAGACTAGAGAACTGAACTCTTTTTCACACAATTCACCTTTTGGTCTAAAAGAGATCTGAGTCTGGATTTGTCTGTCAAGTCTAAGTTTTATTGCACATGCGCAGTGCTGAATGATTTCCGATGAACCCGTTGAACCTCCACATCACATATAGGCTAGTGGGTTTGATTGATCATCTCTTCCTTTAAAAATCACTCAGGAGCCTTGCTGGAAGATACGGCCTAGTGCCATTTAATTAAAAAGCGGAGCTAAGTGCTTAAACCTATTCACGAGGCAGCATTTGAAATAAAGAACAGATTTTTTGCACCCTATTTTTAAATGGGTTAGAGTTTTGGTTCTTGCAATGACATTCAGTGTACTTTACAGTACATTAGGTTGTTTAATTATGTTCACTGTTGATTTACAGGTGACTCCAAATTAATTGTACTGCTAAAAATATATTTATAATTATGTAGTTAACTAGTACAACTCAGTATTTACATTTAAAATGACTGTGTAACGCATGTCAATTGTATGGTGTTACCCATTTTTAAATGTGCAGACACATGAAGGTTAGATCTTTGGTGTTGCTCTGCTCTCCTCTGAAAGCCGACTGTAGTGTTTTGCTCTGGATCAGCTGACACCTCTCCTCTTGGCTCTATGGTAAAGGTCCCCTGTGTGCTATCAGCTTGTGGCCTGTCGCCGCTGTCATTCGCAGGGGTGTAAAACGAAGCTGAGAAAGGTTAGGCTGCTTCTGCACTTATCAAACCAGCCATTCATCCTCTTAGAAACAGAATTCGTAAATAGAAGAGACTTTATTATCAGATAGCTGATGAAGAATGTTGACCTTTGCTTGAATAATGTCCTGCTCGCTGTCTTGTCATTGGCCTCTAATGGAAGAGTTTTTTTTAGTATGGATTTCATTAACAGATCTCTGGTTATTGGACTCTCCTCAAATGTGTTATAATGTCTAATAAAGTATCCACGGGATGCCAAGAAGCTCTAAATGTTGCACGAGCGCTTTAAAGGACAGGATAAAGGCATTAACCTAGATTCTATTCAAAATCCGGCATGATCCTATATCGTGCCCTGTTAAACACACAACTTACTCGTACGCACAGAGAGTGTTTCTGTTCATGGTGTAAAGAAGTTAAGAAGGAGAGTATTAAACATGATACTCTCTTAAAAGTGGTTATAAATACACCAACATTGTTGATACTAATAGTCGATGTTGCAAATGTAGTGGAAATACATTAAACAGAGATGTTTTCCTGCAAGAGTGTGTATGCACTGTCCTTGCTAAAATATTTAGACCATAGTAAGTGTGCCTTATGCGTGTGTGTTATAAATAATGAATCATGTAGTCCCCTGCAGGAAGCAGTTTGTACTGGTCAGAAGGAGAGAAAACAGAGAGCAGGTTGACTGACAGAAAGCTTATTGGATCATTATTATTAAAACATGCTGAGGGGCACAGCTCGTCTCGCAGAGGGGGCCGTGATCATGCTAAAGGCTCTGACTGCCAGCTCTCCACAGCCTGGCTCAGCACATCTGAGATGACTTCTAGAATATTATATCAGAGTTCAGAGCGTAACTGCTATATTAGATACCTTAGGCATCATTTTAGTTTAAAACAGTCTGACTCAAAGTTTACTGTGTGTTCATATGGTGTGTCAAGTGCCAGTTCAGTAACATCTACATATACCACAACATTCTACATATACCACTAAATACTACATATTTAAAATTTCAATTTAATGCTATTTTTTCAGCTATTCAAGGTTCAGTATTTTAGCTAATGTATTAACTAGTGTTAACAAATTGAACCTTATTGCAAAGTGTTCAACAACTTCCCTTGGGGCTCTTTGTTCATCTATTATACTACATGATGCTCCGTTTGATGTTTTAATGTTCTCTCAGCAGGGGTTTGTGGTTAGCTTATTTTTTTCCATTGTGCTACTGTTGTGTTTTTGTGAGACTGTTATCTTAAAACAGCATCTGTAACTTCCTACAGAACAGATGTATTGTAACTTACAGTAATCTACAGAACTACTCAATATGTCCTATAGTATATGGAGACAAACATTTTGAGCTATATGCAGAACCTTTCAGGGTTTAGGTAAAAGATTTTGACAGATGAAGAACACTATAGGGACACATAATTGTAACTGTAATAGGGTTTTTCAATTGTATACTGTTTTGTGCTAAACATGTTTTCTACATCTCAAGTGCATACACATAATAGGACCTTAATGAATCCACATTTGTTTCATTATATATTTCTAATTAGTGTATTGAATGGGAAATGGTCAGCGGGGTGATTGAAAGCTCTTGTATGTTTGTTGGTGCATGACTAATGTCTTTTTTGTCTTCACTGTTCTGTTGCATCTGATTCTGAAACAGCATTTGCAGATAATGCTCAAACAGGTGGAGTGATTCAGAGAAACAGACAGGAAGAGGGGTGAGACGACTAAGTGGTTTCTTTAGTATTCACTTTCAGGGCGATAGGCTGGCCAGCATCCAGATGCTCTAACTGCACTGTATCAGTGTACAGACCTCAAAGGGAGTTCAAAAGTGTATGTTTGTGTGTAAGCTTTACATCCTCTAATGTATGACTGTGTCTTGTCATGAGGGGCCTTAGAGAAAGACAGAAAATGCACACACACACACAAACACTGCAAAACGGTGTAACTTTTTTGTCCACTTGCAGACAGACAACACTAATAGAAATAATTATGTTGTAGAATGTATGCTAACAACTGAAACTAGAAGAAAGTATCTGTAACAAGGGGCCATTAAAATGTCTTTAAAAAATAGAGGTCCAAGGAGTAAGTGGACAAGTTTAATTTTTTAGGAATTGTGAACAATTTACATTTTAAATAAATTATAATCTTAAATGCATTACGATTAATAATGTATTGTCCATGAAGCTGAGAAATTATTTAAGATTTCATCTTGTTTTAATGTAGTTATACAATATTTGATTGTAATAATATAACAAATTGTAAAATGTTTGATAGATTAAAACAAAAGAAAGTTTTTCCTTTAGATCCTTTATTGGATTTAAAAAATGAAGGCATTTTTATTTCATATTTTCACCATTATTAGCCAGTCACTTTTGTTCCTGAATAAATCAGCATTTTGAACAAACCAGTTGAGTGATTGATTCAAGGACTCACTCATAAAGACACCGGTGTCCTTTGTGAGTAAAGTAGAGTTTTGAGCAAATCAGCTGAACGAATGAGTCAGTGACTTACTCATTTGTTGCCACCTACTGGTGTAATGATGTAACCCGCAGAAAGAATCATTGATAAATCCCCAACACTAATTAGATTGAGATAACTGTAAACATTTTAGAGACAATACATTTATTTAACCTGCCAGGGTTTTTAGAATAAAAATATGCTTTTCAGTTTTCTCATGTGCATCTGTCAATCACAGGCTGCTGTATATGATGCATCCTTTTAAAAATATATAAGCACATGGCAAAATTGTGCCCACTGACACATCTAATCCCAGGACCCAGATGCTCAGACAAAGACATTACCTTTACACCCACAAGTATGTGAAATCAGCACCAAACTAAATGTGACCTTCACAATTGGCAAATGCATAAAAACATAAAAACTTACAAACTCAAACAAATACAGGCTATGTCTAATTTTTACCAATTTGACACTGTAAATTGTGGCTTCTCATGATTCAAATCTTGAGAAAGAGACAGAGTGGAAATATAAATCAAGCAGAATTAATTAAACAGTGTTGACATCTTTGACTACTCTTGTCCACGGATGTTTTATGTGCTCTTGATTTTCCGTATTTGCCCTGAGGACAGCTCACAGCAAACATTACGATGTCAGGAACTGTACAGAAGGATCTTTGTGTGTTTTACCTGCCGTGTCTCCATTGAGTCTCTGTTAATAAGGCAACTGTCTTCAGCCTGCCTGACCCTAAATAACACAAAATTACACAGCACCCCACAATGCAGATCCACACATTATAATACATTATTGTTTGTTTATTTTTTATTTCAAAACAGAAGCCCTAGAGTGTGACATCGCTCACACAAAACAACATTTTATCAGCGTCCTCAGTAATTTTGCTTGCTCGACTGCACCTTTGCTTAATGTTTTCAGCTGGTTTATACACTGTGAAACTTGTGTGTCCGTTTTAAAGCTCTATGATGTATGTTTTTGACTGTTTCATAGCACACAGGTGTGTATTGCTGAAGGCATTAACAGCACAGACCCTTATTATGGATTATATATGTGCATGTGTTCATTATAGAGTGAGTTCAGAGCGAAGGAAGGAGAAATCCAGAGATGCGGCACGTTGTCGGAGAGGAAAAGAGTCAGAGGTGCTTTATGAACTGGCCAGAGAACTGCCCCTCCCCCACAGTGTCACCTCTAACCTGGATAAAGCATCAGTCATGAGACTCGCACTCAATTACCTGCGCCTGCGTAAACTACTGAACACAGAGACAGGTGAGAGAGACAGATGTTCAGTGAGATTCATTTAGTATGTTTGCTGTGTTTGTCACTGACAGAATGTGTTTTTTTTTATTATCTCTCTTTAGATGTACTGAATGTGGAGTCTGAATTAGATTCTCAGTGGAACAGTTCATATCTGAAAGCTCTGGACGGGTTTCTCATGGTTCTTTCTGCTGATGGCGACATCGTCTACCTGTCAGAGAATGTCAGCAAGTGTCTGGGCCTTCCTCAGGTGATTTCCAACTCACATCGAAAGTCTTTTTTTTTCTTTTAAACAATAATTAGATTTGGTTATGATTCTTGTTATGAATGTTACAATGCATCAACAACATTTTGAAAATCTGAAATTTGGTTACAGTTTGGCCCAATTCAGTTTGACATGTATTTAATTTAGAAATCATTCTAATAGGAATGAAATGGTGCTCAAAAAACATTTCTTATTATTATCAATATTGAAAACAATTGTGCTGTTTAATATATTTATACATTTGTTCATGATTCACTGATGAATAGAAACTACAAAAGATCATTTGTTTGAAATCTTTTTATAACACTATATATATCTTTACTGTCACGTTTGATCAATTTAATATGACCTTGCTTAATAAAAGCATTAATTTTTCTTTAAAAAAGTCTTACTGACTCAAAACCTTTGAACAGTAGAACAAGCAAAAACAACAACAACAAAACTATATGCCAGGTTTTACAATTGCATGCTTAATAATAATATTTTGGGTAAGAATTTGGGTATTATAATTACATTGGGTATTACTGTAGTAATTGTAATACATTTTATAATCCACATTATGAATCTGTATCCAGGTCTTAGAAATTAAAATAAGAACCTGATTTATGTGTTTTAAACCATTTATTTCCCTTGTAGATTGACCTTACTGGACACAGTGTGTTTGAGTTTACTCATCCATGTGACCATGAGGAGCTCAGAGAAATGCTGGCACACAGGACTGGTAACATTCTCTCTTTTTCTCTCTCTGTCTCAGTCACAATCATGATCACTCATGCTCATCTCTCTCCCTGTTCCCACATTTAGGTCTGTCTAAGAAAGCGAAGGAGCAGCACACAAACAGACGTTTTCTATTGAGGATGAAATGTACACTGACCAGTAGAGGGCGCACTGTCAATGTCAAATCTGCCTCCTGGAAGGTACCACCCCTTACTTGTGTTTCACTTTTGACCATGTGACTGCATATCACTCTGAAAGCATCTATGCAGTGAAACTGGATATATATTTATCCCTATTAGCCTCTCTTTCTGACAGGTGCTGCGCTGTTCGGGCCATATCCACACAACAGATGGCATCAAGAAGGGTGTGTGTGAGGAAAAAAATGTGTGTTCAACATACTTGGTGCTCACCTGTGAGACTATTCCCCACCCGGCGAACATTGAGGCTCCTCTGGATTCTAGAACATTTCTCAGCCGCCACACTTTAGATATGCGCTTCACCTACTGCGATGAGAGGTAAATTCCCAGCACATCTGAGTGCTGTACAATACCCGGCAGGCACCGGACGTCTATGTAACGTCAGGTTGACGTTGGACATGACGTCAGACAGACGTTGCATTTTGGTTGAAAATGAAAATCGGGTAATTTGACGTTGACTTAAAATTGGATTTTGGTTACACAACCTAAAAACAACAAAATATCAATGTCAGCTGACGTCGGTATTGGACATCAATTTAACATTGACATTAGACGTTGAATTTACATTGAATTTTGAAGTAATGGCTGCTGAAAATGTAACTTTGCCATCACAGGAATGAGTCACATTTTAAAATACATTACTAATTGATAACTAAAAACAGTTATCTTATTCACAAAATTACTGTTTTTATTCTATTGTGCTGTGAATTGTGTATTTCATAAGAGACTTTAAAAACATTAAAAATCTTACTGACCCCAAACTTTTGAAAGGTAGTATATATTGTAATTATATTATATTATATTATTACATTATATTTATTTTTAAAGCTTTCCTTGTCACTGTATTAAACCCAAAGCTATTGCTAAATATTATTTTTAAATGCTAAAATATAATTTTTTTTACACTGTATTGAATTTACAGCATGTAGTTTTTTAGTATTATCAGACATATAAACCTTAAAAAAAACTGTCTGTAGAATAAAATAATTATAAATAATGTCATTATTTGTAACTAAAAAGAATAAAAATAACAAAACCAAAATGATGTTAAAAATCACACACTTTCAGTTTGTACTATATATTCAGTAAAGAACTTGCTTCAAAACCTTCAGAATCTTGTGAAGTAGGTCGTCTGGTATTTTTGCCTTCCATTTCAGGACTAATGGATATTTGGACTTACTATTTAGTAAGGAAGTTTGCATGTTCAGATGCGAGAAAGTCAGTGGACTGAAGATCCAGACTTATGGCCTGGATTTCTTCGCCATCTAGTGGTAACTTGGGAAAGCTGCAGTGTCACAGAGCGCCATGCAACTTGTTTGTGTTTGCAGGATCACAGAGCTCTTGGGTTTTGAGCCAGTGGATCTGTTGCAGCATTCTGTGTATGAATACTATCACGCGCTGGATTCTGACCACATGACCAAAACACACCACAACCGTAAGAACATATACTGTAAATGCAGTTCACTTACATATGTCTAAATGAAGATACATCGTAATGCTTTATATATGTCTCTCTTTGCAGTGTTTGTGAAGGGACAAGTGTGTACTGGACAGTACCGGCTCCTGGCTAAAGCAGGAGGGTTTGCTTGGGCAGAGACTCAAGCCACTGTGATCTATAACAGTAAAAACTCCCAGCCACAGTGTGTGGTCTGCGTTAACTACATCCTCAGGTGGGACTTTACAAGGATGTCTAAGTGCGCATTGAAACGCGTGTGTCGACCTGAATACCAATATGTGTTTGTGTTTGTGTAAGTGGCATTATTTTCATAATTTCTTACTCTGCAGTGGCATTGAACAGCCAAAACAAATCCTGTCCCTTCAGCAAACCAACAGCACAAAAATAAAACAGGAACAGGAAGAACACCATGAGGAGTCACTCGGAACTGAAGTGACTATGGCAGAGTTGAAAGAGGAGGCAAAGGCAAAGAATGAGAAGAGAGAGGAGCTACATGACAGCCTGGAGGGGGAGCCAGAGGCACTGACTGTAGCAGACCCTGTCCTCACTCTGGATATCACCAGCACAGGTTTGAACGCCACAATCTAAATCAGGTTTATTCGTTGTTCTGAGACAGGGAAGTTTCAGGGTCATTCACACTATTTCAGCCTGCAGTAAATTATGTCTTTTCATATTTTAGCTTTACAAAAATGATTGATATTGCAAACTGGTATTTGTTATCATAATATTTTAATTTATTATTGTGATTATGAACTCATTGGTTTGTAGCACAAGTAGTTTTACAGTTTAGTGCACTTTGTTATTTTTCTAATTATTTACCTAATCAAAAGGAAGTCTTTCACATTCGTAGAAAATTGCCTCCTTCAGTGTTGCAAAATAAATGGATACAGTATGCAGAAATATTTGTATTGTATAAAAATTGTTTTCATATTTCGACCATTTAGAAAAAAGTATGGAGGAGTTTAACATCCTTGCTCTATGTTATTTCCTTGCAGAGTCTGCACTCTCTGTGTTGACAGAAATTCCTCTCTACAATGATGTTATGTTGCCCTCTTCAAGTGTCCTGCTACCTCTCTCACCCCTCTCTCCTCCCTGCTCCTCCCTAAATGATGATGATGCCTCCACAGCCCATCTACAACCTGACGACTTCCAATTCCCACAATCTTCGCCTCCTGATTCTTCCAGATCCCAGGTGGAGTCTAGTCACAATTTTACAGTGCATTTCCTTATACTTTACAAATGTTTTGATATACTTTCTCTACTTTGGATTGGTTGTTTGTTTATGTTCAGGTCGATCTCCCTGTGGATTCAGAATTAAGTGACCAGCTAATAACGGGTCACGTGGAGAGATTATTTTCCATGGATATAGAGTCCAAGACACCCTTTAATACACAGGTAGATGACTGTTCAAACTTGAAGTTCAAACCTACTGCTTCCGAATCCACACAGATGTCAATATAAGTCCAAGATGACCATGTCAACCAACATAACATAAAACATGTACTGCACCCTTATGTGCTCATTTAATGCTGTTGCTTATGATGATTTTTTAGGGAGTGGGTTTGGATCTAGAGATGTTAGCTCCATACATTCCCATGGATGATGATTTCCAGCTGCGGACTGTTTCTCCAGCCGAGTCGATGTGTTCCAGCCCGGGTTCAGTGCTTGAACTGACCCCCTCCAGCAGCACACAAACTGCCCCTGCTCTCCCAGCAGCCCCTCTAGACTTAGTGTCACTAGACACTAGAACCACAAAGCAGGACAACAGCAGGTGAGACTTCACCTACAGAGAGACACGCTTTGTTGATCAGATTTGTGCTGCAAACAAACAGATGAACAAACAAATAGTTATTCAAGAACAATCTGTTTTCTGTTGCCTCTCTCTTTCTCTCTCATGTTCTGTTTTGTTCTGTAACTCTCTAGGGAAATTATTCAAGACAGTGATATTTCTTCTAAATGTCAGACCAACCCAAAGCTACTCAAAAGAAAACGAGAGACCATACCTCTGTCTGAAGCAATAAGGCTGGTATGTTTGCGCGTTAGTGTGTATTATTGCATACCTCTCTGGAATACTTGATCCTGAGTGGTCATTCACTTCAATGAACTGTCAGATATCTTTGTTTATAAAACAGAACCACATTCAGAGCTGTTGTAAAATACACTTTAAACATACACATTGTGATCTCATTACATCAGTAATACTGCACCAATATTTGTGTGTGTTGCTTGGGAAGTTAAAGGAATAGTTCACCCCAACACTGAAATTTGCTGACAAACGTTTACCATCACCCTCAGGCCAACACAGATATAGATTAGTTGTCGTACCACCTCAGACAGATTTTGAGAAATTTTGCATTACACCACTTGCTCACCAGTGGATCCTGTGCAGTGAATGGGTGCCGTCAGAATGAGAGTCCTAACAGCTGATAAAAACATCACAATAATCCACAATTAATCCACATGACTCCAGTCCATCAATTAACATCTTGTGAAGTGAAAAGCTGCATGTTTGTAGGAAACAAATCCATCAAGACTCCAAAATAACTTCAAATCTGAATCAGGAGAGAAATATGCATGACTCAAGCACTGTTTGCAAGCAAAAACAACAGGGCATGGCCTTTTTTTACTGGAGGAAGCATTATTAAATGTAAAAGGGCTTAATGGTGGATTTGCTTCTTACAAACATGCAGATTTTTACTTTACAAGACATTAACTGATAGACTGGAGATGAATTACTTGTGGATAATTGCGATGCTTTTAACAGCTCTTTTCTCTCTCTCTATTTTTCATATTTTTCAATGTGCAGTCAGCTGGGCATTATAGCAAAATAATAGCACTTATCAACAACAATTAATGGTGGGACTATTTGTTACTTTAAATGTGTGTAAGGAGAGTTTATGACTGACTGTTGATGGTGTTTTTTCCCAGGGTTCTGTGCTGCAGGTGGTGTCTGATTTTCCAGAGAAAAAGGTCAGAAAATCAGATGCTTCTTCATCAGAAGGGATTCGTCATGCCACGATACTGTTGCTGCCATCTGGTACGTCACCATGGAGACTGTGTGAAACCCTTGTGAATATTGTGAGATCAGTTGATTTTCATGATTGTACAATGACTAATTGCTCTTTCTGTTTTTCCCACAGATGTTGCGAGCAGGTTATTGAGCAGATCGTCAGAGGGTGGAGCCATAATGATGCCCCTCCCCCAGCTTACCCGTTACGACTGTGAGGTAAATGTGCCTGTGACTGGGCGGCAGCACCTGCTACAGGGGGAGGAGCTACTGTGTGCCTTGGACCTAGTTATTTAAAAAAGAAAAAACATACTTATGGTTTCCCATGATTAGGGAGAGATCAGTGGCATTATAGATTAACTTCCATTACAAAGAAACAGTGGTGAGCAATCAAAACAGCTGGGATGCTTCTGCTTCTAATGAGTGGATGGTAAATACAAGCTGGACATCAAAATGCAAAAAAACAATAACAACAACTAATAAATAATCAATGAGGGTAAAACAGAATCCGTAGAGCAGTTATGAGCTGTGCTCTTCCAGGTTAGAAATACGCACAGAGAAGAGAATGTATATAAATATATATTCTATATAAGATTGTATTGTGTGACAACTGCAAATATTATTCTTGCACAAATGACATGAGTTTACCTGCAGCTTTCAGAAAATGTTATTTTATTAGCACTGCTGTTTTTATAATTACTTTCAAGGTATGTCTAAATGTTTTCTTTGTTCAGGTCTCTATGTGTCCCACATGAAAACATGGATGTAAATGTTGTGAAATGTCTAAAGTGGCTGTTATTTTAATCCGTTTGATATAGTATACAGCATTTGAGAGTAGTCAGCATTGGTAGAGTGATCCACACTACTACCTAAAACTACCTTAATGTTGAAATTATTACTCACTGTTGTTATTATTATTGCTAGAGATTTTGACTTAGTTAAATCTCTGAATATATCTAGGGCATTAACAAGTTAAATGTTCTCTTGTGTTCCCTATGAGATTCCTGTCTTACGTTAAAAGTGGCATATAGGAGGCATAAGATATGGTACAATGCCTAGTGTGTGAGCTTTGTCGCTGTGTGTTTCTCATGTTCTTCTTCGTCGTGTCACATTGTCTTCAGGACAATATTGCCTTTTCCCCCTTTTTTTCCCAGTGTCTGTGACAAATAAATTTTTTTTTAACAACATTCAGCTTTAAATATCAATGTATGGTTTTAATTGAAAGGCTTCAAAAAAGGCTCTACTAATAAGACAAAACTACATAAATAAAAGGAATAAACAGTACAAATTACAAGGACATGCTTTTCTATTTACACCAAATCCATAATGATCAATCTGAAATTAGCACCTGAATATGGGCTGATTTGTTGCTCAAGAAATATTTCTTATTATCATCAGCTTTGAAAACAGTTGTGCTGCTTGATATTTTTGTAGAATTCTTTAAATGTTCAAAAGAACTGCATTTATTATGAATAAAAATCTTATGTTTTATACATTATAGTTCACTACAATGGGTATACAACAATATACAAAAAGGTTTGAATTATATTTAGCCTAATTGTAAGGTGCAATGAAGCCATATAGAAGGGGAGAAAAATATAAAATTATGTAAAGAGTTTAACATTTAAGCAAATAAAGCACAATTACATCCATATAAGGTAAAATGGCAATTAGAAGCGCACATTAAGAAAAAATAATTAAGAATATTTAACACCAAAGCACAAAGGGATAGTTCACCCAAAAATGCGGGTAACCCATAATTTTGCCCTCATTAACCCCTTAATCACCTCATGTTGTTCCAAACCCGTAGCCCTTTGTTCATCTTGGGACACAAATTAGAAATCCATAGGACAGCAAGGGTTCCTAGCCAATCAAGGTCAGAAAGCTCTGGTTCAACAAAAATATCTAATTCGTGGTCCGCAAGATGAAAGAAGGTCTTACGGTTGGGAACAACTGAGGGGGGTAATTAATGAGAGAATTAAAATTTTTTGGTGAACTATCCCTTTAAGCCTGTACATTTTTATACAGTATATAATGGAACAGTTCATTACACATGGAAACTAAATACCGTGTCTAGAAACCTAACATCCAAAATTGAAACAACTTAAGTTCCACCTATTATTGTTTAGGCCTTACTTTCACACCAGTGTTCCCAATCGGGTTGCCGTCTGATCTGAGAGCAGGGGTGCGTGGTAAAAAAAATCTTTTTACATTTTTTTAAATTGCTAAAATTTTCAAAAAAGCATCTATTATAATATCCATTTCTGATGTCGCCAATAATTAGAGATGCACCGAAAACGTGTACCTGAAAAACTAAAAAGCAATTTATTTAATTCGAAGGCCTGTCGTTATTCTTTATTTGTGCTATCATTATTAATTTATTCATTTGTTCTTATTTTATTACTGACTGCTTACATGTCATTTTTTTTATTCAATTCAAAGTTTGAAATCAAGCAATCTCGTGCTACTGCACCAAAATTACCCCACTGTAAAATTAAAAAAAACACTGAGTGAGCAAAAATTTGTGAGATAGTCACCCCGCCCCCTTATAATGGTAATTAAATATTTTTTTTTTATTTTTACATATGTCTAAAGACTACATTAAAATCGGTCATATAAATTGGTCTCTTCATTAGAAATTAGCCTACTGATTGCCACCATTGATGGACAAAATGTTTTACACCTCCCCTTCTAATATTAAAAATATCTGTATGAAATTATATTCTGCAGTTCTTGCACTGTTGTACCCGAATCTCTATACTTTTCAATATCATACGAAGTAGATAAGTCACATATTGTGAAATTTATTTTTGTAGGGTGCCACCACAGTTGTTAAAATTTCCAAAGTGGCTCCCCCTTGGCCTGCTCGAACCTAAAAAAGGCCCCTTTGCCGGAAACACTGCTCTACACAACTAAACCTAACCCTTCTATATATAAACAGCACATTCACAAATGAGTCAAGAGCGTCTGCAACAGTATGTGTGTGTATGTGTGTTCATCAAACATAACTCAGAACAAGAACTGTATTCAATTACTGGTGGCCTTGCCAAAGGACTTACTTCATCGCTCAAGACGCTGCATGGGCTCTTTATTTGCCATGCGAGACACACATACATACAAAACCTCAGAAGCTCCCTTCTACATTTCTGTGGGAAAATACTTACTCATGGAGAATGGCTTTATTCCTTGGTAACATTATACACAGCATTTTGTATCTGTGTCTGTCATCCAGGTTGAGTGAATGGCCCTCATTGAATTAGAGGGGAAAATCCCATGATTCTTGCTTTTGTTGCTATGGAGAGGGCTGTTCTCAGTTGCACTTTAATCAAACACCGACCAGTTTTCTGAAGGCAGGAAAAGGACTGTTTTTCTATTTAACGGTTTGCTCTCATAAACATTTTCAGTAATGCTGATCATTCACAATAATGACCAGCTTTCCTCAGCAGGAGCAGTAGGTTTGTTAGTGTACACTGGATAAAAAAAGTCCTAAATTGCTAGTAAATTTCTCAAACAATTAAAAGAAGCAAAGTAATACATTGAATTAAACGTTACATGTTTTAGTAGAATAACAAATTATTTTCATGTAAAACATACTCCAATTATCTTGATTTTTACAACATATGACTGATTGTTGTTCAACTGAACTGTATGGTTCTGCATTGGCTGATATTATAAAACAATTCTTTACTGTTGGTATCACTTTGCTTATCAGTTTCCGCATGTTATCAATTGTGTTTTTTTTTTTTACAGTGATTTTTGCAGGTCACATTATTACACCAGCAGGTGGCGAAGAGGGACTGCCTTTATGAGTGAGTAACCCCTGACCCAATCATTAAAACAAAACGATCCTCTTCACAAACAACAACTTCACCCACGAATGCTTGGAACAAGAGACGGGGATTGTTTGCTGATCATGAATAATACCTGAATCGATTTGTTCAAATCAAAAACGAACCACCAGTAGCTACTGTGTGTTGCTTGGAGATGCTGCTGAATTTGCTGTAGCTTGGTTTGGAACTATTTTTACTGGTGGAGCAAAAGTAGACAAAGTATGTGGCAATATAATGTGAATTTCTCTATATTAACTTCTTATTTACTGAACTGTTATCACACACTTAAGTTTGTGCTGCCTTCGCCTGTGGTTGAATCAAAGCCGAACAACAGTACGTTACTTAGTTATCTAAAAACTCCTCAGCGCGGATGAATGTGGTTCGAAGCACTGGTGTAGACATGGAGGACATCTTGTCATAGCGGATGGACAAACAAATTAAGGTTTGTGTTTCTTTTACAATTAGTGATTCTCAGGAGGTTTGAATGATCCATGGTCATTTTTTTAAATTATTTTCTCTGTGTATATGAAGTTAACATCCATGAAATCCACCCCAACAGCTCTAAAGCTTTATCGAAGTGTGACATGGTTTGAAAGGTGGATTTTTTTGCACTCTCTCATTAATCAACATTAATCATACAGTGTAACGTAAATTTAAACAGCTTGATGACCCATGGATAGTTTCAGAGTTTCAGTTTGAGGTATTCAGAATGCAGTTTGGTTAAGAGTAACTGATCCCACATCAGTGCAACTTTACAAAATCTGCCGAGAGACTGGAAAAAAGACCATCAAACACACACAATCTCATAAATGGGTTTCCTGTAGTTGATGACTGCACATGGTATATTGATCAAATGCTAAGCGAAAGCATGTGTAATGAATGGACTGAAGATGTCTATCTCTTCCTCAGCTTTAAAGGGGTCATATGCTGCGATTTCAAGTTTTCCTTTCTCTTTGGAGTGTTACAAGCTGATTGTGCATAGATAAGATCCCTGAAGTTGCAAAGACTAAAGTCTCAAAACCAAAGAGATATTCTTTATCAAAGTTAAGACTCTGCCACGCCCCCCTAAAACGGCACATATCTACCTCACTGTTTGGAAATATTTGCATAATGCAGCCCAAATGTGCACGCAAAGAAAGAAGGCATGGTTTCAGTAACCGCAGTTAGTGTTGAAGCAGCCATGTCAGAGAGACGCTGTGGGCCTCATTTATCAATCTAACGTAGAAACGAGCGCAGATCCGTGTGCACAAATCAATTTACGACAGAGTTCACGTGTGATTCATGAAACATTCGTATGCCGCCAATCTCATCGTACGAATGATCGCATGTTGATAAATGTGGTGGCAGAAAACAATCGTAATTTGAATATCACGCCCCTAAAAACACCCTGGTTTAGAAGCCTCGCCCCTAGAGTTTACGACACGGAGAAACGAATCCTGGCCAAAATTAGGAAGTAATCTCATCAAAGAGAAATTGATCTTACTCCAAAAATACCCATTAACTTTGTAATTGCAAACAATAAGGCTACATTAATATATGTAATTTATATGTATATTAAAATAAAATTATTAAAATGGTAAATATAAACAGCCTATTTAGTTCCCCTCACTCTACAACAAATATTTTACATTTAACGGTATTCAGAACAGAACAAGAAGGAAAAATAAGTAATTATAAAACAAAATATTCAAAATGTTTTTTTATATTTTTAACTGTAAAATAAAACACAAATTAGGCTCTAGTGGCATTCATTATAAACAGCATACAAATGTTAAGCAAAACTGAAACGGCATTGGGCTCGAGCCTGTCTCATACCAGAAGAATCCAAATGTATCCATTTTTTGCCATATTTGTAACATTTGTTTTCATAACTATTATTCATTATGTAGCCTAAACATGGCTTATACTTCACTCATGTTCTAATATCCATGTAAAATCCTTCACATGCGCAAAAATGTTTATTGTTTGGGCGCTGCACGCTGATTTTACAGCGGACCTTTTCAAATAAACAGTGTAACTTTTATGTTTGGTTGACTGCATTTTAGTTTGATGATGAATGGCTGAAATGTCAGGCAACGGTAGAACTAATGTTGTCTGTGTGTGCGTGAGGTGCCTGTGCGGTCAGATGGATTAAATCAAATAAAGATATAAAGAAAATAAATAAAATGCATTAAGAGTGTCACAAAAACGAGCGTAGCCTATACTTGTTGCACAGTGTTTTTTTCCCCCTTTTTGTTAATCTTTTAATTATATTATAGACTATTTTATATTTTGTGTGATCCTATTGATTTTTTTCCTTTTATAGATTTAATTTCTGTTTTTCTTCTTTCACAGAAGCGCTACAGGTGCATGATGCGACGATTGAATCCTCGTGGTCTTGTTTACGCTGCTATTCACGCATATAAAGCCCTGTACAAAACAACAACAAAAAAATACATTCTAATCTTACTGATTAACGATTGACTAATGAGCTTCGTTTGACGGTCAGGAAAATAAAAATGAACAAAATGCTGTTAATCTACAATTCTCCACCATATTTACTATACTGCATGCAAGTTCAGGTAACTCAAAAACTTGCGTACACGAGCTGAGACCAGACGTGAGATTTGATCGTAGCCACTGCTCACATCCATATTGATAAATTCCAAGTTTTGCGTTGAAACGACCATACGCCCAATTTTCTGTCGTACGTTCGTTCGTAAATGAGCCCTGCACTTCAGGCTTCGCTACCGTTCGGACTTTTTTGCTTACTGCTCTGCGCTTTGCTCTCTATTTCTGTACTTTTCTAAGATTTTTCTAAGATTTTTACTTCAGCAGATCAGCACAGTGCTCAAACAACATATTTTTGGCACAAACACTAAAACTAAAAACTCTCTGGGACTGGAATAATACCACGAAAAAGAAGACTTTTGCCTCCCACTGCCAGCAGCTTACATTCCGGAGAAGGGAAAACACAGCTGCCCACATTCAAACAGAAGAGAAAGAAAATGCCTCCTGTTGAATCTACTTGCTGCATGAACTACTGCAAACTTCTACAAAGGATTATGGTTCTTGAAACAAAGTTACTTGCTGGATTTCCAAAACGGGCAGAACACTCAGCAGACCGTCGTCACAGACCCCTCAGCATACAGCCGGTGAGTCCGATGAATCTAGTGAATCTCAATAGTTTATACCAAGTGTAGAGGAACATGCCGAAACTGATTGTCACACTAATCGCTGGCACAAACAGGTAGTGAGACCCAAAGGCAGTAGAGACATCAGATTGTCACGAGTTTCTCGTATTGCTGCCGTAGCATCCTCTACCCCAGATTCGGCTATGACAAGGCTTGTGAATACTGGTATTCTACCACCCCCTATACATCTTGAGAACAGATTTGAAGCATTAATGAATGTGGGTGAGGAATCCCCAAATGTGATTAAACATTGATCGGATCAGCCAGCAGCTAACATCACTACTAATAGGCGCTCAAGGTCGAGCAGACAGCGGTATTCAGCTCAGAGCGCAGCCGGGCTCAGGACTCTGATAGTGGGCGACTCCATTATCAGAAACATCAGTAGCAGAAATTCAGCAACTTTCTGCTTTCCTCAAGCAACAGTTTCTGATTTGAATAAGGAACTTGGGAAAATTCTAATGAAGCACAAGACTGCAAATCGAATCATCATCCATGTGGGGAAGAATGATATTCGGAAAGAGCAGTCAGAACTCCTTAAGAAGGACTTCAGTGAACTCTTTGAAACACTTCGAAGACTTAAAGTTCAGTCGTTCATCAGTGGACCACTCCCAGCTAGGGGAATTAATATGTTTTCACGGTTGCTTGGGCTGAATACATGGTTACAAAGAACCTGCAGTATAAAAGGTGTGAACTTCATTGACAACTTCAGTCTTTTCTGGGGCCATAGACAACTGTTTAAACTGGATGGCCTCCACCTAAACAAACTTGGTGCAAGAGTGCTAAAGGACAACATCTACTTCTCCATCCGTCATCCTTCAGTAGTGTGTGCCAAACTACTCAACCTGAATGGCACACACACACCTGGACAGATTATGAGTGACGACAGGACTTCATATCAGCTTCGGAGTCATCATGTGGTTGACACATCCCACAAGGACACTGATAACACCACGCAGCCAAAACAAGCACTGCTCATGGACATCACGGCTGATCCCTGCCCACAGAGCTCATCACAGACTGACTGTGACGTATCAGAACAGCTCCAAGACTCATCATCCAAGGACGACTTTCTGGAAAACAGCCAGGGAATCCAGGACAACATATTTCAGCCACCGGAAATAACAGAGCCACAGCACTGCTCACCAGACACATTATCCCTCTCCAACATCTCCACTTCTAAGCTTCTCACAGAAAATGGAGGAACTGGTTTATGCTGGGACCAGACTCTCCCACTCTTTTGCTGCAAGCCCCCAGATATCAACTAAAAAATGGCGGGCCCCACAACCACCAAAGCCTGTGGGCCCAGCTTGTCTTCCTCCTCCTGTGAGAGCTCTCTGGCCGCTGCCACAACGCCAGGGCCCAATCCCTCCATCTGCTGTAGGTGAACCAATAACAACTGATAGCAGCTCTCAGTGATGTGTGTCGGGTTCCCACTATGATATCAGCAACATTCACAAATGTTTACAGAACAAGCGTGAACCCAGTGTGCCTGTAGTTTTCTCTTTTTCTGTTTTATCACGTGATAGAAAGTCTAAGGGCTTCTTAAGCCGTACGGCTGACTTATCTAATCTGCGGCCTGTTATGCATCAAACTAATATTGCTGTTGAGACAAAATGCAATGCCATCAAGTTAGCATTTTTAAACATTCGCTCACTAAAAAATAAATCATTTCTAATCAATGACTTAATAACCACAAACAACCTGGATTTTATGTTTCTAAATGAAACATGGCTAGAAGACAGCTGCAGTGCAACAGTCCTCAATGAAACAGCCCCTCCTAACTTTACTTCATGAGTGTTTGCAGGACTGTTAGGTGAGGTGGAGGTGTAGCTGCTCTATTTAAAGATGTCTATCAATGCAAGCAAGTGTCATTTGGTCAGTACTTGTCTTTTGAATATCTAGGGATTGTGTTGAAAGGTGCTCCACGCATTCTGTTTATCATTATTTACAGGCCTCCAAAATACTCTCCAGCCTTTGTTGAAGAGTTCACAGAAATGCTATCAATGATTTCCTCAGAGTTTGACTGTTTTGCTATTGCAGGGAGTTTTTATATTCACATAGATAATGCAGAAATCAGTACTACAAAAGAAATTATAACTGTTTTTAAATACTTTTGACCTGATTCAGCATGTTCATGGACCCACACACAATCGTGGACATGCTATAGTTTTACTCATCAGTAGAGGTCTAAACATTTCATCCATTGTTATTAAGGACGTAGCACTATCGGATCACTTCTGTATTTTCTTTGATATATTGATCTCTGTTACCACTGAATCTAGATCGGTCTCAGTCAGAAAGAGATGCATTAACGAAAACACTAGTGTGCTATTTATGGAGGCTATATCTTTAACTCCAAGCATTTCTGCAGACTCTGTTGATCTTCTCCTTGATTCCTTTAACTCAAAAGTTAAGAATGTTATTGATTATATTGCTCCTTTGAAAGTCAGCATGAAGACTGGCAGACAGAAATCAGCTTGGAGAAAATCAACAGCAGTACAGAGTATGAAAAGACAATGCAGAAAAGCTGAGCGGATGTGGCGGAAGACGAAACTTGAAATACACTATAGCATATATAAAGACAGCCTTTGTACTTTCAATGTGGAACTAGGCAAAGCTAGACAGTCATTCTTCTCAAACCTTATAAACAGTAACTTAAACAACACTCGCACTCTTTTTGCTACTGTTGAGAGACTGACAAACCCCCCAAATCAGATTGCCAGTGAAATGCTCTCCGACAGCAAATGCAATGAGTTTGCTTCCTTCTTTTCTGAGAAGATCAATAATATCAGGAAGGCGATTAGCACATCCCCAAGTTATGCAGAGGTCAGACAGATTCAACTGCAATATCAAAAGAAGATACTATGTCTGCTTTTGAAGAAATTGATAGCAACATTTTGGAAGAAATAGTACAGCACCTTAAATCGTCAACATGCTATCTTGACACACTTCCCACATATTTTTTCAAAAGGGTGCTTAACTGTTTGGAAGCAGATATCTTAGAAGTGGTGAACGCCTCACTTCTTTCTGGGACTTTTCCAAACTCCCTGAAAACTGCAGTTGTTAAACCCCTTCTGAAAAAGAGAAATCTTGATAACACCATATTGAGCAACTATAGACCAATATCAAATCTTCCTTTTATAGGAAAGATTATTGAAAAGGTAGTCTTTAATCAGCTGAACAAATACTTAAACTCAAATGGATACCTGGACAATTTTCAATCTGGTTTTCGACCGCATCACAGCACAGAGACAGCACTCATTAAGATAATAAATGATATTCGCTTAAATTCTGAATCTGGCAAAATATCAGTGCTGGTACTACTAGATCTCAGTGCTGCGTTTGATACTGTCGATCATAACATACTACTAGAGAGACTGGAAAACTTGGTCGGGCTTTCTGGGATGGTAATTAAATGGTTCAGGTCATACTTAGAAGGGAGAGGTTATTATGTGAGTATAGGAGAGCATAAGTCTAAGTGGACGTCCATGACATGCGGAGTCCCACAAGGCTCAATTCTTGCACCGCTCTTGTTTAGCCTGTATATGCTCCCACTAAGTCAAATAATGAGAAAGAACCAAATCGCCTATCACAGCTATGCAGATGATACCCAGATTTACCTAGCCTTATCTCCAAATGACTACAGCCCCATTGACTCCCTCTGCCAATGCATTGATGAAATTAACAGTTGGATGTGCGAGAACTTTCTTCAGTTAAACAAAGAAAAAACCGAAGTCATTGCATTTTTAAACAAAGATGAAGTTCTCAAGGTGAATGCATACCTTGACTCTAGGGGTCTAACAACTAAAAATCAAGTCAGGAATCTTGGTGTGATTCTGGAGACAGACCTTAGTTTCAGTAGTCATGTCAAAGCTGTAACTAAATCAGCATACTATCATCTCAAAAACATTGCAAGAATTAGAGGTTTTGTTTCCAGTCAAGACTTGGAGAAACTTGTTCATGGCTTTATCTCCAGCAGGGTGGACTTTTGTAATGGTCTCCTCACCGGCCTTCACTAGAAGACCATTAGACAGCTGTAGCTCATCCAGAACGCTGCTGCCAGAATTCTGACTAGAACCAGAAAATCTGAGCATATTACACCAGTCCTCAGGTCCTTACACTGGCTTCCAGTTATATTTAGGATTGATTTTAAAGTACTTTTACTCGTTTATAAATCACTCAATGGCCTAGGACCTAAATATATAGCAGATATGTTCACTGATTATAAACCTAACAGACCACTCAGTTCATTAGGATCGAGTCAGTTAGAAATACCAAGGGTTCACACAAAACAAGGGAATGTGCTTTTAGTTATTATGCCCCCCGCAGTTGGAATCAGCTTCCAGAAGATATCAGATGTTCTAAAACATTAGTCACATTTAAATGCGGACTCAAAACTCATCTGTTTAGCTGTACATTTACTGAATGAGCACTGTGCTACGTCCGAACTGATTGCACTATATTATATATATAATCGTTTTCTTAAATTCATTTTAAACCCCTTAAATCAAATTTTTTTTTTTTTTTTTTTTTAAATAATTTTCAAAGTTTTTAAAATTCCTTGTTTATTGTTGTGATTCTTGTTTTTATTTTATTTTATGTAACAATTGAATTACCATTGGGTATGAAATGTGCTATATAAATAAACTCGCCTTGCCTTGCCTTGCCTTGTTTTCTAGGCAAAAGCAAAAGCTCTTTATTTGGCCTTCCGAAAGTATATGCATTTAGAAATCTTTAAGATTACTTACAACAGAACAGCAATGCATTTTATGGACGACCGTTCGTGAACCTAGGAGAGGAGGTAATTCTGATTTTGCTATGACAATCTGGTGCTTCTGAGTCAGCTACTGTTTTGTTATTTGTTTATGTATTTGCTATTGTCTGTTCAAATGCTGAGTTTTGCGCATCGTGTGTGAGAGAGAGAGAGAAGAGCGAGAGAGTGAGAGTGAGAGTGAGAGTGGAGTCAGCTGTCTTAACCGTGGCTTGTGTACTGCACACATACCAGCTTCATCACTGTGTCTGTCACGAGACTCTGTTCCCCTTTCGGGCTCTGTCTCTACATTTATTTTGAAAGATGAAGCTCGCGATTCTGGTAAGGGGCGTTACATTTCCGACGTGTGTTTGTGGTGTTCGGCCAATCACAATGCCCTGGGTCAGCTGGCCAATCAGAGCAGATGGCGCTTGTCGGAAGGAGGGACTTTGTAAAAAAAAACGAAGCGTTAGAGAGGCGGGGCATAGAGGACCTACAATAATGTACGTATTTGAAAAATAATGTGTTTTTTGATCATTGAAGCATGTTAACATATTCTGTTACACCAAATACACAAAATAATGATCTTTAAAAAAGCATCATATGACCCCTTTAACTGAGCTCTAGTGGACAGCCAGGAGGCCTGTTTTCACTTAGGTCTGTTAAACACACTTACCCACACATCACTCTTCTTCCACGGGCACATGCACGCACAATCATTCACACTCATGTACTGTATACACACACACACACAAAACTATTTGTCCTCAGAGGACCTGTTATAAAACCCTTTTACATGTGAAAGCTTTACTGTTTTCTATGGACACACACCAACAGAAAAAACTCATATCTGCCTGGCCACACACAAACACAACGAAGATTTGTAATAAATCAGATCTCTTTCTCTCTCCATAACTACATAATTCATCCCTTTGTATCTAATATATTTCTCCTTGGAGGAAAATTTTATTGCTCAGAGGTTGCTCTTTCATAGCTCAGGAAACATAATTGAATTCTCTCAAAACTTTTTTATAAAGTATAAAGTTGTTTGACTCAAACGGTTCTCTTAATACCTTAGGAGAAATAAAATTGTCACAAATGAGACAACTGTTGACATTCAAAATTATGCATTATGCAATATATTGAAATGTCTGACCTCTGGTTCTTACGGTGGCCGACAAGTGCAAAGGCACAACAACAATTCGAAAACAAAATAACAAATTACAAACGCAAATGCAAGTCTAAAAACAAAATAACAATTCAGAAAACATTATAAAAATTCAGAAAACATTATAACAAGTCAGAAAACACAACGACAAATCAGACAAACCGGAAGTGGTAAGTATAGTTTGAGACAGCGCCATTGGTTTGGGAAAAAAATGTTCGGCAAAAGACGGGATCGAACCCGGGTCGATCGCGTCAAAAAGACAACGACACGTACTTATCCATCTGCACCACTGGAACTGATGATTTACAGCCACTGTTAACTAAATGTAGATATACACTCCGTATTTTTTATTCCATAGTTAGGGCAATTCATACAATACATTTAAACTGAGCTACTTTACTACCATCTCCGCACTTTCTACCACGACTCTGCTGTTCTTCGGCAGGTTCTTCCCTGTGTACAGTGGGAACAAAGTATTTAGTCACCACCAATTGTGCAAGTTCCCCCTTAAAAGAATTGAGATAGTCCTGTAATTTTCATCATAGGTATAACTCAACTATGAGAGACAAAATGAGAATTGCAGAAAATCACATTGTAGGATTTTTAAAAGAATTAATTGGTAAATTCCTCGTAAAATAAGTATTTGGTCACCTACAACAAGCAAGATTTCTGGCTCTCACAAACCTGTAACGTCTTCTTTAAGAGGCTCCTCTGTCCTTCACTCGTTACCTGTATTAATGGCATCTGTTTTAACTTGTTATCAGTATAAAAGACACCCGTCCACAACCTCAAACAGACACACTCCAAACTCCACCATGGCCAAGACCAAAGAGCTGTCAAAAGGACACCAGAAACAAAATTGTAGACCTGCACCATGCTGGGAAGACTGAATCTGCAATAGGTAGCAGCTTGGTGTGAAGAAATCAACTGTGGGAGCATTTATTAGAAAATGGGAGACATACAAGACCACTGATAATCTCCCTCGATCTGGGGCTCACGCAAGATCTCACCCCGTGGGGTCAAAATTGATCACAAGAACTGTGAGCAAAAATATCAGAACCACACGGGGGGACCTAGTGACTGACCTGCAGAGAGCTGGGACCAAAGTAACAAAGTCTACCATCAGTAACACACTGCGCCGCCAGGGACTCAAATCCCTCAGTGCCAGACGTGTCCCCCTGCTTAGGCCAGTACATGTCCAGGCCCGTCTGAATTTGCTAGAGAGCATTTGGATGATCCAGAAGAGGTTTGGGAGAATGTCATATGGTCAGATGACACCAAAATATAACTTTTTGGTAAAAAACTCAACTTGTCGTGTTTGGAGGAGAAAGAATCCTGAGTTGCATCCAAAGAACACCATACCTACTGTGAAGCGTGGGGGTGGAAACATCATGCTTGGGGCTGTTTTTCTGCAAAGGGACCATGACGACTGATAACTGTAAACGAAAGAATGAATGGGGCCAAGTATCGTGAGATTTTGAGTGAAAACCTCCTTTCATCAGCAAGGTCATTGAAGATGAAACGTGGCTGGGTCTTTCAGTATGACAATGATCCCAAACACACCGCCAGGTCAACGAAGGAGTGGCTTCGTAAGAAGCATTTCTAGGTCCTGGAGTGGCCTAGCCAGTCTGCAGATCTCAACCCCATAGAAAATCTTGGGAGGGAGTTGAAAATCCGTGTTGCCCATCGACAGCCCCAAAACATTACTGCTCTAGAGGAAATCTGCATGGAGGAATGGGCCAAAATACCAGCAACAGTGTGTGAGAATCTTGTGAAGACTTACAGAAAACGTTTTGACCTCTGTCATTGCCAACAAAGTGTATATAACAAAGTATTTAGATGAAATTTTGTTATTGACCAAATTACTTATTTTCCACCATAATTTGCAAAAAATTCTTTAAAAATCCTACAATGTGATTTTCTGGATTTTTTTTCTCATTTTGTCTCTCATAGTTGAGGTATACTTATGATGAAAATTACAGGCCTCTCTCATCTTTTTAAGTGGGAGAACTTGCACAATTGGTGGCTGACTAAATACTTTTTTGCCCCACTGTACGTTGATTGACAGATGTCTCGTCCAGTCAGCGGTGAGTATCCCAAACCAATGGCGCTGTCTCAAGCTATACCTACCTCTTCCGGTTTGTCTGATTTGTCGTTGTGTTTTCTGACTTATTTTGTTTTCAAATTTGTCATTGTGTTTTCTGACTTGTTATAATGTTTTCTGAATTGTTGTTGTGCTTTCTGAATTGTTTTTTAGACTTGCATTTGCATTTGTAATTTGTTATTTTGTTTTCAGAATTGTGATTTGCTTTGCACTTCTCGGCCAACTTGTATTTTATAACTTGTAAAATGTTTTTTTTTGTACATTGATATACACAGTAATATCTGATGATCACGAATTCGTACAAATTAGCCACCTCGTAACATATGTATGAATTGCCAGTGAGATCGGGCTGGATGATCACTTTAACTAATAAAATCCAAGGCAAAATATATGCAGGATAAAGTACTACAAATAATAAAGTTGTTTATTTACAAATAGTCTATCTTTATGATAGTAAAGAATGTCAACAAAAATCTGAGTAGTGAATGACAGAATCTACTACATTTTTGTCAGTGAACACAGATGAAGTAGGAAATAATGCAAATATAAATCTATAAAAACATTTGCTTGCCACAAGAAACAAATAGAACTAAAAAATTACATACTGTATGTTGTATTGTACCCCAAAAGTAATGCCATTGTATGATTTATTTTTTGAGAGCAAATATTTTTTTTTTAATTAGTAATGAATATATGTGATTAGGTATAAGATGATATAATGATTGAATTTAATCGGGTTTTTAAGATGCATGTGAAGATAATTCAACAGAATATGTTGCAGTGGAGTGCTGTCATAACTTTTATAGCAATGTTTAAGGAAACATTGAGACCCCTTCATGATCATGTATCAAAACTCATTCTCTTTCTTTTTCTTCACCTGAAGTGATTTTGATTATTTCTTTGTCTGCATGTATGATGAACCTATCATCATACTCCTATCATCGTATTCCTACCATAAAGAACTGCTTATGTTCAGGTATTGCTTTTTGAGATGGTCTAGACATGCTATCAAACCATGACATGTGGGCTTCTCTTTCTGCAGCCAGACTGGATCTTTATATCGAGTGGTGTATGTTACTGAGAACCTAATCTTGTCAGACCCTCTTTAGCAACAGCTTCCTGAGCCTGTGTAAAACAGGATTTAATCTCATCCTGGCAGGAGTGGTTGGAAAAAGTGCCTGGCCTCAATGAAAGAACTTCCATTGATCATGGATACAGACATTGATATAGGTTTGATTGTTTTCTGATGTTACAGTAACAACTTGGTTGTCATTCTGACCCATTTGTACACAAGAGTAATTTCCTTTGACTAACAATTTTGAGGACAGTTTTCGAGGATGTTTCCTTCAATAACCTGATTAATAACCTAATATGCCTGGTGTTCTCCTCTATAACAGAGATGAAAGCAGCTGTTCCATGATTCCTAATCATACTCCCACAACTCCATGTCTTGCACCCGCTGGCTGTGAGCTTTGTTCTGGGCATCGGTGAAGATGAAGTACTGAGCTGTATGGTTATATGTTCTGCCAGTGAGAAACTCCAGCATCTCCCCATCACCCTGGAGAATGATACGTGCATTCTCCTCCTGATACTGGTCAGAGTGCTGCAGCAAGTGCTGAAAACACATGAGCAGGTCTTTCCTCATCTCTCCACTTTTCTCCAGGTGCGTCTTTGTCTCTATAGGATCTTCTCCAGGGACAGCACTTTGCCCAAGAAAACTCTACGGTGTGGAGGGTGTGCAGGGGCTGCTTGGTACTGTACGTGAGGTGCAGCTCCATAGGTGATCTTGAGCTCCATGTGATCCAGAACTGATGGGTTTTTGTCAGCCAGGGCTTTTTTAGCCTGCTCGAAGCAGCTTTCCAACTCATCACGACAGCGATGTCCAGCAAAGTGGCTCTCTGCCAGGCTGGAGGTCGTGAGTCGAGATTCTGGATGGGTCCTTTGAAGGAGCTGTGGACCATTTGTGCCCAGATGTGCCATGTAGGACAGGACAGGTGTCCCGGCGGTGATACGCACCAGGTTGCGCTCTCCTTCCAGTTTTAGAGAGACGTCACGCCGCTTGGATGCAGGAAAGACCTCCAGGGCTTGGATAGAGAAGTCAAGATTGGTTTTCAGGTGTGAGTCCAGCAATCCTTCCTGACGGATTTTCCCTTTTACTGACAGGAGAGAGTCCAGATCAAGAGAAGGTACAGTGAAATATCTCCTTTTGGGAAGAAATAAACAAAATGGGCTCTGACTGTAAGGAAAAATGATTGTAACAAAGTATAAAATAGTTTGGACAACCATTTTTGTCCTAAATTTGAATTTAATATTTTTTTATAATGAACTTTCATATATTCCTTGCAGACTAATGCTGTACTGTAAAAAATCAAAGGCAACCTGCTTCAAGAGATTTTTGAGTTTTCACGAATTCTTGGTTTCAGTTTATACAACAAAAAGTTGAGAAAACTCAAAAATCTCTGTAGCTGGTTGCCTTAAACTTTTTTCTCAACTTTTGAGTTTTTACAGTGTGGTGTCCTGATTGCCCTGCAAGGGTTTTGTTTACTGATGACTGAGTGACTGTATATTATCCCTATATATCATATATAAACAATTCCTATATATACATACATTTTATATACACTATCTGAAAGTTTTGGTCAAAACAATCCTGACCAATGTCATGGTGTTAAGGGTCCATCGGAGGGAATTTAGCAGTCCCTGCTAATCAAATTATTTCTCATTTGGTAACAGTACATCTCAAAGAGATGGCATAGTCTCCACATACATACAGGAGTTGTCACAAAGAGCCTGTTTAGCAAAACAAACCATTTTGGCCCACTTAGCAACCATAAATACAGGTGATCTAGGTTAAAATGCAAAACATCAACAAAAACTCTACTGGATCCCATGAGATGTTGACTCTTTGCAACAAACGTCATTATATAAAAAAACTAATTTTAAGGTATGCTTTATAACAGTAATGCAAACAATAAATGCATCTACTAATATAATAAAGCAACTTTTTTATCAACTTAGTTATCAACGTTTTCTTTTGTTGTTGCACTGATTCATCTGCTTACTAATATGTCTAATACTTTTACAATATGTAACCCTGATTGTTCCATTTAGTGGTACACCACACTGCTGCTTTTGTTTATACATTTACTTTAAACAGTATATACAGTTTTCCTATTCAACCTGTCATGTCAATAATTTAGCTTATTGACCTATACAGTACATTTCACTAATATTAACACAGTGTAAAGATTTACCGTAGAGGCATTTTTCTTATACTTTTGTATGCCAAACAGGTTTGGTGCTGTGTTGGATCACCACTGTTTCGTAAACTTTCTGATCTTCCTGAATATTAAAATGAAATCTACTTTGGTAGAGGCAACTTACATCTCACTCATAGCAGAGGACATCAAAGGTCTAAAAGCAATTCTTATGGTCCAGTCCAGTGAGCTTGGACTCTGTTGAACCACAACATACAGTAAGTATTTTCAACTACTAATCAGTAAAAGGAAACAATAAGTAAACATATTTTCTGTGGTAATTTTGTGACATAGCCTAAGTATTATATTTAAGCCACATATCCCATTGATCATTTTCAATGTTGAGGTTTGATGGGTTAAATTTAGATGCATCCACTTTAAAAAGCTCTTACCTAATCTCTAATCTTATTTTTTGATTCAAAACAGAACAAGAATGTCTCACCTCTAGCTGCCGCTGCTCTCTGCTGTCTTTGTGTTTTGAGGTGATGGACATGTGTCAGGTAGGTGGATAAACACCACGTGGTTGATGATGAGTCAGTGTTTTCTGTGCACAGACACACACAGTCTAGTATCATCCAATCGCACTCTGTCACACTTACACAAGCTTATCGCTTCCCATACACAACACATGCCAGTGCAGAGGACTTGAGCATTATGAAAGAATTAATTTAACATGCTTTAATAGAACTGGTGGAATAGGACAGAAGATTTTGATGACTCAAGTTCTGTGTCACTCAGCAGAACTGTTTTTAGATGCAGCATCTATTGTGATGCAACTCATCTATCTGGCCCGTGGCCAATGTTTAATATAATAGCAAACACCTCATGATAATGGATTATATCAGTATAACCAGTCAGCTAGAAGTGAAAAGTTCACTGCAGCGTGAGAAGCGCTCTTACAGATCTGCCAGTGTAAAATCAACATGATAAAAGGCTGAAAGAATCATGCACACTGCACCACTACTGTTGGTTTTATCACTTTTTTGTGGCATTGTACTTGGTTGTCCCACCCACAGTAAAATCTCATTGGTCTAAAATCCTGCTCCATAGAATTCTATGTATGTTCTGATTGCCTGTTATTGTGCCAGATCGTACAGCGTTTACACTTTTGATTTCAGACAAATTACTTTCAACACACATGTCAATTCATACCTCTTTTATGTTTTGGCAATTGGTGGCTAATTTCTATGAATACAAATGATCTAATTTGTAGATTTTTGATCTGCTTACACCTCACTGACAGTTTTTATGCTTTTCAATTTCAGACCGATTTCTTCCAACACAATCACAATGGCAATTCCATTTTTTTAATTCTTTACTTTAACATAACAAAACAATTGAGCAATGACCACAGATCATATGCAACAAAAACATATAGCTAGGCCTATGTGTAATTTAGGTTCATGTTGACCTGCCAATGTTTTGCAAAAAGGTACATGAAATCCTGGGACCTATATACTTAAAAAGGTGTCAATGTCTGACAAAACATCCATTTTTACTTTTGATCAGTGAAAAAAATTATTCATTGAATTTACTAAATTTTTTTAAAGGTAAGTGGTTGCAATCAATTTATTTTAGCTACATTTAAATAAACAAATTTAGTTGACTAACTTTCAACATTTTTTTTTAAATGTAGCTAAAATAAATAGTTTGCAACCACTTACCTTAAAAAATGTAGTATCATTTTTTTCAGTGTAGGTAATTTATTCCAGTGAAAGAAAATCAATTATCACTTTAGGCCACTATGACAGTGTCGCTGATTTATCAACTACTTTACGTTTTGGCAAATGGTGGCCAATTTCTGTGAATTTCTATGACGTTTAGGTTTAGGTTGAGGTTGAGGTTATGCTTTTTTTTCTAAAGATCATACATTTTTGTATGAATTCCATCGTACAAATTCATATGAAATTCTTTTCCTCCAGTGTTTCTGATGAGATGCTTTAAAGCAACAGACAATAATGAAAAAGATACTTGGTAAAAGAGAGAAATGTTTATAAGGCCTGGTAATTGGTAAGAATAATAGATGGATAACATGGGATGGTGAAAAAGGGAAAAAAGACAGGAGAAGGAGAAAGAGCAGATGAGGGATGAAAACAATCAGTCAAAAGAAAAGAAAAGAGGAAGTCGACCAGTGATGAGGGTGAAAAGGGGTAGGGGTAAAACTGGAAATGAACGCCTTTTGATCGAAAACCTCTGCCTGACAAGGGGCAGTTGCCATGGCAACACCGAGCTGCCAAAGATATGTGTTGATGGATGACAGTTTGAGCCAGAAGCATTAGACAGATTCTATGCCTGGAAGAACAGAAAGAGAGAGAGAGTAGAGGCATCATGCTCCTCTGCTCCTCTATTAGTGTTGACAATGACATGATGCTTGTCATACTGTGCATCACAACACACCCACACACACAGTTCCTCTCTCTCAAACTGCCATGGTGCCCCAGGGAAGGTGAGGTGAATGCTGAGGCTGGCTGTCGGGGTTGAAATTAGACTCATGTGACATTTAAGTGCATTCAGAGTGTGTGAAGCTTTTTTGTTTACATCTTGTTTGTTTAACTGTGCGTAAATGCTGCAAATAACATTCTTCCCAGTGAAAAATGTCTCTCCCTGTCTGATAGCTCCTGAATCCTGTATCATTAGTCAGACCGGGAACACTTTTCTCAAATAATTAAAAAGCGCAGCCAGACCTGTCATTACACAGATATGAAAATAGGAGATTGGTAGGGGGAAGTGTTTGAGAGAATGATTGAACTACAACAATATGTTAGTCAGTTAGTAAGAAGCGTTCAGGAGAGACTGAGAAAGACAAAGTGAATGAGAAAAAAAATGTAAGAGCGACATAAAAATCAACACTCCTTCCACAATCTTTCTTTATAAGGCTCTATATAACTCTGTGTTAAATCCATTTCACAGCAACGTTTCACATTTCTAATTCTGAAAGAGGGTCGCTCTAGGGCTAATCTGTCCCAAAAATGATTGATTCTGTGATTGTTTGGGAGGCTTAATCAGAGGGATAATTTATCTTCGGTGACCTCGAATACAAACTACTATCAAAAGATTCAGCTGTGAATGGCGATTTTTGATTCATCCCAATGAATCGAATCTTTTGATTCTGTCCAGCAAAAATAATTGTTCAGATTATACCAGTAGGATATCAGTCCTATTGAATATTTTGATAGAATCTTTGGATCATCTGATTCGTAATTACTTGGCTTGACATTGAGAGCCCCATTAAGGCAATTACAGTTTATTAATTCCTGAACACTCTAAGATAAGATACTGTAGCCTAGGCCGTGTAAACTGTAGCCTACCGTATATACATTTTTATTTTTTCACACTGGGTTGAGAACGAGAAAGTCAACCAATCATAAACTGCCTTAAGTCCTGACCTTATTAATATTCATATACTTTGTATCTTCGACGCGGTTTGTTTTAGCGTCCGAGATCTTTGTGAAACAGTGACTACGAACTTCAGTGGTGAAGATAGACAGCATTATTTTTGGACAACACTTAAGATTCAAGACGGATTTACGTAGCGATATTTCCAATGATAGACGAACAGGTACTGAAACACTTCGCGTGCTCCTTGCGCGTTGTACTTCTCCGAGCAGTGTTATTAATCTGATAAATATACAAACAAGGACGTTGACAAATGTACATTGTGTAGCCTAATGTCAAAACCTGACGGTTGCGCCTGAACCTGAAGATAAATTACTTAGGTGTGAACCATGGAGCAAGATACATTTTAACGTTTAAAATGACATTTGCTAAATTTCAAAGGTGAAAAGCCCACATGACAACTACTGTACAACGACAACATCCAGAGTCAATGAATTCCATCCCCTCATTATGTCCACTGTTTTAACGGAAGTATTGAGTGCTTCATTCAAAATCATCTCAACTCAAGGTGTGAAAACGTGTGCGTGTGTTCATAATAACCAGAGTGCATGTGTGACCGTGGGGTGTGTGTGTTTGCCATGAAACTTTTTTTTTTTTGCCTCAGGGGATCCCAGACTGCTCTTCCAGTAAACATTGTTTCCATAGTGATAATGGAGAAGAGAGGAAGGATGCAAAACGTGACAGCAAGAGTAATAAGAGCGAATGAGTGAGAGAGAGAAAGTGTGTGTGTGTGAGAGAGAATCCAAAGAAATAAGCTGCATGCCAGATATAATAACATCACAAGGAGATAAAGGGAACATTGTGAGCTTGAGATCATTCCTTTATTCTTAACACATTTCACAAAAAACACACACACATTCAAACCCAAACAATGTTTAAGATTTTATTTCATTTCCTACCAGCATTGTTGCCTGTATAAGTTGTGCTCATGTATGAGGTTCTCCCATTATGTGTTTTTAGAAATAAAATAAATGCAGAGAAAACACAAACAATATAAAAAAAGTGCATGAAAAACACTTTCATAGTGAATGAAGATTCCCTCTTTCGTACGAATACTTGGATCACTTGGATCAGTGGACCTCAAAACAACAGATTAATATGGACACTGAGGTAACTGTATACGTGATCTCTGTCAGCTGGTGTCAAATATGATGTTTTTTCTCCTGAATATGTAAATGTATAAAATATTAAGGGTCTAAATGGAATAGAATTGTATTGAACATTATGGCCACCTTCAGGGCCTCATGCAGTCTGGCTAAAATCCACTGCATGTAAACGTGATGATCGTCAAGGACAGCAACCCAGGTCATGCATTTCACAAGTGCCTATGATATTAACAAAATTACATTTTGAACATTTTTTTATAATTATAATTTTTTTCTTTACAAATTCTGAATGAGTGTGAATCTTTTTTCACATGGTGCCCATCACTATGAAAGGCCATTTCTGCTATGGAATAAATACAATTGCAGAATTGCAAGATATAAACAGAATTGTGAGATATAAACTTGTCATTCTTAGGAAAAAAGTCAGAACTGCAGGATATAAACTCAGAATTCGTACTTTCTCACAATTCGGAGTTTATATCTCACAATTCTGATTTTTTTTTTTATGAGAATTCAAATTATATATATAGATATATATATATTCTTATTTTGCTGCCAGAATGAAAAATAAAAATTATAAATAATTGTGACTTTATATTTTACAATTCTGTTTTTTTAATCACAATTATGAGTTTATACCTTGCAGTTCACTTTTTCTTCTCAGAATTGTGAGTTTATGGAAACACGCTTCCATACTACTTTGTTGATTGGTTCAGTCACAAATATCCACGAACACATCAAACAGATTAAACAAGAACATTTAAGGCACAGTATGGTAGTTTTCGCAAGAGACGAGCAATATGTGAATTCGCTGTCCCTTTTGATTTGTGGTGTTGCGTAAAGACGTACAAAAAGCGCCTTAAAATTCAAAAACTTGATATTCTGGTTCGTATAATGGATCTATAAGGCTGCTGGAAACCAGTTTCTTCCTTTGTTTCCACAGCAAGTGTTCTGTTGTTATTTTCCCCTCACGTGTGCCCTGGCGAGAGCCTCATGGTGTCCAGAACCTATAGCGTCTGAAAGCCACTGCTGTGAAACCTCCCCTCCTCTAACCCTCTCCTTCCCCTTTTCTCTCTCTTTCTCCAGGGTCTTGTCTTCCCTGTGGCTCTGCGGCTGCAGACCATCCCACGTCCTGTTCTGCTCTCTGGTTTCAGCTTGACACAGAGCCAACATAGGACACACAGAGTCCTCTTCTTCATCACTGTCCTCCTCCTCATCCTCCTCCAGCAGCTGTGGAAATCTTACTGAAGTCGATGATGAAGAAGAAGGGTGAGAGTTGGAGTATACGTCCCGTTCGTACACAGACAGAGGGAGCTGGAGGTAACGGCCGGCTGCGTATAAACAGCAGCAGGCTGGGACACACTCTGGACCTTCCCGCCGCAGCAGACGCAGGCGTTTGCGGTATGGCCCGGGAGGCGTAATGCAGGGCTGCAGGGCAGAAGAGGGAAGAGGAGTATTTGTGGCAGGGGTTTGGAGGGGACAAGGTGTTGCTGTGGGACCTGATGGGAAGCACCAGTCACTCTGGAGGAGGATTTCGTTTCTGAGACGACGGAGAAGGTTGTTGATGAGCACTGAGCGTCGTAAGAAGGACTCGGGGTCATCCATGAAACGCAGCTTCTCGAGAGAGAGACGGAGAATGTGTGCGCGCTCCTCCAAGACCGGTGACACCTGCTGGCCCGGAAGACAAAATGAGCATTCATAAACGAGGTAAGGTCAGTTATCAAGTTAACCTGTATGATTCATAATGTGTTGTGAGGAACAAATCAAGGTGCAAGATGTTGGTGAATGCTTTGTTTTGTTCGCAGAGGTATGTAGTGTAATAAAGTGATAAACAGTAAAGTATAGGGAAACAAAAACTATTAAACGATAAAAACTAGCAGTGAAGAAATATTTCAGTTTAATAAAATAGGAATAGAAATAAAAACTGAATTGAAACCAAAAAAATGAAAATCTGAAATCTGCATAAATGTGCACTATAACAGAACAGAAATTTAATTAAAATTACTAATAAAATGACTACAGCTTTTGTATTTTCATATGAATTTTTAACAGCTGAAATGCGAGTTGAATTGAAGTCAAACTAAATTTTCAAGTAAAAAAAAAATGCTAAAAAAAATGTGCAATGAAAATATATGAAAAAATGACAAATGAGGTACAGTCAAGATTGCGCAGTGAATTTTAGTCCAAAATTAAATCCAGTAATTTCAATAAGAATGCTTTATTATGAATCCAGTCTTGAATTTCATGTGAAGCTGAAAGATTTCTGTATACATATTCACAAAAATTCATCACATTAATCTACATTTTTTTTAAAGTGACTTCTACATGACTATGGATCTTTTTGCCCATGAAATATCACTAATGTGTCCTCACCTTTACAACGATAAAAAATGTGTCAAAATGTACAGGTTCCTTAGTGGTAATGCCAGTTTATGCAAAAATTGTTACACCTCATACAATTTTATGAATTACTGAAAGTATTATAAATAATATAAAGTGTTGTGTAGAAATATGTAGAATTAAGTAAGGCTAGCAGACTTACAGTGTGACAGTAACTCCTGAAGCTCAGTACAGGTTCTTCATCCTCCACAAACTTCCTTTTGAAATAAGAGATCCGTGATAGGGCCACACGATCCATCACATGATCAGGAGCTCGTCTGTAATTGGGCTCTGGAGACAAAATGGGAAGGTTCAGACAGAGTTTCATTAATAGGCTATGTCTTCTAGATCAAAGACTGGTATGGAGAGAATTTCTGGCCTGTTTTAGTTCCAAAACTGGATAACAGATTTTGAAATGTCTACTTTGGAATGGAGCATCATCAGCACCATCTGTTCATGGTAGTCTGTTTTTCAGAGATGAGATTAGTTTCAGACCTTCAATGAGCCCTTGGGTGTCACCCCCTGGTGGTGAGGGGGTGGAGATACAGCTTTTACTGCAATGCTCAGAATCCCAGATCGGTTGGTAGATTGACGGCGGGGCTTCGGATTCAGGCTCACAAAAGGGGTTCATTGATAGGACCAAAGCCATAGTTTCACCTCAGTCCTAAACAACAAACACACAAACATAATTATTTAAAAAAATGCGCAATGAAATTTTCATTTTATTTCACCCCTGTATGACTTTATGTCTTGCTTCTATGGAATACAGAAGACGTTTTTTCTGTAAAGTAAAAGTCAGTGGGGTCCAGGGTTGTTTTGTACCCCATTTTGTATACTTTGTATACAGGACCGTCGCAAGGGAGGTGCGAGGCCCTCTGCAATTTTTGTGTTTGTGTGTGTGTGTGTGTGTGTGGTGGGGGAGGGGGGGTTGCTATATTGAATTTAAAATAAAAATCCACATTCACATGCAAAAACTTTGCATTCGAATTTTAGGTGTGCGTCAGGCAGTATTATCAGTGGTGCACGAGATGCGATGACGATGTAGGTGTCATTGCATTTGAATGCTTTTGTTATCCAGTTGAACCCACTAGATGCGGCGCTGCTACGTTGTTCATTCAAAATATTGCAGAAAAAGAGAACAAACAATGCGAGGAAAATGTTGTTTACGTCAAAACCGAAACCAAGCTGTTCACACAGAACGCATATTTATCGCATTTTCTAGAGGGACATCTATCACCGTTGCACTCACGTCTCGCACAAAAGAGCCACATGTTTAAGCCATGTAAAATTAATGCAAGTTCAACTTTAAAAAAACATGTCTAAAGACATTATGGCAGTTTTTCCCTTCTCTTTCCCCATCCCACTGTATCTCATGTTGTTAAATGAAGAAAGTAGCCTACTTGTGTGATTGGTTTTCGGTCCTTTGTATTAAACTATACATACATGCACGATGCAGTTTTGTTTCTAATTGTTTAAGCAACTTTATTAATTATATAAGGTTTATATACATTATTTTAAACATTATGCACTTTTTTTCAAAGATAGTCGTGTTATTTTATTGCTTTGAATAAATGTGCATTAGTAATATTTAGCTTGATGCGCCCTCTTGTGGCCTCAGGCGAGAAGCCAAAAGCTTTTTTCCCCCTAACTGAAATTATGCATATAATTAATTATTCATTTTAAATTTGAATATAATTTGAATTTTGATAATATTTAAGTAAAAAATTCGAATTTAGTTTTTTCAGCTATTTTGGCCTTCCCTAGTATACATACAGTATATATTACAAATGACAGACATAAATGTTCCAAAAAATCATACAGGTTTGGAACCACATACAGATGAATAAACTTTTTTGATGAAATATCCCTCTAAACACAGGTTTTCAATTGACACTGAATAAATTATATTTTCTGCACTACAGTATTCACTGTGTGTGTGTGTGTGTTCATAAAATCATATCTTAAAATGTTTTTGATATTGAGTTATTTTTTAACATTAGGCATATTTCTAGTAAAGTTTAATTTTAGGAAAGTTTTTGCAAACAACTCATAATTACAATCTTTCAATAGCAGCCTCTTTGCAAAGCTTGTATTACATTTGTGACAGCTTTACAAAACGATCTGTGCTGAAATGTGCACTCGTACTGTTAAGATCTAATTGAAATGATCAGAGACTTAAGAATAAACAGCCACTAGTTTCTAATGTTGAGATTCTTGCATTGTTGTAATCAATAGGTTTTTTTTTCTTTTTTTTTCTTTTTTCCTTTTTTTTCTCGCTGGGGAGAAATTTTGCATTCTAAAAGTTACAGTATGTTTTAATATTACAATGAACTCTTTTTATCTTAAAAGATCAAGGAAAATTTGAATCCTCATTACAACCCCTTTAAAGAAAGCAACCTCTCAACAACACTGTGCTACTCTACAATAACTTGTAGAGTTATTTTCTCTATCTTTGAAGATTACACTAACAAGGCATTTGAAAAACACTTCGAGACTCTTTAAAACAGCTAAAAAGCCAAAATCACACACTATGAAACACTCAGATAACGAGATAGAGAGAGAAAAACATTCAGTAGAAGCTGAAAGGGAAGGTATCTGTTTGTGTGATCTCTCTTTAATCATTTTGTTCTCTGTTCTACCACACACGCAGTGACAGGAGAGAGAGGAAAAGTTCTGGATGACTGCCTCTACAAAGGTCATTAATCTTCGCTGACAATTTCACACAGACACACTATTACTCTCATGTAGTGGCTTCAGTTGGCACACATTGAACTGCCGTTATGCCAGGCTGTTCTGAGTCACCAGACACAATTCTCACATGACAAACAATGTTTATTTGCAACTATTTGGACTGCCAATAACTGTCGATTAAAACATTTTATTCAGTTAAGTAAATTATATATTATCAGAATAGCCGCTAAATTAAGATAATTCATTTTATTATTGTGGCAGACCAAAGCATTGAGGTGACAAAAAGTGGCAGTTTTATTTCCATGTCATGATCACCATTGGCAGTCAGTCTGACTGAGGTAGATTTTTTTTTAATGAAAAAAGTAAAAAAAAAAATTGTGTTTAAATGTCCTGTGTGAAAAGCTCTTTATTATCAAATTAATATACAGGTTAATGGACATGACTAATTGTGTTGATGTTATTGCATTAATTTTTTAAAAATTAATTGCACTAAATGAACAAATAAAATGAATCGTATAAATAAATGAGAAGTAAAAATAAAATGGTAAAAATATCACACATACTTTTTTTGCATGCACACATACACAAAAATTGTTCCTCTTGCAGTAAACTTAATTCAGCTGTAATAACTTGTCCTGTTTTTAGTCTGTGTCCGCAGGGTTTGGATCACACTGAGATCATGTGAGCGAGACGTGTTTAATCAGAGCAGATCCCACTCTCCTCCTCTCCCTCGTACTGTCGTTACCTGTTTCTCATTCCGCCCACAACTCTGCTTTGAATTTACGCTTTAGAAGACAAAGCTGACACAGAAGCAGTGCTCTCTCTCTCTCTCTCACACACACACACACACACACATACATACACATAAGCTGTCTGTCTGTCTTTGTCTCTTTGCTCGTTTTGTGCACTCTCTCTCTCTCTTCATCTTTTCCACTTTCCTTTTCATGTGAAGAAAACATAAAAAGGTGCTGGATCCGTTGGATTTGCACCTCATGTCACACACGCACACATACACAAATATTGCAGGGTACAGACGGGAATGTGTACTAGAATTGTGAAGCTCAGTAGATGCTAAAACTGCAAATTATAAAACACAGTTGATGCTAAAACCAGACAGAGAGAGTGAAAGAATGAAAAAATGAGCGATCCAACCTAAGGAATCATTTAAGGCATAAGCTTTGAGTTGTGCAGTTGTGGTTTTTCCTATGCGAAAACCACAATTACAGGTTTCCATTGAGGTAATGTAGTTTTTGGCTTAACTCACTAAAACCAAAACATCCAAAGCTCATGATGCTCTTTACTGGGTCATAAAAGCTGTTAAAGCTCACTCACACATTTATCTTAATGGGGACTTATATATATATATATGCTGAATTTTTGCTGTATTCTATTTTTGAAATAGAATAACTGCATTTATATAAAATGTTACTCATGATTTATTAAATAATTTACAAATTATTTAGCCACATCTCCTTATGCCCTCAAAGGCAGGTTTTGTCAGTTTAGATAACTTTTTAAGAACATGCACTTCTCATGTATAGCTTATTAAAGACAATAGTTTTATTGAGTGGTTAGTCTTCCAGGAAATATAATGCTTTGAAATTATTTAAACAATTTTCAAAATGCTTTGTCAGTAGAAATTAAGCCAGAAAGAGAGACAGAGCAGACAGAAAGAAAACAAAACACTGCACAATTAGTCAGGTTATGAGAATAGCTTTAGGCATCAGCTCATATCCTGCTCTGCTCTTTGGAACAGCAGGCTGACAGATCATTCTAAAACCCCAGTGAACGTCGACCACAATGGCACATGCACAGAGCTAATGCCACAGTCTGACCACACGGCCTGACCCAGAAACAGTTCTATGAAATAGGAGAAACAGGAGTAACTAATATAAACACATGTTCAAAGATGTCAGTTATGACAAAATATGGAGGTGAAACTGTAAAACAATATCTCACTGCTATTTATTACTTTCTAGTGGGAGATCTAGTGTATTAAACATTAAAAATTCTGTCAATATGATTACTAATTATTTTTTTTAAATGATTATACAAATGAATAAAAATTATTATTATTTTTTTTTAATTTACACATACCCATGACTTTTCTTCTGTGGAAAAACACAAACGGTGACAATTCTGAATATTGAATAGGCATGACAAAGAAGCAGCATAAAAGTATCATATAAGTGGTCCATGCGACTTGTGCACTATACTACAAGTCTTCTGAAGCCATATGTTTACTTCTGATGCCATGTTGTTTACAAGTCTTGTAAACAAACAAACCAAGTTGTTGTTCACTAAAAAATCCTGGCTTCCGCTTGTAGGTCTCAAATCTTATATGTGTCTGCATTCAGTTATATATTGTGCCTTTAGACAAACTGCATCATGTTTGAAATCAGTGAAATCAAACGTCATTGGCTGTCTCATGATTACTTATAACTTCAAAGCTGACATGATGTGTCTAAAAGTGACATTTGATTGTTGATTCGATAGCTACAGCAGAGGGAGAGCAAGGAATAATTGCTTAAATTTTCATTTTTTCACAAAAAGCTTGTATGGCTTCAGAAAACTTGGAATGCATTACTTTTGTTGTGCTTTTTTGTAATTTGTCACACAACTAGAATATTTGTCCATAGAAGAAAAAAGGTCATACAGATTTGGAACGACATGAATAACTTCTTTAATTCATGTACGCACATGCAGAATTAACACTTGTGTCACACAGTAACGTGTGAAACACACCCTGCTGACGCCCCAATGTACAATAAGGTGAAAAGACCACAGTAGACTTTGCCAACCATGAGGCTATAGACACACACTTACACACTTCTCCATGAGCTATCATCCATCTGCTCAGAAACTGCTTTCTGTCTGGGTGCTGGAAGTGTTTAAACCACGTGTGTCCTCCTCAGGGTGCAGGACTTCCATTCAACAGTTTGGGTTAGAGCTTGACCTGAATCTATCAGCGAGACAGAGGAGGTTTATTTAAGAATCGAAATGTTGCGTTGGGGATCTGAACACATCCTGCAGACTGTAATCTATTCTAGATCATTAGGTAGTCTCTTTCATTCTCACACGCTGAGACAGAAAATGTAGGCAACACCCAGTCAAGGAGGTAAAACATCCATCCAAATGTGTCTCGCACACATATACAAAGCCTAGGGAAAGAGAGGGGGAAATGAGGGAAAAAATGAAAGCGGGGAAAAAAGAGAAATAGGAACACCCTTCCTGCCTGCCAAGAGCTCTGTGGTTGCTTAGCTTGTCTAGGTTATATGCATCTCGGAGGGAGAGAGAAAAAAAGAGTTGCACCATGTCTGTACTGCAAGCGGAGAGTGTAACGGTGTTAGACAGATAAAATAAGAGAAAAATTATACTGACTTCAGCCAACAGCCCTGCATCCCGGCCTCAGTGTGTGTGTGTGTGAGGTTAGCGCAGTAACATGATCGTGTTGACACAATGCCACATCAGTGCTGAAGGAATGTTCTGGCTACTCATGCATCCCTGCTGTTAAGAGTCAGAGCCTGAAGCTGTGTGTGTGTGTGCGTGTGTTTGAGACAGAGGGAGGACAGCACATGCTCTTTGTATACTCAAAGGGGCAGGGTAATCACATCATCCCTGCTATCGTTTAAATGAGTGTGATATTTACATCAAGGTGGGCTCTGATTTATGATGTGATGGCTGTGATTTATTTGTGTTCAGACAGCAACACTGTCTACTGAAAGTCTATTTATATAAAGTTTCTAAATTTTTTGTCTTATGAACTCAAAACTAAAAATCGATTAATTAAAGTTACTTTAGTATATGTATATTAAATTATCTATTCTTTTTTCCCCATTATCTATTCTTTTTATGTTTAATAAAGCCAAATCAAAAATATTTTCAAGTACTAAAAAAAAATAAGAATTATGAAGTGTGTTTACATGCATTTTAAAAGTTCTATTTCAGTCAGGCTATAGTAATATATCTTGTTAAAATGTCATGTAAATGCTCTTTTAATGTGTTTTTGAAAGAAGTCTCTTTTGCTCACAGAGGCTGTATTTATTTGATCCAAAAATACAGTATAAACAGTAATATTGTGAAAGCTATTACATTTAAAAATAAATTCTGTTTTATTGTTTATTAAATTGTTTACTATTTGAATGTTGAAAACAGGTGTACTTAATAGTTTTCATGGAAATCATGATACGTCTTTTCAGAATTATTTAATGAATAGAAAGTTCAGAAGAACAGAATTTATTTGCTAATCTTTTGTAACATTATAAATTATTTTGTCACTTTTGACCAATTTAATATGTCCTTGCCAAATAATAGTATTGATTTCTTAAAGGTGGCTTATTATGTCCCTTTTTACAATATGTAATATAATTCTATTGGGGTCCCCAGAATGTAACTGTGAAGTTTCAGCTCAAAATACCCCACAGATAATTTATTATATCATTTTGAAAATGCCTATTTTGAGTGGAAGCAGAAACACTCTGTATTAGAGCATGTCTCTTTAAATGCAAATGAGCTGCTGCTTCCCGCCCCCTTTTCCAGAATAGAGCTGCACCATTACAGCTCGGGCCTGCTAAAAAACATCTATTTTGGTTCTGATTATCATGTTTATCTCGCTGAAATCATGAGTTTTTAACCATATGAGTTTAAACTTGTGATATACGGTTTTCTGAGTGCACTCATCCGAAGCACACGGACAGAAAGTGGCTATCACAGCATGTGAGTACTAAACTAAGTTCTCATTCACACACAAGTTTACGTTAAAAACACACGTAAGCTACAAAAACAGTCGGTTATGTCTGTGAAGCAGCCCACAGTCTCCTCAGAAGTCTCTTGAAGTAAATCCTCACCATGCCCAGACACAAATGACTGGAACGGACTGATGAGAACCACAGGCGGTAAACGATTGCATGGGTTTTCCTTTGTGCCTGCTGTAGGGAGGGATCAATGTGTGGCAGTATTCCAGACACTCTTAAACTGGCACAGTGATCTCAGGGGGAATACCCACATACACACAAACACACACACTCCTGCCCCACGGCACCAGGAACAGATGCCACAGCCAGCGCATTGAACCCATTGCTGATAATGAAGCAAGAAATAATCCCACTCACACACACATACCATCTCAGCCACGCACAATAGCGTCTCTCTCTTGCACAACAACAACAATAGCCTCACACACATAGATCTGTCTCCTGCCTTACACTACGCAGACACCAATGCACAATTTTCCCATGCAACAGTAATTGCGCATTCATCAGGACAAAAACACACACTCTGCGTCCATCTATAAAGTTATTGTGCTTTCATTTTGTACACTTCATCTCCTTGTAAGGGAATCAAGCAGTAGCAGAATTCTGGCTCCTTGCCCTTACAACACACACACATAGCATGGGTGTTTTAATGTGTGAAAAGAACATTGTGTGTGTGTGTGTGTGACCTCACTGCCATTAGCTTCTTTAGAGATTCAGTGTAATTATAGTAAATTTTACAAACCGTAATAAAAACAAAATGAATCTTGGTCGGATGATAGCTCACATGTATGATAGAAATATTTACTTTTAGTTGACTATATATACTTTAATTAAATTTTTTTGTTTAAGGTATGTAAAAAAAAGTAAATGCAGTCGCTGAAATATTAAATAATAAATATATTTTTTTAAATTAAAATAATGGAGGAATATAAAATATGTAGATCTATAGATATGTATGTTATTATTAATTCAATCACAATTATCACAATTCACATTATTTTAAATAAATGTAATATATATATAGACTATATGAAATATTTGATACTAAATGAAATTAATTTGCAACTGTAGGGCCTTTTAATACAAACTAGTTGTATGCAAAAATGTGATTAAATGTTAAGAAAATACAAATGGTGACTATATGGACCTAATGTACACTCTTTGCCTAGTGCATTCCTCATATAGACAAAATATACATTTAATATTTGATCATTAGTATAACTTCTCATAACGAAAACGGGATACTGTGTGTATTCTTAGGTGCTTAAAAAAATAGTTGTTTGCTCTTAACACACTTGAGAGATCATAAGTGTAGTTCATCGGTGTTGGCACGGTGCCATGTCTGGCTGCCTCCGGAGGCTGGTGGCGCGTAACTCCGAGCAGTGTGAATATGTTCAAAATATAGTAACTTTTGCTTACCTTTAACTGTAATGAGGACCAAGTCAATATGTGTTGTTTTATTTAATCAGATGTGTTCGTTATGGACGCGCTCTCGTTTTCTCCTCTGGGTTCCGCTGCTGTAGTCCCGCTCTGTTCATCAGTAACTACTTATCCAAGATCCATCAGCGCGAGCCTTTCTGACTTGCAATAATCGATAAGATTCTACTGGAAAAAATCGAATCCTAAACCAAGCAGTCAATCAGCGCGCGAACAAAGCCGCTGTGATGTGACGGAATCTCCGTTGCGTGTCCGCGCAGGTCGCTTTGCTTTGTGCCACAGTGACCTCACCGGCAGACGGTGCGACGTTGCAGCGTTTGCTTTGAACTGGGCTTGTTAACGTCAGAGGACACCAACAGCGGCGCCACATTCCTCGGAATAAACAGAAGCAGCTTTTTGCTCGGGATCAGATGCGTCCCGTCCCAGCAGCAATGCTTCCCTGGTGCCTTGTGTGTCTGGTTTTGGTCAGAGGAGCTGCGTTTAGCGCGCAGCAGAAGTGGAGCGGGCGGGCACGGGGCCAATCATCTGTTAGACATTTCCCTTTTCAGGAGCGGATTTCTCCAGTGTTCTCTATAGAAGAGGTGGAGAGAGCGCCAAGTTGTGCCGATTTTTTGGTCCCTCCATCACTTTCTGTACTCTCACGCGCACAAACGTGCACACACCTATTGTACACCTTTTTCTTAATTTACACATTAGTTTTTTTCGGTTTTGATTTTTAGATTGTATTTTGCCCAGCCACTTTTTTAACAGCTAAAGATCATACGTCTGTTTTTAAGGACATTTTCAGAAACATTATCTGATAATCAAACCACACTAATCTTACCCTTTAGGCCTATAGACCAACTAGTTTTTTGTTGTTGTTGTCATTTTATATATTTTATTTAAAAATATAAATATCTAAAGACCCGACTGACTGTGCTGGATATACACCTATAGCTCTACTTAATACTGATTGTAAATTGCTGACTTCAATTTGAGCAAAAAGAGTAAACACGGTAATTACATCTCTGATACACAATGACCAAACTGACTTCATAACTGGAAGGCATCTGCAAGATAATATTCGTAGGTTACTTAAAGGGTTAGTTCACCCAAAAATGAAAATTAGCTTGTGTTTTACTTACCCTCGAAGCATCCTAGGTGTATATGACTGTATATGTATGAATCCAGTCAGAGTTATATTAAAAATGGTCTTTGATCTTTCAAGCTGTTTAATGGCACTCAGCGGGTGTTGCAGTTGAACAGTCCACAAGTTGTCAAATAAAGCTCGCGCATTCATAATAAAACGTGCCGCAGACGGCTCCGGGGGATGAATAAAGGCCCCCTGTAGCGAATCCATGAGTTTTTGTAAGAAAAATATCCATATTTCAAACGTAATAAACACAAAATACGGATTTGGTCCTAAGTTTATTCACTGGATAAAGCTGCTGTACTCTGCTCCCCAAGGTATTGTTAGGGTTAATGGTTGTTTGTCTCAACCCTTTACACTTGAACAGGGAACGAGACAGGGATGCCCACTGTCTCCTCTTCTTTTTGCCCTTTGTCAGCCATTAGCTGAGATATAGGAGCAACCCGGACATTCAGGGTATAAGAATAGGAAGAGAGATACATAAAGTGTCATTATATGCAGATGACGTAATTGTATATATTTCTGATCCATTACACTCTGTCCCCACACTAATGGAATGTATTAACCAATTTGGTAAACATTCAGGTTATAAAATCAATGTTGGGAAAACTGAAGCTCTAGCTATGAATACTCTTATTACAACACAGATAAAGTCCTCCTTTTCTTTCAGATGGCCCAAAGAGGGGATTATGTATCTAGGTGTGGTTATACCTTCTGATCTGAATAAATTATATGACAGTAATTACGCAAAGTTATTAGAAAAAAATTATTCAGATTTAAGGAGATGGAATATACTACCCTTTTCTTTAACTGGGAGAATAGAAGCTGTTAGAATGAATGCATTACCACGGCTCTTATTCCTTTTCCAGACCCTTCCATTGTCCCCTCCGGTATCCATGTTCTCTCGCCTAGATAAGCTGATTTCTAGATTCATCTGGCAAGGGAGGCGTCCCAGAGTCAGGTACAAAACATTGCAGTTATGTAAATCTCAAGGAGGCTGGGCGTTGCCGAACTTTAAGAACTACTGGATAGCATCACAGTTGTGAGCCATGGTTGTTTGGTTGTCCGACACTGTGGAGACTAGGTGGTTAGAAATTGAAAAATGTAATTCCAATCCTCACTCACTTGCAGCTTTTCCATTTAATGAAGAAAAGAAGATAAGTATGTATAAACTGGGAAAATTGTCAGAAGTTACCTGTTTGGTATGGAGAGAGGTCCAAAAGATTTATAATCTTCCTAAGGGGCTTTCTTTGTTAACAAATATAACACAGATAAAGAAATGTACTCCCTTGGAAATGGATTCTGGCTTCAAAGTATGGGCCCTAAAGCAATTGCAATATGTCCACCAATTATTTGAAGGGGACTCACTTAAAACGTTTGAACAACTTGCTTCTGAATTCGGCTGGGGCTGATTTTTATAAGTATCTCCAGATTCTAAGTTTCCTTTTTAAACATCCAAATTGGAAAATGTTAAAAACTACCCCATCAGCAATTGAGACTTTGTTGAATAATGTGCAGAATGGTAACAAGATCCTTAGACCAATTAGCTGTATATACAGGGCTCTGGAAGACATGAAGAAAGACAACACATATTATATAAAGTTAGAATGGGAGAAGGAGCTCAAGGTAGTGATATCTGACGAGAATTGAGCTGAAATACATGTAGAAACACATAGAATCTGGAGAGAATACATTGGAAGGTGACTAATCGTTATTTTCGAATGCCCCAAATCGTAGCCAAATTTAATTCAAGAAAATCCAGTGCCTGCTGGAGGGAGTGTGGAGAACAAGTAGCAACACACTTACACATCTTTTGGGAAGGCCTTATTCTAGTCCCTTACTGGACAAATGTATTTGGTTTCATTAATAAAAATTTTCAAGTTAATTTACCCAGAGACCCTTTAGTGGCTATCTTGGGAGTTAAGTTTTTTAATAAAAAGTGAGAAGACAAGGTACCTCCTACAAATTCTCCTAGTTGCAGCAAAGAAGAATATTACAATGAAATGGCTTCAGAGAAGGCCACCTACTCTTGATGAACGCTTATACGGCCAGTGAGAGAAATCTGAGATGGAAAAAATAACGTACAGTTTACGACTCAGAATGAGTCTGTTTTTCTATTTTTTCCATTTGAATGGATTGGCTGTTTAACTCTTTGTCGTTATTGAACATTTTGATCCCATCCTAGGCTGTTGTTATGTGTTTATTGGTTTTGATAGTTTCGTTATAGTGGTGTATTATTATTCCAATTTGTTTTTTTACATTTTTTTCTATTCTTGTCTTTGCTCTGTATTCTTCTTGTCATTCTGTAAAATTTAGTTATTATGTTATTTAAATAAAAAATAAGTGTAAGAATATAAATATATATATATAATATAATTTATATATATAATCAATAAATGATCAAATATAAGGTCATTTACTATTTTAAATAGTTAAAAAATAGTTTTTTTATTACTGCTAATTTTTAAACTTCCATTGTTGCATTTCAGTGGCCTTTTTCATATATATTTATATAACGTGATTTTAGTTTGCCAACTTGAGGAATTTTTTAGGCCTAACGAGAAGGGCGGTGTGAGATGTGGATCTGAAAGGAGCTCTACTATAGTGGGTATTGTGGGAGTAAGTTGTAGAGCTACTAGCTACAGATGACAATCAATACATATTTTATAAGTTTGAAAATGTATATTTTAAATTTCACACAGGTGTTCCTGTGGCTCAGGGGTAGAGCATTGCGTTAGCAGCACAAAAGGTCATGGGTTCAATTCCCAGGGAACACACATACTGGTAAAAAATGTATAGCTTGAATGCACTGTAAGTCGCTTTGGATAAAAGTGTCTGCTAAATGCATAAAATTACATTTTAATAGCTTTTTGTAATTTACTTTGTGTGAATTTTTAGATTACGGCCCATGTATAATTTTCTTTTTCTTTTCTTTTTTAATACAAATGACCATCATCACATATCTGAGGACATTTTTAGAAATGTGGCCCTCACAAGAACAAGTGCGCGCACACACACACACACTCACACAAAGGTTTTTTCTTGCTCAGTTTCCCTCTAACTGACTCCAGGTTCCAAAAAACACACCCTGTTTCTGGTTAGAAGCAGACATCCACTCCTGTGCCAGAGTCCGTAATTTATTTTCTTGTGTGAAAAGCAGCCCTGTGTTGAATTACTTTTCCAGGTGACTGGGGGCTTCAGAGAGAAACAGCATCTTTTAAATAAATGGAAACCATGCATTGTGGTTTACTGTACCAGCACTTCTCTCTCCCTCTCTCTCTCACTCCTTTAGTCCATTAAAGGTAAATCATTTGTAATAAGCAACACCGTCCATATTGGAAAAATAAAATAAAATCTTGGATGTTTCTAGTCTTCAACATTACATTGAACAGGCGATAACTAATATATTTTATTTTCTGATTTACCCATGATACACTTATATTACATATTGTTTTAGTTTTTTGTGGGTATGCCACCATTTTTTGTTAAAATCTACGTTTGTACATTTTACAAATAATTAGTCAAACTTCAAACATGCCGTTTAGGAAAACTTAAAATGACCATCAACAATAGCCATCTGTTGGCTACAATTCAGTACAAGTGTTTAGGTGAGTATTTATTCCAGCTCTTATTTCAGCAGTAGAGGACGTCTAATAATAATCTTCAGATACATACCCTCGTTTTGATGTCTATTCATCCTCTAGAGCTCTTGATCTGACAGCATGCTTTGTTTGCTGCTACATCATTATAGTAAGGGCACAGAGTTCAAGTCTGCCTCTCTCTTTATTCACTCCAGCCAAGCAGCGAGGAATAAATATTGACTTGCACGGAGCTGCTGTCCATGTTTAAGCACTTTGAAGAGAGCTCTTTTCCTCAGGATAAAACTGAAAGTTTAATCGGCCCTTCAAAATACACTCCCCCCACGCAGACACACACTTCAGGTAGTGACATCTACATATTTATGAGTATCCAAAGTGCATATGAAAGAAGTATGTGAAAGATTGGTATGATAGTAAACAGGGGCGTCATGTATGGAGACAGATCAGCCTCAAAAATAACACATTTGCAAAACAAAATTCATAAATGCACAGCACAATTTACATTTACAAAAATCAGATTCGTAAATTCAAAGCACAATTCATAAATACACAAGTAAAAGCATAAATATTTCCCCAAATGCTCACACAAAAGCATCTTACCTAAATAAAATTTAAAATGTTTACACAAATATGTATATATCAAGTTTAAGAATGAATTTCCATCACACATTTATGAATGATGTTACATGTATTTATGGATCGTTGAATCTGCATTTGCAAATCATCACACATGCGGGGACTGCTTTGAATTTGTGTGTGGTAATTTTGAGACCTTCCTGGCAGGTTAAGATTCATAAATATCTTTTTTTGGAGGATGTTCCGTTCAGCCAATCGCGGTGAGCTTTTAATCCACCAATCAAAACGCTCTTTACTGAACAGACTCAAGAAGCTCAACGCTGTGCTTGTACTGTGCAGTGTTCCATGATCGGGTCCTTGATGTAAAGACATTTTAATGGGCAGTGTTGGGCAAGTTACTCTGAAAATGTAATTAAATTACTGATTACTGATTACTCCTTTTAAAAGTAATCATGTTACTGTTCTGATTACTTTATTTCAAAAGTAATTAGTTACATTACTAAGTTACGTTTCTTTTTTCTCCATGAAATTTATGAAAGTCCCAGCATACACGCTCCCGATAAGTATTTGTTATTAAAGCATCAACATTCACAGAACACTGTTATTTTAACTAAAGCTGCGTGCATGGTTTGGTATTGTAATGACCCGGCAGTGAGCGCTAGCAGCCAGGTGCATTATGGGTATTTGTTTAGAGTTGATTTATGTGTTAATTAAGCAAGATGGTTGGGTTTTTGCATTAGCAATGTTATTTGTGTTTATGTTCAAGTTAGGTCGGGTGGGTTTGGTTGATTTACTGCCTTGTTATAAAAAGTGTGGCTGTCACCGTCATGGAGAGAGATGTGTAGGGGAGGCACTTGGCGATTTGGCCTAGACTGTGTCTGTTCTTATCCTGTGTTTAAGGTTAAAGGAAAAAAATGTCGGTATTGTCTCCTGCTGGTTTGTTCTGTCTGTGATTCTGTTCACAGAGACACTCAGGGTCGTGCGTTGTCTGGGACATGTGTTCGCGCTTTCCAATAACCAAATTCAAAGTCCTGGCGTGTACATGCTAGCATCCTATTAGCAATTAGCTTAGCAGTAGTTTAGTAGCCTAGCATAGCTCCAGTTAACCCCTGAGTCCAGTGAATCATTTTATTCTCCCGCATCCCGCATACACAAATTTCCTAAGGGAGATTTCGAGCACACACAAGCAAAGAGATTTAGCATGGAGGATGAAAACCACACTCAACGAGTGAGTAAAGTCGTTTTTTTATCTGATGGCATTTTCTTATGATTATAGCTGGTCGCAATGGTAACTTTAGAACCCACTGACTTCAAATCATATTTAAAATTATTTAGCTTCGAAATCGTTGTTTTACTGATTGTTTATCGCCCATTCATCCTGTGATTACTAAAGTGTTCCTACAAACACCAGTTATAATATAAGAAAGCTGGTCGTGGACTAACAACTTTGTAACACTGCACACTTAATTAACTAAAACAACCTTTAATAATAAGAAAATGCCATCAGATAAAAAAACTGCTTTACTTACTCGTTGAGTGTGGTTTTCATCCTCCATGCTAAATCTCTTCGCTTGTGTGTGTTCGAAATCTCCCTTCGGTGGTGATAGCTGTTTTTAATGCCTGATCAAAAGTCACTGCGAACCTGATACTACTACTAACAACAACAACAGAACACATTACATAATTGTTGTTATTAAATTAAATATCTGGACATTTAACACTTATTTGATAGTATTACAGATTGATCTGAATAAACAGGGTATGTGCAACTTTGGTGTATAAGATAGCAGGCTAACCGGGTAGCTGTATTTTGTGCGAACGATATAAATCATAATGTGATTTTGTAGAAATTTTAATCAGGTGCTAAAAAAAAAGAGTACCCATTAAAATGTCTTTACATCAAGGACCCGATCATAGAAACAATGCACAGTACAAGCGCAGCGTTGAGCTTCTTGAGTCTGTTCAGTAAAGAGCGTTTTGATTGGTGGATTAAAAGCTCACCGCGATTGGCTGAACGGAACATCCTCCAAAAAAAAATATTTATGAATCTTAACCAGTGTCAGGAAGGTCTCAAAAATACCGCAGACAAATTCAAAGGAGTCGATGCATGTGTGACGATTTGCAAATGCAGGTTCAACGATTCATAAATACATGTAACATCATTCATAAACGTGTGATGAAAATTAATTCAAGAACTTGATATACAGGGGTACGGAAAGTATTCAGACCCCTTTATATTTTTCACTCTTTGTTATATTGAAGCCATTTGCTAAAATCATTTAAGTAATTTTTTTTTCTCATTACTGTACACACAGCACCCCATATTGACAGAAAACACAGAATTGTTGACATTTTTTTGCAGATTTATTAAAAAAGAAAAACTTAAATATCACATGGTCCTGAGTATTCAGACACTTTGCTGTGACACTCACATATTTAACTCAGGTTTTGTCCATTTCTTCTGATCATCCTTGATGGTTCTGCACCTTCATTTGAGTCCATTTGTGTTTGATTATACTGATTGGACTTGATTAGGAAAGCCACACACCTGTCTATATAAGACCTTACAGCTCACAGTGTCTCAAGGTACGTCAAGTCACCTTATTTATATAGTGCTTTTAACTATACAGATTGTGTCAAAGCAACTGTACAGTTTTATTTAGGAAAATAGTGTCAATAATGCAACGTGACAATAGTAAACACTCATTTTTCAGTTAAAGATAGTTCATCATTGAATTCAGTGATGTCGTCATCCAGCTTAGTTCAGTTTAAATAATATCTTTGCAATTGTCAACGATATCGCCGGAAATGAAGTGTTCCCAACTAAGCAAACCAGAGGCGACAGCGGCAAGGAACCAAAACCCATCGGTGACAGAATGGGAAAAAACCTTGGGAGAAACCAGCTCAGTCGGGGGGCCAGTTCTCCTCAGACCAGACGAACCAGCAGTACGGAAAAATCAATTTAAGACGTAATAAAACAGACGATGAACAATATTAACAGCAATTATTATGTGATGCAATCAAACTTATAGCAAAGTTTGGTAGTTTTGTATGTTGTTTGATGGTTGGCATCATTTGAGGTCCTCTGAGGGGTTGCCATCATCTCTTCTCAGGTGTTCTGGATCCAGACTGAAGCTTGTGTAAATCCTAGTTACGGCAAAAAACAGAGAAACAAATAGACATAATTAGTGTAGCTGCTGTTCCAGCCAAGCAAAATTTATTTGTTTAACCAAAACTAAAGAATAATTATGTGCATTTAATCAGATATAACTGCAGTAAAAGATTATGAGATGCATTATTTGAATGCTTGGCCAAAGAGATATGTCTTTAATCTAGATTTAAACAGAGAGAGTGTGTCTGAACCCCGAACGTTATCAGGAAGGCTATTCCAGAGTTTGGGAGCCAAATGCGAAAAAGCTCTCCCTCCTTTAGTGGACTTTGCTATCCTAGGTACTACCAAAAGTCCAGAGTTTTGCGACCTTAGGGAGCGTGATGGATTGTAGCGTGGTAGAAACTAGTTAGGTACGCAGAAGCTAACCCATTAAGGGCCTATAGGCAAGTAATAATATTTTGTAACTGATACGGAACTTAATAGGTAGCCAGTGCAGAGACTGTAAAATTGGGGTAATATGATATTTTCTTGACCTGGTAAGGACTCTAGCCGCTGCATTTTGGACTACCTGTAGCTTGTTTACTGAAGATGCAGGACAACCACCTAGCAGTGCATTACAATAGTCCAGTCTAGAGGTCATGAATGCATGAACAGCTTTTCTGCATCAAACAGGTAGCATGTCATAGCAAATGCGAATCATTAGATCAAAGGAAATGCCGACGCAGCTCTGAGCCAGATTGGGCAATGCACAGATCTGCCAAGGTTTGGCTGGCATCTTAAGGTTCTAAGAGCACGTGGCCGCCTCATAATCCCTAATGTAAGACGTTTGGGAGACGACAGAACCCTTCTAAGCTGGCCTTGCCGGCCAAACTGAGCTATCGGGGGAGAAGAGCCTTGGTGATAGAGGTAAAGAAGAAAAAAAAGGGGGGCAACCAAGATCACTGTGGCTGAGCTCCAGAGATCTAGTCGGGAGATGGGAGAAAGTTGTAGAAAGTTAACCATCACTGCAGCCCTCCACTAGTCGGGGCTTTATGGCAGAGTGACCAGACGGAAGCCTCTCCTCAGTGCAAGAAACATGAAAGCCCGCATGTCATTGCTAAATACACCTGAAGGACTCCAAGATGGTGAGAAATGAGATTTTCTGGTCTGATGAGACCAAGATAGAACGTGTTGGCCTTAATTCTAAGCGGTATGGGTGGAGAAAACCAGGCACTGCTCATCAACTGTCCAATACAGTCCCAACAGTGAAACATGGTGGTGGCAGCATCATGCTGTGTGTGGGTGTTTTTCAGCTGCAGGGACAGGACGATTGGTTGCAATTGAGGGAAAGATGAATGCGTCCAAGTACAGGTATATCCTGGATGAAAACCTTCTCCAGGGTGCTCAGGACCTCAGATTGGGCCGAAGGTTTACCTTCCAACAATACAATTACCCTAAGCACACAGCTAAAATAACTAAGGAGTGGCTTCACAACATCTCTGTGTCTGTTCTTGAATGGCCCAGCCAGAGCTCTGACTTAAACCTAATTGAGCATCTCTGGAGAGCCCTAAAAATGGCTGTCCACCAACGTTTTCCATCCAACCTGACAGAACTGGAGAGAATCTGCAAAGAGGAATGGCAGAGGATCCCCAAAACCAGGTGTGAAAAACTTGTTGCATCTTTCCCAAAAAGACTCATGGCTGTATTATATCAAAAGTGTGCTTCTACTAAATACTGAGCAATGTGTCTGAATACTTAGGACCATGTGATTATTTCAGTTTTCTTTTTTAATAAATCTGCAAAATGTCAACAATTCTGTGTTTTTCTGTCATTATGGGGTGCTGTGTGTATATTAATGAGATATTAGAAAAAAAATTAACTTAAATGATTTTATCAAATGGCTGCAATATAACAAAGACTCAAAAATGTAAGGGGGTCTGAATACTTACCGTACCCACTGTAATCCAGATTTGTGTAAACATTTTAAATATATTTAGGTAAGATGCTTTTGTTTGAGCATTTGGGGAAATATTTATGCTTTTTTTTTATTTATGAATTGTGTTTTGAATTTATGAATCGGATTTTGTAAATGTAAATTGTGCTGTGCATTTATGAATTTTGTTTTGCAAATGTGTTATTTGAGGCTGATCTGTCTCCATAGTCATGCACTCATTTTTTTTGAGGGAGCACGAGTGGGGGAGTGGGGGTCGTCATGTGACACAGCAGCCACAAAAGCACTATGGGTCGTAGGTTTTTGTTATTTTTTCTTTAATTCGAAACATTCCAAGTGCATTAACTGCGGTATTGGCCCGAATATAAGACTACCCTGATTATAAGACGACCCCCCCTTTTTCCAGATGTTTCTTTTGGAAAAGTCTTTTTAAAAACCAAATCTTGTTTTTCCTCAGTAAAACACATTTTGTCTTCAATTATTTTTATATTGCATTTTTTTCCTATTTTAATTTTTGTTTTGAAAGTATGGTAAAAACTGGTCAAATGTACCAACAATCACATTTAAAAAATATACACTTTTTGATATACCATTAAAACAAAAACAAAAACAGGTAGGCCATCTGAATTAGGACATTTAGACTATCCATCTAATAGTAGCCTACCAAAATCTTATTAATAGTAGAAGTTAAATCTTACTGTAGTCGTCAAATCTGGGTACTGTCTTACGTTTAAAATCACAAAGAGAGTTTGGTCACATCAGGCTAGCGTTGGGACAGATGTCTGTCCAGTCAGCGGTGGTTAATCCAAACCAATGCACTGTCTCAACTATACCTACCTTTTCGCGGTTTGTCGAATTGGCTTGTGTTTTCTGACTTGTCCATTGTTTGTCTGATTTGTCGTTGTTTTTTCTGACTTGTTAATTTGTTTTCGAATTTGTCTTGTGTTTTCTGACTTGTTTATAATGTTTTCTGAATTGTTGTGCTTTCTGATTTGTTATTTTGTTTTTTAGACTTGCATATGCGTTTGTAATTTGTTATTTTGTTTTCAGAATTGTGATTTGTTCTGCACTTCTCGGCCACCGTACTAACGTGACAGTCACGACTCATGCAGCTGTAAGGTTTTCTTTCTCTTTTGTTTTTTACTCGCGATCTTTACAACACGCATTACATTACGTATTTCATGGCACACTCGTTTTATGGTACCACCTATTGTTGGTTGTTGTATTATTGACATGTCAAGTCTAGACCCTGAATATAAGACGACCAAGTTTTTTCAGATGTTTTTCCAAGAAAAAAAAACATCGTCTTATATTCGGGTCACTCGTTATATCATGAAATATCTCGATTCTCACCTATGTTAGTCTATAGTGGGCGATGGTCAAAGTAGCCTAATAATGTAGTCTATTAACTATGCATAAAAACCTGTCTGTTTACTTAAGTAACAGATATGGGTGTCATGCCATAACATAGTTTTAATACGACTGACTTTATATTTAATGTGAATTTAATATTGAAAGTTAATGTGAATAAAAACATTGTAAGTTAGGCTACTTATAACACTTTCATTGTACAGAAAGAGAGCAAAGAACATTTACATTATCAAAGAACATTTTCACTGACAGCCTAGAGTTCAAGCACTCTCAAAAACTCCCATAAAAATCACTGAACTGTTTACACTGTGAAGGAGTATCTTATTTATACACACATCTGCGCTTTGTTGTTCCTAACGAGACAATACGCCACTAAGATGTATTCAGTCAGCGAGTGAGTGAAGAAAACAGCGGCATTTTAGCGATGACTCATCGGAACACCTCTGATTGGCCATTGCATTTTTAAGCTCAACAACATCGTGTGTGATTGGTTAATGCGCAGCGCTGTAAAAATGTGTCTGTATCTGGCTCAGCGCCAGCCAGCGAATGCAGATTTGAATTTAGCAGCTGATGATATGACATGCTATATTACTTGACAATATTACTTTAGCTATTTTTTGTCTTTTGGAAGCTGCATTCAAAATCCACTTGGCTCAAAAATCTGACTTTGAATGGGCATGACGCCTCTGATAGTAGGGCCTAAATGTATTTATAAAAAGGTATGTGTGAGGGAAAACAGTTGCCCTCATAAATCAAAAGAATTTCATTATCTGTAGCTGATAGAAATTTGTCTGACACTAATGTTTCCAAAACTTTTGTAATCACCAGAGAGGATTTACAGTCATATAGGCAACTGGATTTTTGTTCACACACTTTATGTAGCACCACATGGTGGTGTAGTTTTTCCCTTTGCTTCCTGTTGACCTCTTACACTAAATATAAAAATATTGAAAAATAAATTCATAAATACCTGTTAAAATATAAGGTTAATATAAGATTTATAACACTACAGTGTAGTGTACCTGAGCATAAAATATTTATTGCATCAGTATTATAAAAGCTGAAAATTTTCTTCAACTTTGGGGTCTAACATCATATTTCATAAGACATTGTAAGCAAGACTAAAACCTAATCCTGAATTTCCTCAAGACAATCTTACACACATTGGAATAAAAACAGGCAGACAGTTAGCAGATGTGTTTCTTTTCAAAACAGAATCACATAGAAATGCATCTTTTTAATGTATCGTGTAAGACTTCATTTACAAATCAAATTACAGCGGTTGTACAGAAGTATGAATACACAAGGTGACACAACATCGCTGCAACATTTCAAAAACATCATAAAAACGTTCTCCAGAGAAAAGTAAGGCACCGACTGAATCGGTGGGTATATAGGCAATTCACTTAAAGCATTTTGAGAATAAACTGAAAACTGAATATAAACACACAATGTTCAGAACATGTATAAAATGTTTAAAACTGGTTTAGTTGGAACACACTTTGTGAAAGTTGAAGGTGTCAGTGGCATGTTAGACCTGAATCACATTGGGACACAGAGAGAGCACAGGGAGAGTTTGTGCTATGCTTCTTGTGCAATAAATCCTAAAACGTCTTTATGCTGGCGTTTATTGATTCTGTAAACTGAACAGAAGCCCTGACACTGAGTTCAGAATAAGATGGGTTCTTTAAATGACCGTCACGCGTCTGTTGTCTAAATACTTACTTCATCTCACATACAGACTACTGCAGAGCCGTGGAAAAATCTTATGGGAGAGGAACTGTGACAGCTGTGTGCTTTTATCAGGCACTGGAAAGACTCATTCACACACATTAAACATTATAAGAGAAAATGCTGTTTCATCTGTCAAACTGTAAAGAAATGACTCTCCTTAAGACACCTCAATCAGATCAGCAGAATCTGCTCGGGCTAAAGTAGTTTGAGAATTCTAAAACTAGAATTATTTTCTAGGTCCTAATAAAATGAAAATCTTGTCATTATTCACTCACGCTCATGTTGTTCAGATGCCATATTAATTTTTTGTTTTTAAGTTAAATATAATTATTTTGTAAATTATGAAAGTAGCTGGTGATTTATACTACCAAGCTAAAAAAAAAATAAACACCTTAAACATCATAAAAGCAGTCATATATTATGCTATATTTTAAGTCTTCTAAAGACATATTTTTGCATAAGATTGGGGTAACTAAGTTTTTTTAAAGAAACAAATGCTTTTATTCAGCAAGGATGCATTACATTTATAAAAGGTTAAAATAAATATATTTACATTGTTACTAAAAAATATAGAATTCCATTAAAAGCTGTTCTTTTAAATTTAAAAATCATGAGCAACAAACCATTAAGCAGCACAACTGTTTTCAACATTGATAATAATAATAAATGTTTCTTGAGCAGCAAATCAGCATATTAAAATGATTTCTAAAGGATTATGTGACACTGAAGACTGGTGTGTCTGCTGAAAATTCAGTTTTGCCATCTCAGAAATATATCAAAATAGAAAAAAAATCATTTTAAATGAGTTCACTGTATTTTTTTCACTGTATTACTTTTGTTTGTTCAAATACTTGGCGCATTGATGAGCATAAGAGACTTCTTTCAAAAACAAAAATCTTACTGACTGACTCCAAACTTTTAAAGTAGCGTATGATAGGTTTGTGTGTGGAACAGGCCATGATTTAAGCCAGTGTTGACTAATAATCTCCACCCCCCCCCCTCTATCAGAACCCTTAAATGTCATTTGTGCTTGTATTCATTGTAAAAAAAAAAATAGCACTTTTATAGACATGATGAGCTCTGGTTATCAGTGAACAATGAATTCTGGTCTGTTCCACACAAACTATAGTTTCAGAAGACTTAGAAGTCTTGGAGCAAAGGAGTACAAATCATGTGGAAAAGTGCAGCTTGGACATTCTGCCTAACATCTCAAATTGAATTTCATGAAATAATGCAGCGTTAGAACAATATGAGAGTGAGTAACTGACAACTAAATGTTATATCTAAGGTGGAATATCCCTTTACAGATAGACTGGTCAGAAGCTACTGGGAGGGTTGAGTCTGAGGGACTGCAGGCTGGCAGAGCCATGTAACCAACCTATTTAACTGATTTACTGTAGCTGCAATGAGATTCTCATTTATAGCGGGAAAATAATTTGGAAGTCCTATCTGCATGAGGCAACAGTGCGCCAAGCCCCTAATAAAACTGTCACAAGTGAGATATAACAGCCTCTCTGTGTCAGTTTGTGACACAGCTGTTTTCTAGTCATAATGCATTTAACATCCTACATTTCAACATTGTGCTGTATTCCGTCATTGTAATTTTGACAGCTGTGGCATTTTCTCAGGCTTAAAAGTTGACAGAATGGTAAAACAAAATTTAGTTTACAACTGTTTACTCAGTTTGCCAAGAAGAAACTGAGAACATCTCCCAGTCCCAGCGTGAGAGGGAAAGCTCAGCCCAGCTGTGTGTTTCTTGGGACTTGGTCTGTAAGGGAGATATTGTCCAGTTGTGACTCTCTGAGGACCATCACAGTCTGAGACTCTTTCACAAGATGTGTTTCACATTAAAAATGTGCTTAATTCTGGTCTTACAAAACATACCAGCTCAAAGACTCCAGCTACTTGGCATACCTGACTTTTCTCTCTTTTAAGGAGGGGAGTAAAACAGATTCATATACGGTATCATCACCTGAAATGACGACATTAGCAAAGCTAAGAATACATATGACAGTATGTAACATCACACTGAACAAACACTCCCCTTGTTTCACACAGTTTTTGCAAGACTGTAACAGGGACGAGAAGGTGAAGACGTTTTTTTGTGTTTTTTTTTGAACATTTATCTGGTCATATTTTGAAACGGCACACTGAATGAGTGACACATTCACTAATAAAACAGTTCTTTTAACCAAAGAGAATGAAAAGCAACTGAACTGTGAAAGTAGAACACAGTCTACAACTCCATACTGCTCACAGAGCTTCACACATTTACCAAGAAAGTGAGTCCATTTTCTCAGATATGTAGATACAAAAATAGATCAGCAAAACCTATGTGCCATTTACAGTACATAACAATCACTGAGTGAGTTTGACCATAGCTCAAGAAAGGAAAGAAACTAGTTCAAGACAGATTTCACAGGTTGACCGCACAGAGATCAGGACACTTGTAAAGACAGAGCAAAAGCACTGAGAAGCCTCCTATTGTCACATACTCTAACCATCCTCACAGTTTCATCACTGGTCCTCTACAGGACATTCAGCCAGAACACTGGCATTCTCCATCTCTAGTGTTGCAGTAGTGTTAAGTACTAAATTTGAACATTCAGGATCGCAAGACGAATTCAATACAAAAGATAAGAGGGAACAGTCTTTTGTAAAAGTATGGCAATTACACATCAACTTAATGCAGCCTTCATTTCACCATGTTAGAAACTATTCAAAAACGGTTTCGTAATGTTCTCACGATTCAGAACAGTCACAGATTTGACTCTAAAGTTGAAGAGCTGATGATGCATGTGCTCATTGTTCTTCATCAGGAATGGTGTTTTAAATCCCATTTGTCATTGCTTTAACATAACGTATGTTATAGTCTGTTGGTGCGGACACTAATATAGTTTTTATAGTTATCATTCTTGGTGTGAACAGGCCTTTACACAGTTGTGAAAATATTATGGTCAGGTCAGTATTGAATAATTTTGTATTGACATTATATCACTTTATTTAAATGATTCAAAGGTATTTAAGGGATTTCTTCTATAATGTTTAGTTAAAATATATTAAAAATAAATAAGGAAATGCTTCTGTTTTACAGGGTTTCCATGTACAGTAGATTTTTTTCATATCATTATTGTATTTGGCAACAAATAATTTATATACTTGATATTTTTTACATAATAAATTACATACTTTATATTGCGCTTTTCTAGGCACTCAAAAGTGCTTTACAATCATGTGGGGGGTCTCTCAACCACCACCAGTGTGCAGCATCCACCTGGATTATGCGACGGCAGCCTAGTGCCACCAGAACGCACACACACAACCCACACACCAGTTATTTGGTGGAAGAGGAGCACAGAGTGAGGAAGCTAATCGCAGATATGGGGATTGTTGGGCCAGATGGTCCGAGGCCAATGGGCAAATTTGGCCGAAATGCCGAGGTCACACCTTAATCTTTTAGAAAAGAACATCTGGATTTGTAATGACACAGAGCGTCAGGACTCGGTTTAACGTCTCATCCGAGGAGCGGTGCTTGTTGACGAGTTATAGTGTTCCCGTCACTATAATGGGGTTAGGAACACAACAGACACAGGGTGAGCACACCCTTGCTGGCTCACGAACACCTCTTCCGCAGAAACCTAGTTTCCCGGAGTGTTCTCATCAGGTACTGAACAGGATCAGGCCCTGCTAGCTTCGTAGGCAAACAGTCTTGCAGGCAAATAAACAAGGAATGCTTCCGTTTTTACCGGGTATTTACAATTAGATTTGTTTTTTTTTTTTTTAGTTTTCTCATGCTTTTCATATCATGATCGGATATGTAAACAAATAATTTATATACTTATAATTTTTACTAATAATCATTTTATTACTAAAGGTAGTATTATATTTATAAAAGATTTCATAAATATATATTATATTAGGGGTTTCAAGAAAAAAAAAAAAAGTTTTTAATAGTTAAAACAAAAGTTCTAGCCTTATTGGCTGTTAATGTTATATTGAGAATGAATAAAAAAAAAATTCTGTTTGTTTTGTGGTGTTTCTGATCCAAGTATTAAATTCAGAATGAGGGGAATAAAATTGCTGACACATAACACTGGATGACAGGCTATATGTGGTGAAGTCTGGATTGGCCATCTTACTGTATAGTACATTTCAAAGTGGAATGAACTAAATCCAGAACTAAATAAGAACACAATCTAGAAAATCTGATCACATGTTGAGAAACCCAGCCATCTGTCAGAGTTTCCATTAAAATGCCTCAGAATGGCATCTAGTCAACCTGACAGTAACTGTACTCCTGTACAACTTTGGTAGCTCTGAGTAAAGTAATCTTAGGACACCAGTTATAATCTGAGCTAAGATATTTTAACTCATCTCATCTCTGTAGATCTTTCACGTCTGGATCTCACACATATATTCAATTATTATTTCTCTCTTACTGTGCCTTAAACACCATAACCCCATATTAAGCTGAACAAAATAGAAACATCAAGTCAAAAAATATACAAATAAATATCTAATTAAACATAAAAGTCTGTCTCAATAGTGTTTCCTCCATTAACGGTGTGGCATCTCTAACCCTGTTCTCACCATTTTCTCTAACCTGTTTCCCACAGTGCATTGGGAAGGAGAGCAGATTACATCCCCAGAACTACTCGCGTTTCTCATAATGCACTGTAGTGAGGGCCAGCTCTGTCGTCTTGGGGCCGTTCGAGGGCATGACCTGCTCTCTGTCACCCATGCCATTACACACATCATTGCCATCACTTGTTGACATTCTAGGACTCCAAAAGACTGTGCCATCGACACACCTGTTGTCCCTTCGATTCCTTCATCTGTGTCCAGTGTGTCAGCTCCTCCTCCCCAGAGCTGTTCAGCCCCAGAGAGATCCAGCCAATCATCTCCTTCCGTTTCATGCTGCGCTTGTTGTAGACCGACAGGATGAGTGTGACGTCGGAGAGCTGGAACAGAGCTACTTGGAACACAAAGGTCTCCTTGTAGGTGGGGTTGGGCTGCCCTCGGCAAATGGACGTCTTGCACTTGGACATCTCTTGACCCATTGAGTTCAGTAGAGTCAGCTTTACGTACGTGTCTGAAACAGGATGTCAATCAGAGAACATTTAGGATCAAATTAGTCAAGAAGACTAAACTTGATTTGATCATGAGAAATTTGAAATGACTTTCCTTAGCACTTCCTTACAAACATTTTCCTAATCAGGATTTTGATTTTGTTTTCCAGTAAAAATGTCCATTAAATTTTTTTTAATGGTAAATCTCACAGAGTCTTGTTAGATTTATTCTTAAAAACAAGAAAAAAGCTATTAGTGACAAGATAAAAAAACAGTTATATAAAATAAATATATCTTGTTTAAGGCAGTTTAGACTTTTTTTTTTTTACTGCAAAACTACACACCCCAAAGCCCCATACACATTTGAAAAATGGAAAATCAAAAATACAATATAATAAACAATAGGTTTTGAGCTGGGAGAAATACATTAGAAAAAGATAATACTATTACAAGAATTGTAGGCTCGGAAGTTGGGACGTTAAATTAAGTAACAGGATATAACATTGTGGTGCAGTTCCTCTGCCAGCATGGAGGTTTTCAACACTACAGTTCCAACACGGCAATGCTTCAATCTCTCAATTTATCTCAAAAGCAATTGATTATTCCATTCATTAATACAGGATGAAATGTATTGGCTGAAAAAGGGCCATTCAGTTTCTTTTTTGCATTAACGCTCGGAACGAATCAATGCTCACTGATTAATAATTGAGTCGCATCACTCCCCTGTCTTCTCCTTTCAGAACCTTTTGAACTGTGACTCTACAGATGCATTGAGAGCAGACTCCGCAGTAGCTCGAGGTTTAATTCAGAGCGCAGTTGAACTCTGAGCGTGCTTTCTGCTGGCCTGCCTGAATACACTACAATACAACAGACGTTGGTATTCTCTGTGTCTTTGCTTCTGTTCCACAAGTCATCGAGTGTGGGCTTCCTGTGGAGTGATCCTGCTGCGTTTTCAAGAAAATGTTTCACTCTCCTCTATTTTTCCAACTTATAGAAGAGCCGAGCTAAAGAAGCGCTGATTTCAGAGATGGGAACACAGACTCATACCTGACACTGAGGAAATGTGAAAGCTCCTCAAGCTGAATGTGAAAGGATTTCATTAACGGTTAAGAGAGCTGATTAGACTCTGTGATGCAGTTATTCAGAAATCTGAACACTTCCGTCACAGCCATAGAAATCAACGTCTAGTAGTCTACACTATGTCCCATTGCCAAAAATCCTGGTCATTTGAATTGCTAAAGTTATTTATAGACAATTACTTTCATATTTTTGCACTAGGATTACATAATTAGGATATATTTATGTTCTTGAATGGCCCAGCCAGAGCCTTGACTTAAACCCAGTTGAGCATCTCTGGCGAGACCTAAAAATGGCTGTCCACCAAACGTTTACCATCAAAACCTGACACGAATGGAGAGGACTGCCAAGAGGATGGAGAGGATCACCCAATCCAGGTGTGCAAAAAACTTGTTGACATTCTTTCCCAAAAAGATCATGGCTGTATGTAGATCAAAAGGTGTTCTACTAAATACTGAGCAAAGGGTCTGAATACTTACGACCATGTGATATTTCAGTTTTTCTTTAATAAATCTGCAAAAATGTCAACCATTCTGTGTTTTTCTGTCAATATGAGGTGCTGTGCGTACATTAATGAGGAAAAAAAAATTAACTTAATGATTTTAGCAAATGGCTACAATATAACAAATAGTGAAAAATTTAAAGGGGTCTGAATAATTTCCGTACCCACTTTATGTACCGCAGATTTTATTTTGCAGTTTTTGTATCCCAAATATGACGATGCCCTTGCAATGCATCTACTACCCAAAATATTAAAGCTATTATAGATTTAAAATATGATTTATATCACATATTTTTAAAGCCATTTGAAGTGATATATTATATATATATGTAAAATTACATGTTAAAGAATATAAAACGTTTGCAATGTTAGACTAATTTATATTTCATAAAAAAATAATTTTAATGAAGCAAGATCGAAAGATCACAAACTATTTACATAATTGTTGTCACTGAAATAAATCCAAAGCAAAAATATTAAAATGTCCATTATTATTATTTGTTAGTATTCAAATAAATATAATAATAAAAGATTGATTAAATTTAAAATAATGATAATATTAACTGAAAAGAAAAGGAATCAGGAAAAATAAAAAAAGTGTTTTAAACATATTTAATTAATATCTTAATGCTGCAGCAGGAGAGCCAAAAATTATTTTGTTAAAAAAAATGCTCAAATTTTCCACAGTCTCTAAACACAGAAGAGAAATGTGCAACACATGGCACATGGCAACAAGTCTACAAAGATTTCTACATCTTTCTGGCAACTAACAGTCACACGACAGGAAATATTCAAATGATCCAAGCAAATGATCTAGTAAATGTATTGAAAAATATCCAAACATTAAAGAAAAAGACACATGGTTAGGGGACGCATGCAAACATCACTATAAAGGACAGAAAATAACCATCCAACATAACGTCTAAAATAACAGCGTTTTAACCTTCTCCATGGATGAAGACTGAATGGATAACACATTTCAAATGTTTTCTGAATCTTCCTTCTGTATCGAGTTTTACACTAATTTGCCCTCAAACCTTCAGCATCCATGTAGAAGTGTTCGCCAGTCTAACACCAAGGATCGATAATGAAGAGAGGAAGCGTGAAAACAGAAAGATGGATGAACAGTGTCCGATGTTGATAAAGGTAGCCACAGAAAACTCACCTCGGATTATGTACACCTGCCCACCTATCAAATGCTTTAGACAACAGAACAAACTGTCTGACAACAGGAGAGGAGTGACAGCAAGAGCAGAGGGGATGGGCAGACATCAGGGAGAAAGAGAGAGAAGATCAACAACAGCAGGAGAAAAAGAGCAGGTCAGAAGGTCTGAAGGTCCAATGGCATCACATTAGGTCAGATGTAACGTGTTCATAAAGCACACAGCATCACTTCAGGTTAAGGGCCAATGCATACATGAAACATGCAGCCTTCATCACGTTTCATAACGCTATCTGAAACCATTGGGTGAATGTCGTTTCATGACATGATGGTATTTATGAGCGGTTATGAGTGCTTTCTGAAGGCTCTTATATTGCACTCTTCGACTGAAGTGTGACGGAAACTTTGGGAAGGTTAGGAGGTCATTTATCAGAAGGGTGAGGGAAATTATGGAGAGGGAAATAAAGAGGAAGCACCTTTGGGGTCAAAGGTGAGAGATTACACTATTTGATCCTACAAACCTTATGTAAGATGATACAGGAAATGCAATACTGATCTGATGGCTATGGAATGGCTATCTAAAGCAATCATGTTAAACAGCTTTTGGACTCACTGGGAGGTTTATTTGCTGGCAGGTTTTTAAAGTGGCTTCCTTTGATGACCTCCACAGAGAGACGTCCTGTAGTGGCGTTGTACACAAGCCCCAGCAGGATCTCAGGAGCCGACCCCTGACCAGCAGATGGGAACGACGAGGCCGTCTCGCTGCACGATACATCTGACACGCTTGCCTGAGAGTCACTGCCCTGGGACACACACAAAATCTTTGGTTAACTTTTAATTTTAAATATATAAGTATTATATATATATTATAATTTTATATATTAGTGCTGGTCAAAAGACTTAATCGTGAGTAATCACAATCCAAAATAAAGTTTTTGGTTTACTTATATGTATGTGTACCTGGTTATTATTATGTTATAATATATAATACAACACACATACAGTGATATTTTAATATATTTACATGTTTATACAGTTATATAGTCATCTTCTTATATTTTATATTATATATCCAATATATTTAATATATAAACAACATATATTTCTTAAATATATTCATGCATGTGTTTGTATTTATATACACATAATAAATATAAACAGTACACACACACATATATTATGTAAACAAAAAATTATTTTGGATGCGATTAATTGCTTGACAGAACTAACTCTATCTATATATATATTCTATGTATGTTGTAGTATGATGTGTGTATTGTTTCTCTCTCTCTCTCTCTCTCTCTCTATCGAGATTATATATACACACTTTCAATTAATATACGTAATCTTGTGGTGTGTATATAAATATTTAATATATTATGGCAAAGCTGAATTTTCATTAGTCATTACTCCAGTCTTCAGTGCTACATGATACTTCAGAAATCATTCTAAAATGCTAAATTGCAGCTCAAGTATAATTTCTTATTATTATCATTGTATATATAAAATATTAAAAACAGTTGTCTGATATTATTTGAAACCTATAACATTTTTCCAGTATATTGATACTGAAAATAATAAAAAACAGCCATGTATTTGAAATATCAATTCATTTGTACCCTGATACTATTTGTTTTTAGTTCACTTTCGATAAATTGAATGCATTCATTGCTGAAAAAATTATAATTTTCTTTAAAAAAAAAAAATATAGATATATAAAATAAATAAATAAATACCAAACGTTTTGAACAGTAGGCTATATAATTCATCTAAAAAAATATCCTACTAATCTATTCGATCTATCTACTATCTATCTATCTGTATACATCTATAGATGTACAGTATATATATACACATTTAATTTTTATATCTTTTTGTGCATTATGCTGATAATTTGTCATGAAAAAATATTCATGTTTTTCACATTTTATCACCCTCACAGGTATGTTGCAGCAGGGCTCCAGTACGATGGGGACCGACATCTTGCCCTGCAGGTTGAGTTTGGTGAGGTAGAACACCTTCTCTCCGAGAGCCTTCTCCTTCTTCATCCTGCGGATGCTGTACAAGCGGAACCGGATGGCGTAGTTCCCGATCATCTCCGACTCGATATGGCTGAAGTGAAATGTCTCTGTGAAGACGGGGCAGGGGCCACGCTGGACGATGGTTTTGGCCCTCTGTTTTTTGGTGGGCAGCAGCACCAGATGCACTTGCCAGGAGATGTTACCCGTGCGTTTGAGAGAAGGAATGTCCGTCAGCGCCGTTATTGTGATGGACAGACGCTGGTCAGACGAATCGTAGTCGAAGATGACATCGAGAGTTCCATATTGAGCAAGAGGCTCAGGGTCGTAACCTTTGGGAAGCTGAGCCGCCGATCCACGTGCAGACAGATCCTGCAGAGATGATTGACAGAAAAAGGAAGAGATTTAGAGGGAGTAACAGTTACCATCTGAGACTCCAGGTAGTGCATGGTAAGTAGATTAATATGGTACCTGTGCAGGAGTTTACATTTATATGAGCTCTTATATGATCGCTTTAATACTAAAAACAGACAGTTATGACAAATTCCATGATGGATGAAGATATTTTCAATGACTGATGGCTAGGATTTTTATTGCTACCATTCACATATCAAAGTTAGACAGAGGATGTGGCTCAGTACGTTCAGTGCTGCATCACACTGCTGTAAACATATCAATTATTACGGAGGTGTCTACAGCACATGCATATTAAATTATGAAGCCGTTAGTGCATGTATCTGTGTTTGTATGCATGTGATGTCAAGGTAATGAAACCATTAAAGTACTTTAGCTAATTACACGTGACAGCAATGCCCTAAAAACTGAGAGGTAAACTAAATTAATAAAGACCAATCAAAATGAGCTTCTCACTATAAAACAGTTTGAAGGTTTTTAAATTACTGTCTTTTTAAATTGAGGGGGTTGAGGGAATTTTGAATATAGCTTACAAAAAAGGATTGTATCTTTGATATTTCAGTTTCCAGGTGTAACAATGAATTTATAACAATGAATTTAGCCCATATCACTGTGGCAGAGAACAGAGAATCACCATTTACATATCTAAATTTGCTCAGTCCAAATACACAGATCATTTGAAATCCTGCACCAGTACGCACCATCATTACACACGCCCGACAACGCACGCACGCACGCACGCACGCACATACACACACACACACACACACACACACACACACACGTCCTTGCTGAATACAAAAAAAATAAAAATTTACTGACCCCAAACCTTTGAATAATAGTGTTCTGTCACCCAAAGATTTGAATAAATGCTGTTTTCTTATAAAAATAAAAAAAACCAGTTTTGCATCAGTAATAAATTGGATTTTAAGTATACTGAACAAAACAAACGGTAGATATATAGATCCCAAACAATTTGATTCAAAATACAGTACTATTGTGAAATATTATTACAAATTAAAAAGGCCAAAAACTATATATATAAAATAAAATATATATGTGGGACAAAGCTCCATTTTCAATCGTCATTACTTTCAGTGGTTTCAGCTCACAGATCCATCAAAAATATTGTATAGCTGATTTGGTGCTCAGGGGACCTTTCTATTAGTATCAATGTTCCTAATAATAATTCATCAGTTCAAACAGTTGTCCTGATTATTATTGAAAAACTAAGAACATTTGAAAACATTATCCATGTTTCAGGACTATGTGCCCCTAGACCACAAAAACCAGTCGGCAAGTGTACATTTTTTTGAGCTTGACTAAAACCAAAATCCGAAACCTGAACTAATAAGTTTAATGATGTTTGGTTTGTTAGGATTGGACAATATTTATCCGAGATACAACTATTTGATTATCTGGAATCTGAGAGTGCAAAAAAAAAAAAAAATCAAAATATTGATCAAATTTTGACCCATAAAATATATTGTTGGCTATTGCTACAAATAGTGCCGGCAAAAACATTTTTTAGATTGCATATTCAAAATACTACTGTTTTTTTCTGTATTTTGATCAAGTAAATTTAGCCTTGATGAGCATAAGAAACTTTAAAAAACATTACAAGTCTTACTGATCCCAAACTTTAAAACGGCAGTCTGTCGTGCATATTATATATAGATATATATATATATATATAATATATTATATATATATATATATATATATTATATATATATATAGATTAATATTATTTCTTTTTAATTATTTAATTTTTTATTTAAAATTCATACATGTGTTCATTTATACCTCTGGGTAATGAACATACAGTGCCTTGCGAAAGTATTCAAAACCCCTTCATTTTTTCCAAATGTGTGATGGTTGCAAGCCATGGTATGAATGCTTTCACTGATTTGTATTCACATCAATTACAGCCATAACCTAATGACAAAGCAAAAAAAATAGAACTGTCACAACTTTGTAAATTTATTAAAAATAAAAAACTGAAATATGTACATTGCATAAGTATTAATTCCCTTAACTAAATATTTAGCTGAAGCGCCTTTGCAGCCTCAAGTCTTTTTTTGTTTGATTGTTCTTTGCTCATCAGCATTTTGCAATTATTTGCCATTCTTCACCTCACCTGTTCACTTCTCAAGCTCTGTCAGGTTGGAGGGGGGCACGACATTTTAGGTTTCTCAAGAACTATTTGATGGGTTCAAAGATCAGGCTGTGGGGCCCGCAAGGCCCAATTCACACAGGGTCTATAAGGCCCTCTTGTGGCATAGGGTAATTGTCTTGTGGAAGGCGAACCTTCTGCAGTCTGAGGTTTGAATTGCTCTAGACTGGGTTAGACTGGCCTTCTCCATCAGTGTCAGTTTGGCCAGCTCTAAGAAGAGTTCTGGTTGTTCCAAAGTCTTCCATTATGGATAATGGAGGCTACATGCTTCTGTGAACCTTCAATGCAGCAGAATTTTTTTCTGAACTCTTTCCCAGATGTGTGGTTTGATGCAATCCTGTCTCTGAGCTCTACAGGCAGTTTATTTTTATTTTACCTCAGGGCTTGGTTTTTGCTCTGATATGCATTTTCAGCTGTTAGACCTTTTAAGACATGTGTGCCTTTCCAAATCATACCCATTCGATTGAATTTGCCACAGGTTAACTTCACTCAAAGTGTGGTAACATTTACAAGCAAAATGAATGCTCCTGAGCTAAATTTCAACTGTCCCAGATAAGGGTATGTTTACTTATGCAATGGAATCATTTAAGTTTTTTATCTTTAATAAATTTGCAAAGATGTTAAAAACCTGTTCATTGCTTTGTCATTATGGTGCATGGAGGGTGTTTAAAATTTTTTGGGATTTTGTGGAAAAAAAAGTTTAACAAGGTTGCAACACAACAAAACGTGAAAAAAATGAGGCACTGTACATATGTTCATTTCTACCCCTGGTAACGAGGAACTTTCATCTTTGCAGTAAGTGATTTTTGCATATACAGATTGTTTTGCTGAAACACACACCTCTGGGCTGAGTACAGCAGTGCTGTCACTGGGTACATCTTCTTCATAGCCCTTATTAAGGAAACTCTCCGTTTCCTGTGCTCCGCTGACCTCACTTGGACATTTTCCATAGCTGTGTCTGGGGCTCTCGCTCCCCTGGGAAAGGTCACATTTGGCATCGCCCAGGTCAGAGGGTGTGCACGACATGCGTGGGGACCCATCCTCATCCTGATAGGGTGGAGGCTGCAGCTCATCCAATGGTGGAGTCCGTCTCATCCGCTGGATACAGTTTACTGATGTGGAGCAAAGTGAGAGAGATGCATTTATTGCCATTTAGCTCAATGTTCTCAAGCAATATGAAAAAGCAAAAAAGTGTAATGTGAAATGGCAGATAGCATCTTTAATTTCTTCAAAAGTGCATTACTTGGAGTGAAAGTAACTCTGCACAAGGGCAGAATGAAGCAGGATTGTAATCTCAGTAACTCAATATAATTCATTCTGACATGAGACTGAAGCTGCAGCCTTTGTGTTTTTAGGAGACCAGAACAGTATCTATTAGGCTTGTAATTTATGATACAACTTGTTATATGGCATTCATAGCTCTGTAACCCTAAACTCATTTCAAGAAAAGGTCAAAACCTGACCTTTTAGTAAGAATATCCCTAAAACCTGCACCTTCATAAATCATTCAGTTGTCCTCCAAGAGCTACAAATCACTGCGCATGTGTATGCGTATGATTAAATTAAACAAATCAGTGTGTTTCATCATTTCAAATGCAGAAAATGAAGAAAATTAGGGGATATGCTGATGCTTCTAGCGGCTCTGTGAGACTCTGAAATTGAGATGAATGGCAAAACGTGGTCTGATTTACCTGCATTCACTCTACAAGTTAAACTGCTCTGTAAAGAGAATGAACCAAGTAGCTGTTGCCATAGTAACATGCGGCTGGTCAGGACAGGAAGATTTAGCGATCTCATAAATACAGCGCATTCTCTCTCACACACACGCACACGCACACGCTTCTGTTGGAGTGTGGCTGGGGTAACTGGTTCTGACTATTGGGAAGAGACATTGCTGATGCTGTGAATTTTCAAGTGGGGGATTAGTTATCCACTTTCTCTAAACTCCCTCACTTCCTAGATATTAGTTCTCATTTAATACAATAACATTTGTTACTAATTGGAATATTAGGATAATAATTGAAAACTGTAATAATAACAACAACAATAATAATTGTTATTAGAATAATAATGATAATAAAGCATTATTATTATTTTATTATTATAATCTATTTCCCAGCTTTAAAATCTCTAGATGAGAATTACATTTGTTATAAACTATTGTTATTATTCAAAACACAACAACAATTACTAACAACAAAAACTGTTTTTGCAGCTTAACTTTTCAAATGATTATGCTGATAATACATTTTGTAATGAAAATTATTAAATTATTATTATTATTATTAATCTATTTCCCAGTTTCAAATTATGTTGATAATACAATTTTTAATAACAATTAGTATTGTTATTATTTTTAAACAACAACTATAATTATTATGAATTAAACAACAACAACAAGTTATTATTAAGTTATTACCAACAACAAAAATAATAAACAGTTTTTGCAGTTTAACTGTTCAAATTATTATTATTATTAATGCTTTAATGACAGCATGCACTTGAGCTGATTATGTAAATCCAACTGCTGATGCATGATCTCCAGCATGATTTAAGAAGAATACAAAGAGCATCTTGTGCTTCAATGAAAGCAAGAACATCTGAAGTTCACATGATTAATGTCACAAATTTACTTATGACCTAGAAATAGAGCAGAATCAGAAATATTACTTCTTCATTTTACATCACAACATTTCTTTGTTTTAAACATTTCATAACCCGAAAACAGAGAAGCATCAAGATATGACAGTACAAAAGATGGAAACTTTTCACTTTGAATGAGGATGGAGGAAAGAAACATCACTATGATTAAGATGACAGAGGAGCACGTCTGCTCGCCTTCTGTGCCTCAATGCTGAATGACAGCTTTGATCATAAACACTGCAGCATTTTCAACCTGCGGCTATGAACAAGAGCAAGAGAAATGTCTGTCTGTGTGTATGAGAGTGTGTCTATATCTCAATGATGTTTTGATCAACTCTCATGTCAAACATCTCTCATGTTTCAATTTGATCAGAATGCCAGAATATATGCATGCCATAGCTATAAAATTCAGTATCATCAGGACTTCACTGAGCGATTAGTAACAAGACATTTACGGCTCAGTTAACGTGATTTTCAAGTTAACAAACACTCAGCTCACTTGTTATGTATGAATATAAGAATGTCGGTATGTCTGCACAGCATGATTTTGTGTGTGTTTTTTATGTGTTTGCGAGCAGTCAAGCAATATGAGTGTGTAAGTGTATATGTAAATGTGTGTGTGTTAGCTCCTCATGTATTATACAGATGGCCTGAGGCTACAGCCTCTCCTGTCTCCAGGAAAACAGCTCACGAGAAAAGCATGCAGCTCTATCTGTCTCTCTGTGCAGTAGTTCACAGAAACAGAGAGGGAAATCAGAGAGACACATCCACCAGCGTCCTGCTTTTTTGTTTCTGACAGCCCTTCCCTTTGACACATTTTCATTCTTTCTCTTCATAGCCCTCTGTAATCTCTCTACTCTGTTTATGGCAGTAACTGCAATGATTCCAGCACAAATGGCAGACAACTGAAATAGGCAACTGGAAGTACAAAAATCATCTTACAGCTCTGTATCTGTTAAAAGCAGAGACCGTCATCTTCATCCAAAACACAGAATAACATGATAATCTCCTTTTCTGTGAGAAGCATAACAGAGCCAAGAACTCTCTTACTCCGTTTTCTCATCTTTCTTTATACTGTAGCTGTGTGAGGTAAACTAATGTGTGGTGGAAGAGAGTGTGTTTGTGTATAAGAAAGGAGAAAAAGCGTGTTCTGGCTTCTTACACAAAAATGCGTTCTTCCAGGACTGTCCTGATTCATTTGATAAACCCTTTGCTCTCTGTAAGAATCACTCATGCCAGAGAAAGAGCAACTCACAGTTACTTTGATTGAAAACAGGTTTCATTCAGATTTTTCTACAGTGTCTGTTACTGACTGTTCTATACAAAAAAATACAAAAAACTGAGTGACGCCAAATTCCAGTGAAAAACAAACATCCCTAAGCAGAAGATAAGTAGTTGAGCAGCGCCATCTAGTGTAATGGAAAAGCATGGTTTTATTTGGTTTCCATAATATTTGCTTTGGTCAGTCATCACAGATGCATACATATCATACACAAATCATACTTACACATCACACTACTGTTCAAAATTTTACGGTCAGTGCGATTTTTTATTTTTATTTTTTAAAGAAATCAATACTTTTATTCAGCAAGGGCAGGGCACATTACACTGATCAAAAGAGACATTAAAAACATAATGTTATGAAAGTTACTTTCCAAACAAAATACTGCTTTCATCATTGATCAAGAATAATCATTTGTACGCTGCTTTGGATAAAAGTGTCTGCTAAATAATTAAATGTAAATGTAAAAGAAAAGTTAAGAATTGAAATCAAGAAATGTTTCTTGAATATCAAATCAACATATTAAAATGATTTCTGAAGGATCATGTGACACTAAAGACTGGAGTAAATTCAGATTTCCCTTCACATTTTAAAATATTTTAAAACAGAAAGCAGGTATTTTAAATTGTACTAGTATTTCACAACATTACTTTTGTTTTTGTTTTTACTTTATTAATGTACAAATAAATGCAGCCTTGGTGAGCAGAAGAAACTTATTTCAAAACCATAACCCCAAACATTTAGGAACCCATAGCACAGAGTTTCCTATTCAACCATGGCATACATAATTTGGAATGAAAAGTAACCCCTCAAAAAACAATCACTCTCCGCTTTCACAATGACCATTAAACTCCACTTTCACCCCACATAAATGTCTCATGAGCAGAAAGAAAGCAGCTTTTTGTGTGAGGTGTAAATTTACCATCATCTGCTGAGGCCTCGCTGCTGTAGCCATCATATTCAGCCGCTAGGGGGTAGTATTTCTGCCGTGTGTCCCAGCCATAGCCCTTCTGGTGGTGCGAGTTAGTCCCCGCTGAACCACCCTGGAGACCCTGCGATCGAGACACTGCCTCCTGGTACTGGCCAATCACCTCATCATCACTGTCTGACGACGAGCAGTGATAGTCTGCATTCACACAGCTCTTATCTGAGACAAAGAAAACCAGGAAAGAAAGGGGGACAATTTAAAAACAACACGAACATGCGCTTGAATTTTGAGCACAAGAAATCATTTGAGAAAGTTTTAGCAGTCAAATGTTCTCCACCTTTTCTCAACAACCTATTTATAGATTGTAGCACTGGTATGTCACCAAATAAAGGTAACAAAAGAAGAGAAAATGTGAAATAAAATAATGTGACTTGATAAATATACTTTTGTAATAAAGATGATAGAAAAGTGCAATATAAAGATCTATATATAATGTATCATTTCAATTCTTAAACTAGGGGAATTCAATCAATAAAAAAACTCTGTGTATATTATGTTACAGATAATGTAAATATCCTCATGCCTGTTTAGCATTTCTGTAACATTGCCATACCAAAATAACTCTAATCTTCAGCACAAACACTAGATGGCGATATAGTTTAACAATTAAAACATTCGCACATAATAAGCATTCAGGTAATACAGTCATATTATTTTAGCCAAAATATAAATAATAAATCCCCTGTATTTTTTACACATAAAGAGGAATAAGAGACAGGAGAAAAGCATGAAATAGAGATACATATAAGGTGTCAGCAACCACAGAGAGTTCATGTTTTCTCATATAGATAAAAGGGAGGGAAAGTGAAGCAGCATTTTGACCGCAGCAAAGATCATTCTCACCAGATGAAGAGATCAGACAGACCCAGATCAGTTTGAAAGAGTCCAGGTGGATTTTAAAGAAAGAAAAGATGATGGCTCTCTTTTTTTAGACACAGTCATCCAGTGAGGTTCAGATAACTGAGGGAAAAATCAGCAGCCTTATCCTCTCACCTTCAGCAGGTCTCTCACTATTACTAGATTTCTTCTCCTCACCACCATCTGCTGGGCTTCTAGATGTTTTTAGTTTAGTGGACTCAGTTCTTTCTATAACACAGGATCCATTTTGTTGTAGTACAGAAAGTGAATCGGCACCATTTTGCGCTTTGAACTTTTCTTTCAGTGTGTCAGGAGTCTGTGGGAGGTCGCTTTCTGTAGAGAAAGTCTCAGTGAACAGCAGTGAACTGGTGTCGTTGCCTGTAGTCTGAGGCTCAGGGTCCTTCACTAGGCCACATGCAGCCTGGGTCTGGATTTCAGTCCTACACAGAAAAGGATCTCTTTCCTGGGCCTGCCGTGCTGCAGCCTCCTTCTCTTCCGCCTCCTTCTTCCGAATCCTCTTCAGCTCCTCGACCTGGACTTTGTGGATGATGGTGTTGACATGCTCAGCGAGTTCTCCGCTCACCGTGAATGTGACATCACTCAGTGCATAAGCCAGGTCATCAACCTTTTCTGACACCGATTCCAATACGGCAGACATGGAGGGGAGACTTTGCTGGAAGCTCTTAAAAAATGCCATGCTGCCATGGAAGGCAGGTTTGATTGGTCAATTTATGATGAATATATGTCCAATGATTATGTAGACTGCTCAAAATCTACAGTTAAAAACTACTTCAAATGGCAAACACATTTTAAACACCTAAAAGAAAAAAAATAAATGAAAAAGGAAACAAATCATCTTTAAATAACACAAAATGTATAAACTATAACATTTTAAAATGTTATAACATATTTATAAACTTATGATTCATAAAGCAGTTAAATGACAGTACATAAAGTCTCATAGGATGTGAAATATCCCAGCATGCTCTGACTCAAACAACTGCTTCACAGGTGAGGCAAGTCAGAGAGGTCAAATCTCACATCATCATGACAATTTATGCTTTTTCAAAATCAGCCACAAACCACACACAGACTGAAACCAGGAATGAGCCAAACTGCCTTTGAGCACAATCAGATGTGCACATGTTACGATGTATAAATTGTAATTATGTATAATGATTGTGGTATATGCAGCTGTAATATATGCAGCAGATGTTTCAGGGAACCACAGACACCAGGTTCAGAGTTTTCGTCCAGCAAATTTACTCTTCTAGAGTCTGATAAATTTGGCAGCAAGCATAAGTAGATGTTCCCCTGAGATGGAGGGCAAAGGAGTTCTGTTGATATTTTTTTAGACAGAGAATGCCACAAGGGAGCTCCTTTCTGGCAGGGTGTAAGGTTGAATAACCTCTGTTGTAATAGTACTGAAGAGGGTGTCCTGCTTTTTGGCTTAATACATAAATGACCTCACATCCACTTTGACTGAGACAGAGGAATCATGGCCAGCATCCCTGCAGGACCTCAGAGCAGAGACATGAAAAACTGCCAGTCTGACATTACCCTCGACTGGCCAAACAGACATACAGCACAGCAAGATACTGAATGACTACAGATGACATTACAAACCACCACAGTCAGTGAACAGTTACACTTTTAATCATTTACACAATTAAAGTATTAAAAGAATTAAATAACTATATGAAATATATTAAAAAATATATATATATATATATATATATATTAATATCGCTATATATATATATATAATTATGCGACACGGTCGTACTAAAACTAGCTAAATTTAATATGAAATCTATATATATAATATGCTGTCAATCGATTAAAAATCGTGATGATGGGGGTTGGTGTTAAATAATTGTGTAATAATAACCCCTACAAATACAACTCATATACACTAACACTTTAAAAGAGACAGACATGTACATGTAGATGTTTGTGAAAGATATTTTCTCTGTTTAGGAGGGATGATTATTTTTTAATCATAGCCTATTTATTGCATCAAAATGTGTTAATACTTTACTATATTTAAGGGTGGATAATTTTATCAGTTTATTGCAACAATACATAACTACAATAACTTTGTCTAGTGCCTCTTATGAAAGTTTATAGCATGATTTGTAATGAAAATTTAAAAGGGGTCATATGATGCGATTAAAAATTTTCCTTTCCCTTTTTGGAGTGTTACAAGCTCTTGGTGAATAAAGAAGATCTGTAAAGTTGCAAAAGACTAAAGTCTCAAATCCAAAGAGAATATTTTATAAAAGTAAAGAGTCAACCACGTCCTCCTAAAACGGCTCGTTTAAACACCCCCACATGTCTACGTCACTATGTGGGGAAGATTTGCATAACGCCTCCCAAAATTTCACGCAAAGAAAGAATAATAAAAAGGCGACAAACTTTATTCTTGCTGTAGTTTTGTTGCTGCCACCATGTCGTGAAGGCGTTGTGTGTTTTGTTGTGTAAGCGAAACTACTTTGTTTGGTCTTCTTAAAGAGGACGATATCTGCTTCGTCATACCTAGAGCCGATCCGTGCTGGTCGCTGAGGAAAAAAATCAACTTCACGCTGTCGATCGCCGGATAGGCTTTAACCGTGGACGAAGCGGAGTCCATCCGGGGGCGTCACATGGTGGTTTGCCGCCTCCTTCGTTGAATCCGCCGGCGCCGCGCCGTTTCTCCAAGCCCGCCCACCTTGCTCACTCAGGCCCTTGGACCTCCTGGATTACGCTAGGCCGCCGTTTGTGTGTTCATTGTTTGGAAAAGCGAACTAATTTTTTGGTCTTCAAAGAAGGGACACACGACTACAAGCAGTGGTTAAGTTGTATGTACAACCTGTTCCAGATAAGTTAACACAAAATTCCAGATGTTTTTGGAGGGACTGTTTACCTGATCCTGGTAGAGTACGGACTTCCATGCCGGGGCAGTCTGACCTCACAGTCGAAGACATTTTCATTTAAAGGATTTGCCACTGATGCTTCAAACGCGAGTTTTGAGCAGTGTAAAATAGCACTTGTTACTTGTCATTTCTCTGATCACAAATGCAAACAGGGTTTTAGGATTACATGGCGCGATGCAATGCAACGTGTAAAAATATAGTATAAGTCATTATAATCAGTAATTTTTTCCCCACTGGATGCAACAAATGCCTGTTTGTAATGGGTTTTAATGTTTTGTCTCGTCGCTCCGGCCGGACAAGGCATCACAGTATGGTGAGGGGCGTAACATTTCTGTCACACGCTTGAGGTATTCGGCCAATCACAACGCACTGGATAGCTGGCCAATCACAGCACACCTCGCTTTTCAGACCAGTGAGCTTTGTAAAAATGTACGCGTTTCAGAAGGCGGGGCATAGAGGACAAACAATAAATGTACAGTATGTGGAAAAAATTTTGTTTTTTGAACCTTAAACTGCATAAACACATTTCATTACACAAATACACAAAATAATGTTCTTTCTATCAACATCATATGACCCCTTTAACTATACGGAATGACATAGCATAGACTTCTTCATTGCTAGTTTTTGCATATTTCATTTAATTCTGTAACCTACTTGTTCTACAGATCTGTGTGTACTAGTGTTAAATGCTACTGTTTTTGATAGCATTGATAACGTTTATGACAGTTAATATCATGATCATTTTTGTGTTTCCCTACCGAATGTCGTATCCTGTCAGCAAATACCTGTCCATGGGCTTTTTTGATTGCTTAAGTTAGTGCCGGCGATTTGCATGTTGCCAGATAATTGATACAAAACAAACAAAAAAAATTGCAAATAAATAAAAATAAACAGAAATTTGCCAATCTTTTGCAAAATACGAGGGGGCTGCGCCCGCGCCCGCACTCACAACTCTCCTAAAGCCGTTTCCACTCCGCCAGTGTCTCGCAGCGATCATTTTCATAACAGGGACGCTAAACGTTCTTGCAAACTGTCTAAACTGAATTGTACATGTCATGCAGGCATTCATATGAGGAGTTTAACAGCAAATTAGTCATTCAAAGAACAAATTTTATTTTTGACCATGAAAAATTGACAGAGTTTCGGACCTCAGTGGCCTCATAGCTGGTTATGGGCTTGATTATAATAAATGTCATATTTACCTGTGGCCTTCAGCAGAAATATACAGACATTGAAATTGTCAAATACTAAATTCTAAATTAAATATAGATGTGAATAAATGCACTTCTTATCAAGGAGAAAAAGGACAGACAGAAGCAGCAATGGTGCGTTGGCCAACCCTGCCCCCCTACACCTGCGTTAAATAGTTTAACTGAAAACATAACGCCTGCGTAACGCGCTCATTTTGACACCACATAAAAAAAAAAATTATTATATATAACACACACACACACACACACAGTTAAATATATTAGATATATTATTATATTATATCATATATAGTTTAAAGTTTGGGCCAGAAAAGAAAAAGGGGAAAGATACCAATACTGAAAGGATATTTTTTTTACTGCCCAACAAATGTGCATAAATTGATTTCAAAAGTGGGACAGTTAGTAAAAAAACTTTTTCAAATAAATGTTGTTCCTTTGAAATTTTCTTTTATCATGAAAGAATCCTGATCATGGTTTCCACAAAAATATTAAGCAGCACAACTGTTTTCAACATTGATAATAATAAGAAATGTTTAAGCAGCAAATGAGGCATATCGAAGATTCGAAGGGATCATTTGAAACGAGTGGAAACATTACAATTTTTTAAATAATGTTAATATAACTGTTATTTTTGGTCAACTAAATGCAGCCTTGAGCATAACAAGCATTAAACTATCTTACAGGCCGTGAACTTTTGAAAGGATCGGTAATATAAACTGTAATGTTTCACCTTGCAGTTGATATGACATTCAGCATTGTTTTGCTCTACTATCACAACTATCACAAGCCAGTTAATGAAGAACCACTGCACTATGCTACAATTTTACAATTTCATGTTTAGTGCACAGCCATGTTTATTATGCTTTGTCATAGGCTCACCGGGTCAAATAAGTGCAAACATACTTATCCATTAAATGCCATTCTGATTATGCTACTGATTCTGATGTGGAGCAGAGTTATGTAAAGCGCTGTGTGTGGGCAGCTCAGTGATGCCTGGATCCAGAACCTGTCTGTAGGATGTGTGTATGTGTGGGCATCAAGTGCCCCTGTCAACAGTATAAGTGTGTAGGTGTGATTGAGTGCTTTATGGTTTAAACAAAAGGTAGTTGTGTGTATAAATGTGCATGGTTCATTGAGTTTATTCAAGCCAGTTTTATTGTGAGTGTGTGTGTGCATATATACTGACAATGTAGACATTTGATCCTGAGTGTGTTTGGATTTCTGCCCAGATTTTCTCTCAGGGATGTTACACGAGCCCTTCATTCATTTTCAGACACACACATTCGTCACACGTACTATTGATCTAATAATTGGCCAGTGGCATCTGTCCTCTCCGATCAACGTCCGGCACTAAAGATCACAAGCCAATCAGCTCAGCACGTCACCGTGCCTGACAGACAAACAGGAAGGATTGTGTAGCATATCCCAGAATTCCACACCACCAAAATCGTCTCTAAGAAACCTCTCCATCGCCTAAGTGGTGCTAATTAAGCTCTGTTAGTAATTCTTACACACTCTGATCTGGAGCTTAGCAGATAATTACCTCTCTGGAGACTGTCATGCAGTGTTTGGGAATTTGGACTCATGTTATCCTGGACCTCTCAGCTTCAAAAACACCACGATTTGGTCTCAGTCATCACAGAATGTTATGAAGTTATTTTACTCTAAATTAAAGAAATAAATCATGTTGTCTTTATGAATGGTCACTACTGTGCTAAAAATACCAGTGTGAAGAGTTCAAAACACTGTTTTTCAATCCAGCTCAATGAAATGTTTAAAGATGGGGTGGAAATCCATACTGTACATTCGGCATTTCTGTTTCTCTTCATCATTACTACTAAACCTCATCCAATTCACCAGGGAAAAAAAACAATACTCCTAACTAATAATATCTGCAGTTACAAAACAAAAACTTCCTGAACCTTCTTTTACAGTGACCCTAATATTTATTTTGTACACTTCTAGATACTTAGGTCACGTTAAAAATATCTGTACACAAAACACTGTAACCAGCTGAAAACAAATGTTTAGTTTCCCTCAAATTTACACAGGTTTCGTAGCAGGTCAAGTTCAATATACACTACAGTTAAAAATGTTGGGGGTGGTAGGACTTTTAAGTCTCTTATGCTGAAAGTTGAATTTTTTTTTTTAATTGATTTGAAATAGAAATAGGCCTATTTAACATTATAAATATATTTCCAGTTGCTTTAGAAAAAAAAAAACCTTGATATTTGATATTTTTTTAATTACTGTCCCCACATGTTTGAACAGTAGTGTACTGTATATAATTCATTATATATTATAAATATGGCTTAAGTGTCCAAATATAGGGGTCAGTGTACTATATATTATGCACACTGTATATTATACACACACAATTGCAAAAAACAGCAACAAACCTGCTGGCTCTGTGCTCTTTCTGTACTGGTCAAGGCTGGACAGTTGGTTGGCACTCTCAAGGGATAGTTTGTTATTGAGGTAAAGAAAGAGTACAATCACAAGAAAGATGAACACACCAATGCCAGACAGGAACCCCAGAGCCTCAGGAGACACTGTGGAGAGAAAGAGAGAGATTTATTTATTACTCCAATAAGGTACATTGAAAATGAGATGGAATGAGATAGAAGAATTTCAGTGACTTTTTCATGATCTTTCCAGTCAGTTGGGATTACTGGTTGAGGATCAGCATTCAAATTTGGATTCAAACCAAATAGGGTTTCCATTACTTTTTACTTTCCTTAAAGGGGTCCTATTATGCTCTTTTACAAAGTCTTGATTTTGTTTTGGGGAACAGGCTCTCATACTAGGTTGTTCGAAAAATATATTATTTTTCACATATTTTTACATTATTACAACACCTCTCTCTCCAGTCTGGCATGAACGGCTCGAATAGTTCCTGTATCAAATGAAGGCCCGCCTTCTGAAATACGAAATGTGCTGTGATTGGTTAGCTGGGCCAGTGTGTGTTGTGATTGGCACTACTCGGCGCCTGGTCGGGAAATGTCACGCCCCTTACCATAGCCGCCTGCGAGCTTCAATCGAGTCGTTTGTTGTAGTTTTGAAAAGTGATTTCTGTTAAATAAAATATCTCCTTTTGAAGTGGACTTTGAACTTTGTAAATTTGCAGATCTTTTTTTATGCTCAAACAGCAACATTACTGACTAACTAAAGTTGAAAAAGCATATTAGGACCCCTTTAAATGTCCAGTTCTGGAAATTCAAATTTTGAAATCCATGTTTTGTGTGACAGTGAGAACATATTCATATTCAGTACTTTGTCTTTTAAAGCAGATTTCTGCTTGATCTAGGATCAGTGAATCAAGTGAGCAGCACTTAAAAATAAAGAGAAAGGCATTAGTCTAGAGTCTAGACATTACTGAGAGAAAGAGACCAGCCATACAGAAACAGAGCAAAGATGAAATGTTCACAGTAGGTGCAAAGGGTTTAACCTGATCACCTTCCTTCACTCATCAAAAACCACAGAGATGGTAGAATGTAACTGCAAGACTATCTGCTAGTCCTGCTCTATGTGGCCACATATTTCAGGATGACAGAGGGAAATGACCCAGTTCCAGATGGTTGGTTTCCCACTTAGGGAAGAAATAAATGTACCAGCGATGATTTCTGCACTGAACTGAATCACAGCTTTCTGTGAGTGTGAATTTGACTCTAAAGTTCCACACATACACCCATTCTGCAAGAGTAAGTGTGAATTATTCACACAAATTATGCAATGTGATTCTGTCCCATCAACCTCTCTGTCCCACAGGGTCTGACAGGAAGAGTTAAATATTAAAAAGAGAAATCCTTCCATTTTAAATCACTTTAAAAATCACTCTATTACGGCTATCTAGAATATCACTCTGTGCTTTTTTTCATTGGAATTCTAAAACTAAAATCTGTTATCTCTAGGGTGCTGGTTAAAAGTTACAATGAGCTACAAATGTGTCACTGGTAGAAACCATACAAAATATAATTATGGCTGTAAAGTCAGGGGTAACTCTAAGAGTTAAAAAATGACCAATAAATCATACTACAGATTTACAGTATTGATGATAAGAATGAAATTTGTGATGTTGCCAAAGGCTAATCAGGGTAAGATGAGGTCAAAAGTTATTATGTCAGGGTCACTACTTTGCCGGAATGGACAGAATCCATAATGCTCCATTCCAGAGTGTGAAAAAAACAAAATAAAAGAATGTTCCATGGAATGATCTTTGTTACATAACAGCAGCTCTTAACCATGGCAACAGAGTTCCTGCTGTCACTGATCCTGTTCAGCCAGTTAACTGCGTAATCTAGCTAGCTGCTGCTGTTTTTAGCACGCGGGAGGACATCACAATACAGGACAAACAATGGCCAAATGCAAATGATGACACTCTTTTGTCTTGGTGGACACTGTGAAGAGACAGACATTATTAAAGTAACATAATTAGCTAAATTCTTGAGAAAACAGCAAACTTTGAAAATAATACCTGTTAGGTATAGTGAACCTGATGTCTGTTGTTTGTTTAGCCTATAGTCATGTGCACAACACATTTGTGTGCATGCGACAGTAATGCAGTGGGCTGATGGAAATTTGAAATCTAATTTTCCTTGATGTTTGCCACAGTGCTTCCTGACAACAAAGACACTAACATCCCTAGTGCATCTAAACAATTACAAACTGCAGTAAGACATCAATAGCATAAGAGAACAATAGCAACAGGATAAATTATTATATACTTTAGCACTGGTGTATGACTCACAGATTTAAAACAGATACAAGGCTGATAAACATCCTAAAATATACAGTAACTGCTACGCAAAAAGACACTTAATTAATTTCTATGCCTGTTTCTGAATGTAGGCAATGAGAGAGTTAATACAGTCTTTGAGTGTTTGAGGTGATTCTGGTCAAACAAACACTTATAAAACAGCTCTCCCCCTGAAAAAAAATCTGCTATTTTTAGTAATGCTAATTGATTTACAGCCCGTGTTTCCTGATCAGTTCAATGAAAACATTTCCCTCATAACCCACTTGCCTCCTCTTCCCCCTCATGTTTCCTCTTTCTGTTCTGTCATTTATAATTATTTCTGGTTTCTGTTCTTTCATGTTCTATTTGAAATATACTTAGTATACTTAGCTCACTGTAAGGTACATTTAACCATCTTGCAGATGGGAAAAAAATTAAATAGTCACAAGTCCTTCTGAAAGTCCTGCAGTCAGATGCCAATTTAATCAAAGAGGCCTGAGTCACAGACATCAATAACAGGACAAATAATCCACTGTACTCAGAGTTCTTCCTGTCAGTCTCCACACACAGAGGGGAGGTGACAGAAGAAACAGACAGCGTTCGGTACGCTCAGTGCTCAAAGAGGGAACATTTACAGTAGGCTTTTTAAATCTGCACAGTTTTAAAGGAACTATTCACCTGAAAATAAAATGTCAAGCGGATAATATGTAAAGTGGAAAGATATGTAAACTGGGTTATTTGATGCAATTAGTACATTAATATTTTGTGGGAGAAAGAAAAAGTTAAAAACCAGTTATTATTGTATAGGTGAAACTTTTAAATGTTGGAGAAGAATTTGCAAAGTGATGAAAATTAGTGTTCAGGAGATAGTTTGTTTAAGAGAAATAGCAAGAGACCCAGATTTTAAACCAAATACTTTTGATGATGTATTTAAGGTTTGGGCTAGCAAAGGACATAAAACATTTGATCAAATTTACGGAGATAATGAGGTGGAGACATTTGAGAACACAGAGAAAAAATACGTATTGTCTAAGAAATTAAGAAGTTATCTAAAGGATGAGATTGAAATAAAAACTTTAGATGATATTCACCCTCTGTTGCTTTTTATGATTAAAGTTAGTAAAATCAATATACTAGACAACTTGATAGGACAAATAAAAAGTATATTCAAAGAAATTAAGGATAGGGGTTTATATAATATTAAGACAAAATGGGAAATTGAATTAGACCATAAAATAACAGAAGATTGGAAACAAAGTTTAAAAGAAAATCTAAAGACTACACAATCTCCATATTGGCAAGAATATGCTTGGAAAATTAGTATGCAAAATTTTATAACACCAGAAGTATCTTCCAAAAATAATCATTTGTTTTCAGGATATTGGAAAAGTTGTGGTTAAAGCTCATTACACTCATATATTTTATACTTGTAAAATAATACAAAAATTCTGGACAGAAGTAATTTATACAATAGAAGAAATTTTAAGAAATCAAATATAATAAAGATACTAAATATAGTTTTGGGTATAGGACCTATGCTACTTAGTAAATATGAGTTATATGAGTTAACATGCTGTTTTCCATGAAATTACAATGAACGGAGACTTGAAAAATTGTGAATCAATTTTGAATAAACAGTAAATAAATGCAAAGCCAAAATGTACAATACCATTCAAAAATTTGGAGTTGGTTATGCTGGGTACACACTAAAAGATTTTTAAAATGTGAGAGACCACAAACACGAGGACAAAAAATCCTAGATTTAACCATTTTGCTCCTATAGTGTGTGGTGTGCCGCGGTGTTCCCCCCACACATCAGGATTTCTGATCGTAAATATTCAACATGTTAAGATCATAAGATCATCTTTAGAACCACCAAGATAATCGGGACATTACCTAGGATTGTCAGAAAGGGAGAAATCGGCCCAAAATCAGCCCGATTATCTTGTGGTGTGTACCCAGAATTTGATTTTTAGTCTTCAGTGTCACACGATCCTTCAGAAATCATTCTAATATGCTGATTTGGCATAAATGTCTTTATAGTAAATTGTAACATTATAAATTTCACTGATCAATTTAATGCATCCTTGCTCCAGTTAGTTTAAAAAAACAACATTTTAATGTTTTTAAATTTCTTTTAAAAACACGTTTACATGATAGTGTCAGTAATAGCATAATTTATAGGTTTGGGTGAACTATTCAAAACTATTTAAAAACGGCACATAACAGTAATAATATGATTTAATGCTCTTTTATTAGACCAATAAAAATGATTGTGACTACATAAATCTAGCTACAATATAATACAGTATCCTTCTAAATCAGAGGAAACTGCAAATCAATAGGGCTGAAAAAATGTAAATTGGGCGAAAGAAAGAAAGAAAGCTTCTGATGTCTGTGAAACAGAGAAAACCCCTTGAGTCTATGTTAGGAGTCTGCACACATATTGCACAATGCAGAATTGCATTTCTGATGTAAATCCAGGTCATCAGACAGAAAATCACCTGAGCCAGGACAGAATCTGGGCCAGAGAATAGCTGGACAGAACAGGTGCATCTGGAGTAAAGACACTGCTGAGCCATTCAAACCAAAGAAAGCAGGCCAAAGAGGAGAGAAACTCAAACTACACTACATCTTGCCCTTAAAACACCCTAAACACAAATCCAGAGTGACCACATCTAACATAAATAAATCTACCTCAAATAAATCTGTACTAAACAATGCATACTTACACTTCTTCTTTAATGTGACATGTCAGAGATAGTTTGTGTATAGCAATGATTCAAATAACCATCTTTGCACATCTTTTAATGGTAAATTAGTATCATAGCTAGAAATTGCCTTCTTCTTAGATACTGTTGGCTGGTTCTGTTGTCATAGAAACAGGTAAAATCATGTCAGGATGCTTAGCCACCTCTGAATTACAAAATACTACAGACACAAAAACACTCACAAGAAACATTGCACACTGTTGTATAATCCAACATAACAACAGACCATAAGTGCTCTCAGAGGCCCACACACACACCCTCAGTAATAACCCCCTCACACACACACACACACACACACACACAAAACATAGACAAGAGTGCCCTGTACACTCAGAGAGATATACTGCAACGTAATCTGGAAACACAACCATATATGTCTGCTAAATGATGCTGCAAACACACACCTAATGTCTAGTCATACTTGAAAGAGAGGAGCAGGCACACCTCCCTGTACCATATTGTGTCCTAGCCTCACTAAAATACTACGCTTTGTGAGGACATTAAAATATCATCAAGCCAGCAGGATTTAACATTGGCTGTTAACACTGACGAGTGTGTAGGTGTGTATCTGGGGGCTCTACGTGAAAACAGCACTACACTCTTAAAAATAAAGGTGCTTCAAAAGGTTCTTCAAGCGATGCCATAGAAGAACCATTTCTGGTTCCACAAAGAACCATTCAGTCAAAGGTTCTTTAAAGAACCATCTCTTTCTTACCTTTTTATAATCTGAAGAACCTTCTTCACCACAAAGAACCTTTTGGGGGTGAAACAGAAAGGGTCTTCAGATGTTAAAGTTCGTTATGGAACCATTTAGACAAAAAGGTTCTTCTATGGCATCGTGAAGCACCTTTATTTTTAAGAGTGTAGTGTGTAGTTGTGTCTGCAGGCTGAGTTGGGGGGGTGGTCTCTTGTGTAGGTGGCGTGTTTTCTTCTCTCATGCTGCTTTCTGTCATTCTCATTATGCCAAACTGTCATATTTCTGTCTCTCTCCTTCTTTATCCCTGTGCAGTTCATGTTAAGCTACTAATAAACTGCAGCTAACTAGCTATAAAAAAGCAGTTTGAGGTAATTTAATACTCTTTTTTTTTTTTACACACAGGATAATTGGATATAGCGATATACCGGGAGGGAGTTCTCTGTCTGTGGAGATGGGGGTGGGGGGGGTAAGAGGAAGGCAGCAGTGGGGGGGTGGGAAGGGGGGTTGAGGAAGGGGGAGGGGGGCAAGGGAAGGGTAGACACCACCAATAAAATTAGATACAGCACCATTTGTATATGAAATGACAGCTAGATTATGCGTAATACAATGTAATAGATCTCATTTTGTAAAATGATTGTAATAAAAATTATTATACCGTATATCATGGCAAATAATAATCCAATAACATTTAAAAGATCTGATTCACCAGAATGAATTCATATAATTAGAAGGAGGACATTATAGGACATATCTGATAATTAATTGAAATTCACATGGTTGTAAAGCTGTGTTGAAAACATTAATAGAGCAATTTGTTATGCTATACTGCTTGGAAAAGTAACTTGTTACTGGAAAAGCTACTCTAAAACAACTAAACTACTGTCTCACCACAAATACATGTACAGTACTTAAGCTTGTAGCATCTCAACTTTAGTGAGTCACTCCATAACACTCATCTCAACTATATCCTGTCAGGAAACTAGCATTAGCCACAGCAGGAACGTCCTGTCAACAGACACCTATGACTTTGACTGACAGTGGACAGATGTTGCCTGAGGAGTGTACAAACTAACACAAACACACTATACACATACAGGTGGTGAATAACTTGTCTTCTGAAAGTATTCTTGGACAGCTCAACTGTGATATGATACAATTATGTTAATAAAAAAAAAAGATCTAAGCATTCACAGTCAACACAGATGTGGTCTCGAGTGTCATTTAGGCTTGGACCAAAAAAAAAAACAAATTCGTAAATAGGGTACAGTAGGATGGGTTCAGCTCTGCAGAGGCCCAGTGCTCATCCGGTCCACCTGGACCATGAAACTTTATTACACTGGGGCCGCAGATCCTCACTAATGATGTTAAATCTGCCGAGACTGAGCTCTCACTAAACACACAAGCCAGCCGATAACAAATAAGACAGCTGGACAAACCCCTGAGGAACTCAGAAACAGCAGCACTATCCAACAAAATGTTTAATGTCTCATCCACTGAAAGCCTTCAGTAAATCTAGTTTCTCTCTTGTGCGCAATAAAAATATTTCTCGTACACAATCTTTATTTTTATACACACTTTAAACACATTAATTCACACACGGTTTGCAACCTTTCTTCCTTTTCACGGGGATAATTAAAGAATTGATCAAACCATGACAATCTTTCTGAGAGGATATTGGACAAAAAGTTAGGTTTGACAACATACACACTTAGACAACAAAAAGGCTGATGGTAAACACTGAAATATGAAAGCTCAACATAACAGACACAACAAGGAAAGTGCACAAAAGGTCAAATAATGACACATCAACATAGTTCCAAATACATTTAAGAAGACAGACAGACATGGACAGGCATGAACAGAGATCAAAATGGTCTCTTTCGGTATGGAAAGCAAAAAAAAAACATCCAGACCAGCATAAATGTGCCATGTCTGGGTTCAAAGCAGCAGTAAAGGACAGGTGGCAGCCATTTTATGTTTAAACTGGCCGCTTACCTTTTCTGATGCAGATAAGCTCATGTACTCCACAATTCCGCTCTCCACCTGCAGAAACAAAACACATTTAATGACAGACAATACACACATGCAACAACCAGTGTTGGAGAAAGTTACTTTTGTAATTTGCATTGCAATTTTGCTTTACTCCCTAAAAAAGTAACTAATTACTTTACTTAGTTACGTTTTATGGAAAGTAATGCATTACGTTACTTTTGCTGTACTTTCTGTCACCTGGCCTGGGCTTGCTCTGTTGGTTTTAATATTAAAAAGTTCTTCTTTTGCAAATGTAAAAGCCCTTTTACAACAAAAGCGAAATGAATGAGCCTCAGGCTGAAGGAAATGTACATTCACGTCTGTACAGTAGAGGGCGCAGCTCAAACAAATTGCATGAAGAATATGACGCAGGAGAAGAAAGTTCAACACTATTAAGCAATAACAAAAATGAAACGCAAATGTGTCATTTTTGCTTAGTATGGTTGAATTGGATCATCGAAAGTCAGTAGCAAAGAAATTGGTTAATAAAATGGGATTAAATACATAAATTATATTTGTCTTATTTAACATTGAATTATTGCAGGTTTGTATAATATTCTGAGTTTGCATTTGACTGTTTTTATTAATTTTGAGGAATACTGAATTTGTTTTTGTTCATATAGTCTAGAACTACAGTAGATCACGTCTGCACAAGCAGCAAGAGAGCTGTCAGTCAATAAATGGGAAAACAAAGTAACTGGAGTTACTTATTTTTGAAAAAGTAACTCAGATATTTCCTTCTAAATTAAAAAGTAATGCGTTACTTTAAGAGTTACTTAAAAAAGTAATCTGATTACGTAACTTGCGTTACTTGTAATGCGTTACCCCCAACACTGGCAACAACACATTAAACAGAGACACAAACATAGAAACAGACAGACACTTATAACTGATGCACATGACACTTTAAGACTTTATCACATTGACAAAACACTGGACACTATGAATCCATGAAACAATGTGAGATTTGACACGAGAAAAATCTTTGTGTTGATATTTGACACCTTGAATCGGTGCTGTTATTTTTTAATTAATAACTAAAAATTATACTAAAGTTCAAATGAAAATGAAAAACTGAAAATATAAAAATAATAGCTAATTCAAGATATTAATAAACACTATAATTGTACAAAATAATACTAAAATAAACAATAAATACAATAAAAACTTAAATAATATAAAAAGTATATTATATGAAAAGTATAATGAAACTAAAAAAAACAATTAATTTGCCTTTTCAATGCAGTGACAAACGGGTTAGGAAAGCATTGCTGTTTTTTTTTTATTATTGCTATTTGTTGTGGGCAATAAAGATGTTAAAGGTCCTTTTACCTCAAGGCTCTTTACCACGGTTTAAGGCATAAGGCCTTCAAATAAGAAAAAGTAATTAAAACTAAAAACTAAAACTCTATAAATACTATATATACACACACACATTTAAGAAAATAAAATAAATTAAATAAAAAATGACAAATGCATACAACAACATTTCAAAACTAAAACATTTAAATGAAAAATAAATAAATAAAAAATAACAAATAAAGCGCAAACAATTCAAAAATATTAAAAGAACAAAAAGGTATGAGTATAATAATGATTCTAACATAACACTAAGTCAAACACCAAAAAACAACTACATATGTGTATGTACAGCCACACACATATACATATTATATATATAAATCAGTAAATATTATATATATATAAATATATAATAATATATATATATATCATATATATTATTATATATATTATTTCATTTCCATTTTTTATGTTGAAGTACTGAAATAACTCAAAATAAATAAAAGTAAAACTTAATAAAAAGCCTATACAGACATAATAAAAAAACTAATAAAATCACAACATTACTACAACTGTAACTAAAACAAAAATAGATAACTAATACAAATCAAAGTACATAAGTTCATCAGTAATCCTAAAAAAATAACACTGAGGCAAACACACATGCTAAATAACAACAACTTACTTACACATAGAAAGAAATGGTTATAAAAAACTGAAACAGAAGTGAAAAGAGGAGAGATAAAAAGCGATACTTATTAATATTACATTTTAAATTGTTTATAATGAGATTATAGTTACATTTTTACATATTACATGATTACATATTTTCACACAATGGCCATAAATTATTCATAAATTATTGATGCAGTGATTACCAAATATTTTGTCAGCCAAACTCCTTAAACAACAGAGTCACATGTTTCAGTTCTCTGATATTGGTTAATGGTCACATTGACATGCAGGTAAACAAATAAAATATTTAAATTGTAATTTAATTTATTCATTTTAATTTTACATTATATTTTTGATGAGGATCATTGGGAATTTTGGTTGCCTATCAAAAAGAACATTATTTTAGATTTGGTGAATGAAATGTGTTTATGCGGTTTAAGGTACAAAAAACACATTATTTTCCACATACTGTACCTTATTGTTTCTCCACTATGCCCTGCCTTTCTGAAACGCTTAGATTTTTACAAAGCTCATCGGTCTGAAAAGTGAGGTGTGCTGTGATTGGCCAGCTATCCAGTGCGTTGTGATTGGCCGAATACCTCAAGCGTGAGACGGAAATGGTACGCCCCTCACATACTGTTGATGCCTTAAGGCGGATACGATGTGAAGAGACAAAACATTAAACCCATTTAAAGAGGCATTTGTTGAATTCAGGGGGACAAATTATGATTATAATGACATATACTGTCTGTTCCCATTGGATCGCGCCGCGTAAACATAAAACCATGTCTGCATTTGTGATCGGAGAAAGGACAAACAACAAGCGCCTCTACACGCGCAAAAACTCGCGTTTGAATTGTCAGGTGGCAATTATTTATATAAAAAACTTTATACAGTCTGTGAGGTCAGAACAGCCGCTTGTAGTCTTACTCTGCAGGTTCAGGAAACAGGTCCTCCATAAAATGCGCTGCACACATATATATATTTGGGTTGAATTGTTCTGGAACAGTTTTGTAAATACAGCTTAACCACTGATTTCTGGTTGTGTCTTCTTTTGGAAGGCCAAAACAAAGTAGTTTCGCTTTCACATGAAACACAGGTACAAGTGGCAGGCTGAGTGAGCGGACGGCCGGCGGGCTAGAGTGAGCGTTTTAGGTAGGCGTGGTTGACTCTTAACTTTTATAAAGGATATCTCTTTGGATTTGAGAATTTAGTCTTTGCAACTTTACAGATCTTCTTTATGCACCAAGAGCTTGAATCACTTCAAAGAGAAAGTAAAAATTGAAATCGCATCATATGACCCCTTTAATTATTACATATTCATCCACTCACAAACCCACTGCAGTTTTTACATTAAGCATAGTTTGGGAAACCCTGGTGTAATGTAATGTTTAATGCATTTTATGATGTTAATATAAAAAATGAATATATTTTCTTTCTCTTTGCTTTTTTATAACAATGTGGTATGCTTAATGGTAAGATTAAAACAATTTAGATAAAGTAATCTAAAAAGTATTAGAATACATTACCTAAATTGAGTAACCTAAATTATGTTACTAACTACAGTTTTAATCGGTAATCAGTAACAGACTACTATTTAGTAATCCACCCAGCACTACTAACAGTAACATTTAAAACATGTTTTTTTGGTATCAACCTTCTCAGACAACCTTCTAATGTGCCCTAGCATCTAACTTTGGCAAGCATAACCTACTGTAAGTCTTTAATATGCCCTGCTAAATAACCTCTCAAAGGTAATGAATTCAAACAGGGATCACTGTTGTGTTAATCTGAACTCTGTGCAGTTAAAACTCAGACACACAATCTCAGACATCACCTCAGCAGAACGGCTCACTTTACACTTTGCAGCTGTGCTCGGGTGTTTGCTGGGACAGTTCAGGTCAGAAATGTCTTTAAAGCTGAAACCCACACTCATGCATTAGAAAGCAGCAAAAAAGAGTTTCCATTATGTACAGCGTAAGACTAACCCATGATGGTCTGCAGAAGATTTCAGTTGCCAGTGGTTGGATTCAAACCTGGAACTGAGTGAAGTGATACCCCACACCAGAGCTAAGCATACAGTTTAAACATGGAGCCGTGCTTAAGTGGTAAAACATATGGACTGTGTCTATGTGATGACAATTAGCATTAATAATGTTCGAACACAAATGATGATGATGACTAATATCATATAGTAATGATGCTGAAAATTCAGCTTTGAGCACAGAAATAAATCACATTTTTAAAATATATTAAAATGGAAAACAGTCATTGTAACAATATTTCATAATATTATGGTTTTTACCGTATTTTAATCTAATAAATGCAGCCTTGGTGAGCACAGAGTTTATATTTAAACAATAATATTATAATATCATTTATATTTTTAAACAAGTAAAATAAATAAGATTGTGATTACTGGATGACATTGTCATTGTTATGTTTCTCAAACCTTCATACACAAAATTTACCCATTTGACCTCATTTTAATACAAGTATTTCTCAAACTAACAAATGAACAATAAATTGTCTCAAGAGCAATTTTTGAAGGGGACACAAATAATACCGCTAAAATTGTACTTGTAAGGATATGTATACACAGAGGAAAGCCTTACTACTATTAGTGCAGCAGGGAGACCGTGCCAAATTAGACAACTTCAAGCTGTTGTAGTTGCACCAAGACAGCGCTCGTGTCTATGGTTGACATTACTATCAGTCACAGTGTTGCCAAGTCCGTGGTTTTCCCGTGGAATTGGGCTTCTTTATCACTGTTGCCACGGGTTGTTTTTCATGTCCGCGGGTTGAAGCAACCCCAATAACGTGATATTTAGCCCCTGGAATGCAAATTTTACCAGGGGACCCCCTCGAAACGCAGTTAGTTTGGACTAGTTTTGAGTAGCAATTGGGTGGGTTTTGTTGTGTGAAACCTGGCAACCCTGTCCATCAAGCAGGTAACATTATTATTGCTAACATAGCGGACTTATAAAAAAAATATATTGGCATCATCTGTATTAAAGAGAAAATAATCACTTCATCCGATGTTTAAGTGAATAAATTAGCCTTGGAGTTCCACAATATTGGTTTTGTTTAGAGATCGACCGATATATCGATCTACCGATATTTTTCCCGATATTTAAGCATTTTACCATAATCGGATATCGGTTTTGTAATATCGGATTCACTGCTAAACGCCTCTTGTGGGCGTTTTGATAATTGCGCGCAGGATCGCCATTGCAGCGCGTCTGAGGGGAGATGAGACAACAACAACGGCGAGCAGGTACTTGATATAGTTGCTATAGTTAGTAAACTTTATTTAACAAATTAGATGCATTATATACAGTAAATGCCTGATATGTAGTTTATGCAGCTTGGCTCTATGAAATAGAGAGTTGGAAATAAAAGTGCTGAATTTAATTCTCTCTCTGTTGTATATTTGCTCACCATTAGTCTCGCGAAGCCGCTTTTATATTGCCGTTCTCTCACTGGGTTGATGCGGTTGATGCTCAAGAAATGCTCCAGCACGGCCACCGCATATAACTTTTAACAAGATTCACTTGTTTAAAACACCACTAAATTGTATTAACATTTACTATATAACCATTATTTAGCTAATAAACATCTAAATAAATACAACTCTATGGAAATTAATTATTTATTATCTCCGCAAGCGATCGCAGTTTGAGTATAGTTCTGTGTAAATGCATAGATAAACAGCGCTTTGTCAGCAGGCATTTCATAATCTAGAACGACAAAAACATTATTAATAATTCTGATATAACATACCAGTTGAGAAATGCAATAAAATCCGATGTTTTGTTTGTTATATTCCAATATTCCAGAGAATATTATTCAGTGAATTAACATTATCCAGTGAATTATTCTTGACTCTGTAGCTATTAAACAGCTTATAAACCAACTAAAACTAGTTTAAATTAAGTTGATATGACTCCTGTCCTTTATTTATTTTCTCCATTTGAAAACATTAGACATTCTACATTTATTTTGCTTATTGTTAATATTAGTGTTGTTGCTGTTGATACTTTTTATAAATAAAATGTTTTTTATTGTTGTAATATAAAGATTAAATTTAACATGAAAGACTGCTAATTTTAAACACTTAAAAAAAGATGATTAAAAAGAGGAAAAACCAAAGTGAAGTATGTTCTTACTTCACTCAGTCATTTATTTACTTTATAACAGTAAATAAATATTGGTTCTGCATATCGGTTATCAGCACATAAACAGGCAAATAATTGGTATCGGTTATAAAATATCAATATCGGTCGATCACTAGTTTTGTTCTCTCTCACCGGACTTGTGTGTGTGTGTGTAGGTGATGTAAAAAAGGAAAGCAGGCATTTGCACTGTGAGGCAAGGGAGGGGTAGGCCTGTCACAATAACAACTTTTTGTTGTGCGATATATTGCCCCAGAAATAATTGCGATAAGCGATATTATTGTCATTTTAAAGACCATTTTATGGCACTGAATATATAGTCATAATGTAACAGCATAATAATGCATGAAGGCCTACACACTTCCAAATGACAACAAACTTTTAATTTTTAAGAATATTTAGATCATGGAAATTAAGTATCAAAATATTGGATACCTTAAAAAACTTGAATAAATAGTAAATAAACATTTCTAACAAAAAGTGCAAAGTAACAAGTAAAAAAAAAGAAAAATGCACAAATAACTTTTTGGAGATTTTCCCCTGACCTTCTTTTCTCTGTAAACTAAGGGGGGATTTCTGCCTATGCATCTCTGCACTGCCAAGTGCTTTATTCAACTCATTGTTCAACTGCAAATAGGTTGCTTTGCTTTTGTCTACTTGTCTTTCAAACCACATTCAGTGGAAGGGTTTAGTTTAGTTATTTAAAAAAATAATCAATTCAACTCAAGTATATTTGTATAGTGTTTTCACAAAAGATATTGTTTTAAAGCAACTTTACAGAATCGGCAAGTTTCAATGTTACACTTAAGTAATATCTTGTTATTTGTGCATTAAATCTGCTTAGTGTTGAAAAAGGGAGACTTTGATTCTGGTTGAGAGTTGGTGTGAATCAAATACCTTTGGCCTTTAGCCTGTGGGGGGTTGTAATGTCAGCTTGACCTGCAGAGGTTGCTTGCGAGAAGGTGAGTAAAGGTCATTCTGGAGGAGAGCGATGGAAGCAGCCAAGGATGTCAGTTTATGCATTCTTAATGTGTGCTGTCAACCTGTAACCTGATCGAAACCTCAGACATCTGTGATGTGGAGTCTAATCATGGTAGAATTACATCTAAGACTAAATTTCACATGTGGATCTTTCCATGGTAATGAAGCTTGATCACTGCTATTATCACAGCACTGTAAATTGGTAGCATCTCGATTACTGCTCACTGGAAGCTCTCAGATCAGAGAGTCCCAACGAACTGCATCACCTACAGTATGTTTAAAAAAAAAAGTAAACACTGCCAGTTTAATTTTGAACTTTCCCACAGGGTGCTTTGGGTCTATCATAACCCCCTAAAATGCTGTAATTGTCCATCGCACAGCTATGTGTGAAATGACCAACAGCTGAATATTCAAACAAAAAGATAATACTACAAATAAAATAATTAAAAACGTGTACATAAGAATGACGAAAATAATTCTGACAAATAGCTTTGACACAAAACTAGCCTGCAGAGAGAGAGATTTCTCCACACTTCTGTCACACAGCCAGTGTGGTGTACAAAGCAGATTAAAATCGCATTAAAATCTAACAGCTCTGCTAAATATGCAATAACTTCCATCTTGTTGAACTGAAGTTGAACTCACAAAATTTGAGATATCCTGTTGCAATCCCTCCATCTGCAGTTTAGTTTCAGCCCATTGTTTTGGGACCGTCTAATGCACATTGCACATAATATGGCACAGATATCTGAACATTGATTTATTACTTTTCAATGGATATTCTGACCACTAAGGTTTAAATTATAAATTTAAGATTTATCTACCCAATAATGTTAAGCAAAAAAATTATTTTACTTATAAGTTAAAGAGCCTTTTCCCCATCTAATTGGGCAGTTCACAGTCAAAATAAACTGCAAAGTGGACCAGATAGTCAGAATCTCCGAGGCCTGTGATTTATCTCCAAAGATTCTGCTCTGGAGGTCAGTTCTGATTCAGTCCCGAGGGAAACTGTTTGATTGATGCCAAGTCTGTAAATAAAGTAAAGTAAACTAAGCCAAGGTGAGGTTGCAGGGCCAAACCCTAAGTACTTTTGTCCTCTCTCTCTTTCATCCATCTCACCTTCTCAGACAGGGCGGTTTTGTATTTATAGAGACCCGTCCCAGTTTATACAGGTATTTCCCTCTATTTAGTCTTCAAACCCCAGAATATGGAAAAAACAAAGAGAGAAAGAGGGGGAAAGAAGTGCCCTTGGATCTGAAAAGCATGTCAAACTTTGCAAAGTACAATGTATCCACCAAAAAAAAATTGACAGCAGTAAACAGAACAATGTTCTTTTAATACATAAAGTGTAACTCCTTCAGTATTCTCTACTAATATATTTTTCCCTATCATAATACATTTTAAATTTGTCCCAAAGATCACAGGTGGGTGCCGTTTATCAGCTCAGTATTAGATTTAAGTATAGTAACTGTGAGAACAATAAATACTGACATGACCTCCAAACTAATTCATAACTATAGTGAGACCAAGGTAGAGATTCAAATATATCCTTTGCCAACAACTTTATCTATATCTATCTATCTATCTATCTATCTATCTGTCTATCTATCTATCTATCTATATCTAGAATCCTTCCTGTCTGGGCTTAATAGCTCCAGATTTTGTGTGTGTGCTATTTTCACCATCTCTCACTCTCTCTATATATATAAAAAAAACATCTTATCCTCACAGACTGACAGATTTACACACAAATCCGCTTAGGCAAAAACAACAGCACACAGAAGCAGCTTACCAGAGGGGATGTAATGAAAATGCCACTGATAACCTGAACAACCTGTCATTTTCCAATATCCCATGGTGGGTTTGCTGACTGACTACTGAAGCTCATTTGAAATTATCTCTTTTTCTTAGAGTCTTTTAAATGTGGTTGTGGATTATTTCTTGGTCAGACTGAGGATCGTTTGTATGAATTATGCTTTGTTATGGGTTAAAGGGATACTCCACCCCAAAATGAAAATTTTGTCATTAATCACTTACCCCCATGCCGTTCCAAACCCCTAAAAGCTTAGTTCGTCTTCGGAACACAATTTACGATATTTTGGTTGAAAACCAGGAGGCTTGTGACTGTCCGATTGACTGCCAAGTAAATAACACTGTCCGTGACACAAGGTAAGGCTTTTCGTGGATTTTTACGCTCTTTGATTTGAATGAAAACAGCGCATCCGTGCAGCGCGGCTGACACAGAGGAGCGTATGCTGCTTGCGTTCAGTGGTTATTCTCCAAAATGGCGCTACAGTGATGCAAAGAGACACAGAGGAGACAAACTGTTGAATAAAGTCATTATTTTTGTTTTCTTCACATACAAAAAGTATTCTCGCCGCTTCATAACGTTACGGTTAAACCACTGATGGCAGATGGACTATTCTGACGATGTCTTTCATACTTTTTTGGACCTTGACAGTGTATTATTGTAGTCAATGGGACAGTCACAAGCATCCCCGCTTTCATTCAAAAAATCTTAATTGGGTCCAAAAATGAACTAAGCTTTTAGGGGTTTGGAACGACATGGGGGTAAGTGATTAATGACAAAATTTTCATTTTGGGGTGGAGTATCCCTTTAAGGATTAGTGTGTACAATATATGGGAATATATTTTTTCAAATGTAGCTACAGCTATAAAATTTCCCCCTATTTATGTTAGATTTTGTTTAATTTTAATTAATTTTTAACACTAAGAATGCCCAACAGCAGATGAAATTTCATTTAACTTTAGCAAAAAGGGTGGGGGGACCTGTATATTTCATATTATGAATTCTGACAAGAGCTCTGCAATCAATGCTAGAATAACGCAACACTGGAGCAACTGCTGAAATGTGATGCCATAAATGCCAATTGAATAGATAAAATCACGACCATCAGAATGACTGAATAATAAGAATAGAAACATGGAACAAGATGGCAAACTATGCACTTTTAAAAATTTAATTAGGTGACAAATGACAATCATTTGTCTTGGAGAGTGTAAAGAGCATGAACCAGAGAACAGTCTGGACAAACTAAATGTCATAGAACCTCACACTCAAAAATGCCACTCGATAAGATGTGCAAAACATTTTTAAAAAGGCAGAGGTTGTATTTATTTAAAATTTGTGCTCTCCACCAAAAATACACCCATGAAGCAAAGCATGTTACATACTAAATTAAAAATAAATTCACCTCTGTCATTAATACCAAACCCTCAATTTTCACAACTAACAAATGAGGGTGATTATCACATGTAAGTGTGTGTGTTAGTAAAGGTAAAAGTCTATTAATTCTGGGAACATGATGCCGAGTACAATTCTAGCAGTCAGAGTCCAATTAACACATTACAGTATTTTTAGGGTTTACACTTTACAGTGTGTTGCATCTGTGGTGAACAAGCTGGAGCCTTTATTATCAATGGTTTAAGAAAAGAATAATCTCCGACATACAGTTTAAAGGCAAAAAATCATTTATAGAAACGGTTTAAAATGCAGTTAAAGATCAATTTTAGGCCATTTACATGCTATTAATCATCTTCAAATCTGGCAAAACTTGGTAAAATAACTACACGCGTGTACATTGGAACAACAAGGACTGAGGGTTGGGTAGCGTAATTTAATATGAACCAACTCCATCAGCCAACAGTTTAAACTTCTGCCAACTTCATTAAAGAATCATTAGAGCTTGATTCATAGTGACAATTAGCACCCTTCCAGACCACACTCTCCGGTGTGATCACAGCTTTCAAAATAATATATTAGAGACTGCCCTAAACGCATATGGGTCATCTGTGCTTTTGTCTGGCACTGTTAGAATTATAATTTCATCTGAAGCAAAATGTGACTGTAAAGAGAAAAATTACTCAATATCATCGGCTGAGAAATTCGCTAATTTAGCTGATGCTTTTATCCAAAGTAACTTTCACTTTAAGTGTCTTGATCTACTATGTTGGTCCAGAAGTGCTAATATACAGTCTAACACCACTGGGACTTTTCACTGTTTATATCAATCTGCTTGTCTGTTTTTGTGTCCATTAGTAGTGGGGATTTTCAGTGACTCTTTCTGACATGCAACGATTCTTTCCATTTTGGCTTTGTTTGAAAATATTTTCATTGGTGGAGTAAAAATTAAATTATTGTCAATATTATTAAAAAAACAAATAATTAATAAATAAAATAATCTTAACCTCATAAACTAAAACACAGAAGTTAGGCTACTTAATATTAACTTATAGTTGAAATGTTGTATAAAAGCAATGTTGGTCTGAATATCAAAACCATGTTTCTTTGCACGATCTTTCTATTTCAGTTTTGTAGTGTTGGGTCGAGAGTTCCAGTATCGTTTACATGTAGCTGTCTTGACTAACTGTGACCCAGACTGATAGCCAGACAGAGAAGAGACAACTTTGCCCCAGAGAGTCTCACTATGTCTCTCTCTCTCTCCTGCATACATTACCAGTCTGACACACAACGCCGCAATTAACAGTTTGGCCCTCTAAGGAAGATCCTATTCACTACAGTCTACATTTCTCTCCCTTTCTTTCTTACTCACACACTCTCTCTCGTTCTTATTCTCTAGGGAGAGAGAGAAGCAATTTAAATCAAGACACATAAAAGCTAATGGCCATTTGCAAACAAGTCTTAAAATCTGCACTAGATCTGAAATCCCAAACCAGTTAGACAGAAGATTCTAATTGCTGGCATATGCCTCTCTCCACAAACTCCTCCAGGCTGCTTACGGTCCTGTGGAGAGTTTTAAATCAGATGTCAGAACAGCTAATTTAAAGAACACTGATTAAATTCCATTTGTTCTCACGGATCATTTATTGATTAGATGCAATTTAATCTCGTAATGTGTGAGAGGCGTTAACTCTGCTAATCTGGTTCATAACCAGCAGAAGAGAGAAAAAAGCTCATTTAAATGTCTTGTTTGCTTTCTTCTTCACAAGCGCACAAGTAGACCAACAATACACAGCAATTATGGCCCTGTACCTCCACTCTCTGGAGTCCTCCGCTGCCGTTGGGAGAGGGAAAGGGGCTCTGTGGGTGCGTTTTGGTGACTGGACCTAGCTGGGACTTCATCTACTTCACGCTCTGCATTCAGACTTTGCATTGGATCAGGTTAATGATCTGTCTGCGCTGATCTGAGTCATGAAAACAGACTTTGCATAAGTCAGACTCTTGAGAACTGCGCCACAGCTGATGCAGTTGATTTCATGCACAAGATGCCCCTAAAGACTTACTAAGACCGCTGTGTGGGTTTGTATGTAAATGTAAGTCTAGAGGCAAATTCAGGCAAGTCTTAGCAGTTTTTCAATTTGCATTTCTTCTTGTTTTAATCAAACAGTGTGGCAAAAAGTGAAACATTTGATGCGAAATGAAAAATGCTAATCATAATGAGTACTGCTAGTTCAGAAATACAGAGTGTGATATTCTCTTTGAGATAAACCACAGTTGGCCAAGAAGTGAAATCAACATCCGACGGGCAGCAGGAAAGAACCATAGAGAGAGAGAGAGACATGAAAGATATTACACAGCCTGTTTGGAATTACAGATGTATTCTGCATCATACCCATACCTGTCAACAATGTCTAATTGACAGATTTTTTTCCTTATTTCTTTTAATTGGCTAAATCAAATATACAGATGAAAACATTTTGTATTCTGTAATATTTTTTCCTAATTGTCAATTTTATGATTTGTTTATATCCAACAATATATATATATACAGGTGCATCTCAATAAATTAGAATGTCGTGGAAAAGTTAATTTATTTAAGTAATTAAACTCAAATTGTGAAACTCATATAAATGCAATGCACACAGACTGAAGCAGTTTAAGTCTTCGGTTCTTTTAATTATGATGATTTTGGCTCAAATTTAACAAAAACCCACAAATTCACTATCTCAACAAATTAGAATACTTCATAAGACCAATAAAAAAAAAAAACATTTTTAGTGAATTGTTGGCTTTCTGGAAAGTATGTTCATTTACTGTACATGTACTCAATACTGGCTAGGGGCTCCTTTTGCATGAATTACTGCATAAGTGTGGCGTGGCATGGAGGTGATCAGTTTGTGCACTGCTGAGGTGGTTGGAAGCCCAGGTTTCTTTGACAGTGGCCTTCGGCTCATCTGCATTTTTTGGTTTCTTGTTTATCATTTTCCTCTTGACAATAACCCATATATTCTCTATGGGGTTCAGGTCAGGCCACTTTGCTGGCCAATCAAGCACACCAACACCATGGTCATTAACCAACTTTTGGTGCTTTTGGCACTGTGGGCAGGTGACAAAACCTGCTGGAAAATGAATCAGACTTCAAAAAAGTGGGCGGCAGAAGGAAGCCTGAAGTGCTCTAAAATTTCTTGGTAAACGAGTGCAGTAACGTTGGTTTTCAAAAAAACACAATGAACCAACACCAGCAAATGACATTGCACCACAAATCATCACAAACTGTGGAAACTTAACACTGGACTTCAAGCAACTTGGGCTATGAGCTTCTCCACCCTTCCTCCAGACTCTAGGACCTTGGTTTCCAAAATGAAATACAAAACTTGCTCTCATCTGAAAAGAGGACTTTGGACCACTGGGCAACAGTCCAGTTCTTCTTCTCCTTAGCACAGGTAGACGCCTCTGATGTTGTCTGTGGTTCCGGAGTGGCTTAACAAGAGGAACTCGACAACTGTAGCCAAATTCCTTGACACGTCGTGTGTGGTGGCTCTTGATGCCGTGGACCCCAGCCTCAGTCCATTCCTTGTGAAGTTCACTCAAATTCTTGAATCGATTTTGCTTGACAATCCTCATAAGGCTGCGGTTCTCTCGGTTGGTTGTGCATCTTTTTCTTCACACTTTTTCCTTCCACTCAACTTTCTTTTAACATGCTTGGATACAGCAATCTGTGAACAGCCAGCTTCTTTGGCAAATGAATGTTTGTGGCTTACCCTCCTTGTGAAGGGGGTCAATGATTTGATTGTCTTCTGGACAACTGTCAGAGCAGCAGTCTTCCCAATGATTGTGTAGCCTAGTGAACCAAAATGAGATACCATTTTGAAGGCTCCGGAAACCTTTGCAGGTGTTTTGAGTTGATTAGCTGATTGGCATGTCACCATATTCTAATTTGTTGAGATAGTGAATTAGTGGGTTTTTGTTAAATGTGAGCCAAAATCATCACAATTAAAAGAACCAAAGACTTAAACTACTTCAGTCTGTGTGCAATTAATTTATTTAATACACGAGTTTCACAATTTGAGTTGAATTACTGAAATAAATGAAATTTACCACGACATTCTAATTTATTGAGATGCACCTGTATATAATCTATATATATATATATATCGATATATTATATATATATATATATATCCACACAACAATATATATTATTGTTTAGATATTTTTTATATAATGTTTACATGTTTTTATCACAGAATAAGGCAGAAAATATAATGTTTAGTTTCTATAGGCTACTGTAATAAATGCTATGTCAGTTAGCCCTGCATCATTCACTCACTTTATTTATTACCTGGAAATGAAAACACACATAAACTATATAAAACTGCTATGAATGAAACACACACTGCAGGAGTGTGTTCAGTGCTCCGTAATGTTCACATCTCCTCATTTCAGATCCGAATAAAACACCAGGTCATGCATAGACTTTTTAAAGTTACATTTACATGTATGTTTTTTTTTCTTTTTTCCGCTGGAGCACCACCCGAGTCTTCTCCTCCCATTTCACTTGATTCCCACATCTGCTACCTGCACAGATATCAACAGCGCAACTGGGTTTTAGGTTGCCAGGTTGAGGCCACAAATGGGTTGACATTTTTATGATGTATCGATTGTGAGAGTAGGATGCGTTTCACACAAGATCTGGCAACTGGACAACCTTGGGATAATATATTGATGTGATTATTCATATAACGAGGTTTGGGCCATACAAATGACGGGAGTTTCCCGGGGGGGAGAAATAACAAAACAGGGAGGGGTGCAGGAGATTTTCTTTTTTTTTTTTTTTTTTGGTGAAATACGGAGATTCCCCGGGGGACAAACGGAGTGTTGACAGGTAGATCATTCAAAGGTGCCCCCTCAAAACTTGAGCCAAGTTCATTTTAGTTCATTGCAACGTCCATTAAAATATTTGTACCTTTGGTAATTGGCAATCAAGCTGAAAGTTTACTGTAGACAAAAAAGAAAACTAATAATACACAAGAAAAATAATTACATAAAAAGAAAATATTAACATCTTTTATTTTAAAAGAAGTTAATATTTTTATTCAGCAATGAGAAGCATTAAACGAAACGGCAAAAACATTTATAAGTTTCACCAAAAAAAAAACACTATAACAAAAAAATTATATTAAAAATAATGCTGTCTTTGAACTTTATATGCAGAAAAAGAATCCTGAAAAATATAATGTATCATGTTTTCCACAAAATATTAAGCACCACGACTGTTTTCTACATTGATATTAATAAGTATAATAAATAATAATAAAAGACAGTTTATGAGAACAATAATCAGAAATGATTTCCCAAGTGGGGGATACCCAAAGGAATGGAGTAATGGCGACAATGAAAATTCTGCTTTGCCATCAGAATAATAAATGACATTTTAAAATATATTCATATAGAAATAATATCGTAATATGAGGAATAGGCAACATATTTCCCAAAACTTTCAAGTAGAGTATTATGAAAAAAAAAAAAAGTAAAGAAAAAGGAGATGAGACTATTCATGTCTAAATGTGAAACCATCAATCAATTCACAATCTTCCACAGGATAATTTTGCTTTAAATGAAAAATTGTCATCATATTCCCCTAACGCACTCAAAAATCTTATGACTATGTTTAATGTGGAACACAAAGGCTGTTTAGTTGAAAAGTCAAAGGAGCAAAACGGGGAAAACAGCAGGAATAGTTCAACATATTTCTTACTGAATGCTCTGCTAAGTTTAAATCTTAAACCAGAGTTTCGACCCAACCAGTGATCATCTATGTATTTGAAAAGAACATTTAGAAACAGTGAAACAGAATTAGAAGATCCTTCTAGAAAAAAAGAAGACAGCAGTTCTAAAAACGCAAAAAAAACATATTTTAATAGGATATGTAACGGTTTTGTGCGTGCAGTCACTATGGTTCTTATTATGTGATAGCATGGCGCTTAAGGAGCTGAGGGTATGGTGCCATCCAGAGCTCTGAAAAATAATATACTTTGTAAAAGATCTGACAGATTTTGACTAGATAATTTTCTCATTTACAGGTAAAAAGGAGGCAACACACTGGAGAGTATGGACCACTCAAACACACAATATATATTGTGTTAGCTAGATTTAACAAATACTCTAACACCCCAGGAAGCCAAACAGGACCCTGGTTCCATGGCAACCCTGACACCAGATACATTTACGACCTTCTGGAATTTAGGTGAAGAAAATCGCTTCCTTGCCCATAAAGAAAATCCACAAGGCAAGGACTTTTCTTTGCTAATTAATTAAAAGGAAAACCTTTCTTTGAATGAACACAAATATCCTTCAGGTCATTGTGTATGTTATTGTCATCGTGTATTTTGTCTTTAAAATTGTATACTGTGATGCAGGTTTATAATCGAACACACTCCTGTCATCCTTTCACTAATTGTAATCCTACATTGTCTAGTATCTATGAATTCGCCTTCATATGATTGAAACAAGCGTGTATATTATATATTGGTACATAGGCAATATATTAGTGTCTTGAGAATCTTTAGTAATTTCGATTCAATCCATTTGCAAATTACCATGCTTAGAGACAAAGGGTCGTAACCCTCCAGCAATTGCCACCTCCCGCTCGGAAATTCCACTTTGCTCATTGGACAAGCCCATCTTGAAAGGCGGGGATCTCCTCCGACCTTAAAGGCCCGGCTCCAGTGACCCGCCCCAGTCGGTGGTGGTTTGTTGGGATTCTGAGAGGTGGTGAGAAAAACGCTCCCAGAACATCATTAAGATCGTGCCAGGCTTCGGCCTTGTCCTTTCCATTTCAATCAAGATTCTCTGACTCAAACTGGTTCTTTTCATCAACAAATTTCAGCAAGATCTTGGGCCTTAAGATTGCATCAGGAATCTCTTCAGACAGACGAGACTTGCAAGTATAAAACTTAGTCTTATTAATTGATACATAAGTATCAGTTACACCTTTTTACAATGGTGTGTTTGAACTAAGAATCTGATGCTTCCCTCGGGTAGATCTGCTGAATATGCAAACGGTTCCATAAAATTCATTCTTTATGCCTCATTCTGTACTGAGTTAGCGGTTAACCCTTTCCTATAACAACCTGTATGTGTGTGTGTGTGTGTGTGTGTATGTGTATGTTAGACCAGTTTATGTGTTTATGTAGGATGTTAGACCAGTTTATGTGTTTATGTAGTATGTTAGACTAGTTTAAGTGTTTATGTAGTTAATAAAACCTTACTTGTATCACACTTGACGTGTTCATTGTTTGCTTATAACTGGAGTCACTTAATCATGCAGATTTATGCTACAAGCTTTTGTAGAATCGTACAGTAAGAAAGTTATTTCCCTTAACCAGGAAATTAACGTTCTTAGAATTGACAAGACAGTTGACCCTAAATATCTACAGCGGATCTAAAATATGAATAATTAATTATAACTAGTTATGGTTAATTATTCATATTTCCTCATGAGCTGATTCGTTACAACACTAATGGTGAGTCAAAAGACTGATGAGACTATTCACTGGTGAACAGTAAGTCTTATCCACCTATATATTAAATAAAAGCTTCTTTAACACAACTCACTGCACCTGAATCATTGCGTGCAAGAATCATTTGAGGGTTTTAAAGGTTGTCCATTACAGACATCCATCAGAGTTTGAAATTCACCTGTCAGCGCTGATGATAAAGTGCCTTCTTTTAGATATGGCTGAATTACTTCCCTGTAATCATTCCAAATTCGTCATTCATGTGCAACAAAAGGCTGCAAGTGACATATTAAATTAATGCACCATGTTTTCAAAATCCATCACGCTGGCCATCAAGTTCTCTTTCTTACAGCATTTATCTACAAAAGTAAAGTAAACAACTCACAAAACACTTATTCAGCAAACAGAACCTCACAACCACACACACCTGAACACCAGATGTTTGTCATATAAAAAGTACAAATGTTGAGTTTTTCATTCAAGAGGTTCATGGGAATCAAAGAGAAAAGAACAAAAGCAGGAGCTCTTTCAGGGGCAACACACTTCATTGAAGTGATAACAGTTAAACAAGCACTCAACAGTCTCTTTTTTCATCCTATTCTTCCTTATCAGCAATCCACGTCCTGCTTGATGTGCACCTCTTTTGTTATTCCAACATGATTTTGGGTTTTATTCTCTGCAGAACAGCAGTGAAGTGCTGTAAATATTTGATGTGGACTCACTGTGCCAACAGCTGAGAGGGGAGCAGAGAGGAGATAAAGTATCTGATTGTCCTGAGGCAGAATCAGTCTGTTTGGATGTCAATGTATCAATATGGTTAACTGACCTGTGGTGCATTGCAAAATAAGCAGCGCCAATCGTAAGCATTACAGGTTTTCTGGGATCTCTACATGACACATCTGCATTACTATGAAATATTAAGATTTACACAGAATCTGAGTAGACTACATATTGACTTTCCCCTTTTCACTTTCACATTCTTACAGATTTCTGGCAAAAGGAATGAACACTGGATTCTGCAGTGTAGTTAGCTTAGGGGCTTATTTATTACACGCATTGATATCTGTAAGGTCAAGAGATGACATTATGCATCTGACATCATACAATAATGAAGACAAAAGCATAGTTCAGTTGCTGTCACTAGCGAATTTCAGAATTTGCTGTTCCTTTAGGTGGAATGATGCTAAATAGATTCTCAAAAGGAGCACTGATAAACGCTGCATACATTCAAAGAAAAGAGAAACTAAAAAAAATGTAATGTAATTTCTGTGTGATAATAATAAAACAAATGCACTGATTTTCACTGTTTTTTCTGGGTTAAGTGGGAGAGATCATCAGCATACATTTAATAGTGATTTTATATTGATTGCAAATGTGTGCAAAATCAGTTAATGCTAAAAATATTTTGTTTTTATTTTATTTTTTTGCCTTCCTACTGAAGGTAAGTTAATGTGCATGCAGTTTAAATTTTAATTTCTCAAAAATCTCAACCAGCACATTTCAAACGAAATGAAAACACTGCACATTCAGTAAGAACTCTCTTCTCATGTGGAGGCTGTGTGTGTGTGTGGGTGTGTTGGTGCTGGCTTGCAGTCATGGTCAATAAAAAGAAAAAAAATCAAGCCTTTTAAACACAATCATAATCCAGTCACACAGTGAGAACTAACATACAAAATAACATATTCCAACTGATATACACACCAACAGATATACAATATAAACTGCATACATTCAAAAACAATTCAAATTTGTATCTTGTCGATGTGAAGCCAGTTCAAAATCAGATATAGCAAACAGTTAACGCAATGAAACGACCAAATAACATGCGAACAGACATCAGTGCTTAAGAGCAAAAATTAGAGAGCAACGCAATCCTTTAACAAGCAAATCTCCGCTAACGTTAAATAGACCTCGCGCAACCTGTATGAGTGTCTCAAAATAATACACAAAGACTGAACACTGGCTTTTAAAAGAGCCTCGATTTCTATACTATCCCCGAGTTGCATCACAGACGGCCGCACACTCCCAAACGGAGAAGTGAAACCACCGGATTTCCTCAATGAAGCGACATGCACCTGCTGACAGCGCCGGTTCTCTCGCACTGTAGTGGAAGAAACCATCAAACAGTCAGCGAAAGTATCGGAGAAGCCAGTTGATTGAGGAGAGTCGGCAGCGCGGGAGCTGTTCTTTCAGCACCACAATCACTTCAATCCACACTACAACACACAAACTTTACCACCAACGTCCCTTTAACACAGAAACACTGTGTTACACTGTGAAATAGTCACATTTAACCACTTCACGAACAGCTAAGCGAGGGGCTTTGGAAAGAGAAGTGAGTTTGAGAGAGCAGGAGAGCGGTATTGGCCTACTTACCATCTATCGCCATGATGTTCTGGTCTGGACTGAACCATGTGGCGCGCGCTTAAAACGGGGTGGGCTCGACCGCTCCAGTGCGCGGGGGAGGAGAGGGGGATGCGCATCAGATGGTACATTCTGGGATGATAGAAAAGTCTACGCTGGGTTCCTGCTGCGCCTCTTAGCAGGATCCCGATTAACTGTTTTCAAATAATAATGCTTAAGGGTGGGATGAATTACAAGACAGCAGTCGAAAACCAAAAGTTACGTGTTTTTTACGCAAATTAACAAGCCAATTAAGTGAATAATTTCGATCAATCTAATTTTGTGTGTCAAAGCATGTCAATGATTACGTTATATAGCCTAAATGAGTACATGGTGGAATATTATGCACGGCACAGCTAGAGATTTAAAAGAAAACATACACCCTTGAAGCTCAGTTTACAACATTTCTTAACAGTTCTGTTAATTAGAGGTTAGTTGGTGTAAGGTCCGCGCACCTGGCCCAAGGAAGGTATCCAGTGGCGGATGAAGGTCTCTTGCGTGTTCGGTCTTTTTAGCGCGCAGAGTTATTCAATTTAGGTTTAACTATCTAAAAAAAAAAATCTGACTCCATTTTATTATCTGAATTCTAATTTAGGTTGAAAGGCACATTGGTTGTTTGTCGGTCTCTGATTATTCTTACATTCGATTATTCTAATTAACTCTTTACTTTGTATTTTTTCTCGTTCACTAGGAATCTATGTCGTTTTAGGATGCCTCACACCGGCCGCTGTGCGTGGGCTCCACGATCACAAAACTCGCCAGTTTGGTCCTTATTCAGAGGTTTATGGCTAATTCTTTTAGCCCCCTACAGTTACCCATGTAATGCTCAAATATTAATCAGCGGTTCTTCTAGATCACCTTTGTCTAGACCCCGACAGCTGACAGTTTCGTACAACTTAATTAATACTCAAAATATTAATCAGCGGTTCTTCTAGACCACCTTTGTCTAGACCCCGACAGCTAATCTAGCTTCGTACAGTTTAATTAATTCTGAAATTATATACATGGTTACCGTAACTGAGTACAACTTAAACTAAGGTCAAGCGGTTAGTCAGAAATTTAGAATCTCACCTGATGCGCCCCATGCTTCATCTCCTGAGATCTAATGTGCACTTAACCCTGGACGCAGATTTGCGGACAACATAAGCCTTTACTTAATCTACTTGAGAAAATAACTTTAGAGTGAGTCAGAATAAATCAAATGTAACAATTTATTAATCAGTCAGGTAAATATGTATTATGCCAATTATCTCCACAGCCAATTCAACGATATCAAATCAATACAAGACATCAAACTCTCAAAGACGAATCTAAGAGTAAAATGCATACCTGAGATTAAATGTATTAGATGTATTAGAAAAATACATAGTACAGAGTGTGTGGAGATACTCTGTACTACGGGCATTCTGACTACAGAATCGCCCTGACCCTTTTGCTGCAATCCTTTAAATACAAAACTAAGAAAGACATCCTCCAAATGGAGGCCTGTACAAACAACTGGAATTTGCATTAAGCCAGGTCCCAGACATGGGTGGGTTCTACACCTCATGGACACACAAGGTAATTTTCATGGGATTGCTCTCTACTGTGATCTAAAGTTCTCTTACATCTTAGATCTGTACTAATCTTTTTTAGTAAGATTAAGACCAGTGTACCCTACTTTTATCTTGCCACTAAACTATTTCAATGAACGCAAACATGACTGAAAATCTTATTTGCATTCATTTTCAGAACATTAATTCTTGACCAGATTTGGTCGACTCCAGGTGGAGGGTAGGAGCTGAAAAGGCCGCACAGATGGCAATATGTTGAAGATGGCTTTCCGCACCACCCCTCTGTATTTTAGTTTCTTTTATCCTCACATTGGTTTGTTGAATTTTAAATTATCGCTCACACAACAAGAAAATTTGCTTACAATGTACTCACCCTCAGTCATCCATGTAGATGAATTTTTTTTGTCATTAGAACAGATATGGAAAAATGTAGCATTACATCACTTGCTCAAGTGAATGCTCAAATTACATTATTTGGGTAACACTTTACAATAATTAACTAACACTTTAATACATGAACTAATGGAAACTTATTGTAAAATGTTACAATTATTTGTTATTAAAGCATATACGTTCACAAAAACACTTAAATTAAACAGAAAAGCAAGCAGGTGCATGGTTTGGCATGGCAGCCAATACAAATAAATAATAATTGTTTCCTTACCTAAATCCTGCATTTGGACCAGGCTAGGTTGCAGAATCACATCACTTTGTGCTTCTGAAATTAGGCTATTATCTTTTTCTATATAGTGTAGTTAGCTATCTCTGTCGTATCTATGTGGCCGCTTGTCAAGCATGAAAAACACACGTTTTATTTAAATTCTGAATATATTATCGTATACAGCATGGAAAGAGCGCTCCCTTTAAATTTAATAAAAACTGTCACTCAACTGGCACAGGGATGTCCGTGGGGGAGCAAAGCCCCTGGCGCCGGGCCTGCATAGCATACAACATTCCACGAACAATACAATAAATATATTAGGCAATTCTGGGTCCTTGTGACATTAAAAACAGACCAAAAACAATTATATACAATTTTGACATTTTGGTGGTTCCTTGGTGTACAGCAAATATCAGAAATATCATACTGACTATAACATTATTATACAACTCTTTGTAATATTTGATTGATTAAAAAATTAATTTTACATAATGATTGTTTGGTAGGTAGCTATGTATTAAGAGGGATAATGAAGTGTTATTCCATATTTTCTTACATTTTTAATCACCTTGTTTAGTTAGAATTTTAAGACTCATTCTGCTTTAAGCAAAGATCAAATATGAATTGCAACAAATATTAGCAGTGGTCGTTTTGATCCTAAATTTCTACCAGCTCTCCTGGGCTTTTAAAAAATTCATAACCAATGTCATTCTGCCTAATGACAGTGACCTTTAGAAAGCATCTGCATTCAAAAGCAATTAAATACACCGCTTCCCATGCTCTCTAAACAGCCTCTGTATGTCAATGTATGTAATTCAGAGATGTTATCAAGCTAAATTCATATTTTGCTTTTTTTTTTATCTGATTATAACCGTGTCCAATTTATGAGACAGTGCTCTACACTGATAATTGCATTATTTGTTGTAAACTGGGATCTCTATGTCTTCGCTTTTTACTCTGTTCTGAGAGAAGTGCTTGTGCATTTCCTGCATGTCAACTGGGATGTCATTAGATTTCTGTAAGTACCGGAAGCCATTCAGAGCACTTACAGGAGAAACGATGAAAAGGAGAGCGAGAGAAACACATTTGGGAAATCAGCGTTGTCTTTTCAGAGTGTCAAAGAAAAAATGGACTGTGTCTGAAATATCAATAAGGGCTTCATCAGATGTAAACCTGACAGTATTGGCAATGTTATCATAATCCCATTCGGCTACCTTAAAAGACACCATGGTTACCCGCTGTTGCCATGCGCCCATTGTTCTGGTTAAAAACACAAGCACGTGCCATCATGCTAGAAATAACAGTCTCCCATCAGTCTCTCTGTCTCCATCTATTCTATCATTTCCCATCCTCTTTGTATCTGCTCAATGGACCTCATCAGTCTTTTCTTTTCATTTCGCATTCAATACCTGCCTAAAATAGAAACAAAAACATTTTCAGTGTTAACTGGAACCGGGGACTGAGGTTTAATGATGTGTATGAGGTCATCTACCCCACTTCCCAAAGCCATAACATCACAGAAATGTCACTGACAATTAAAAATGACTAAATAATTCTGATCCTTCTTTCTCTCTGGGTGCAAATTGAAATAATGGGGTTTGACTGCTCACATCTCTCTCTATTTATTCTCTATATGATTGTTAATAATTGACCGAGCAAATGCAAGGACATGCTCCACCAGCCAACTACAAAAAAGGACAATGATCCCAACACAAAAAATCAATGGAAACAAGCACTTTAGACTCTAACTTCTTGCCATTATTTTGAACAAATGCTCAAACAAACACATGAAAGAAAGAACCCAGTATATATAAATCCCTCTTAACCTTAAAATACATAGTTATGTAAAAATTTTTTACAAAATGATCCAAATTTAAATTTGCTATATTTCATCTGGCATTATGATCACTTTTAGTTGCTATTTTTATATTTAAGTATTATAATCTCATCTAAAGAACCCATATGAAGGCCTGATTATTTATTTATTGTATTTTGCCAACATATAACGTAACTGTGCTTGCAGCGATACAAGTTTGAGTCCCGTCTAGAGGTCCTTTGCATGCTGACCTCACCCACTTTCTCCACAAAAATAAAGAATATGCATTTATTTGTAACTAAAAACACATTTTATAAGGGCAAATTTAGTAAATCAGGCAGTATTTGTCCAAGGCTGGTAATTATTTAAAATTTGGCACAACTTTTAGAGAGAAACTTTTAATGCATCTGTAAGTAAATGCCAAGCTGTATGCAGATAACCATCATGGTCAATTTTAGTATGAAACTTGCATCTGAGTTGCAGTCGGTGTGCAGAGGTTATCTGACTGGGGTGGTTTGGATGTCTGGGCAGAATTTTCTCTATCAATAATTGACCTCCTCTTCCTCCCTTGCCATCTCTTTAGGCTTGTTTTGTGTGTGGTTATTTTTGGATTCTGAATTGAGAGCCTCTTCCAAACGGTTGTGCTCATCAGTCTCATCTGTGTTGTCATAGAAACACTCAGACATCCATTAACCTTTTCAGTTCCAGGAAGAGATGAAGAGGAAGATTGATTTGTCTGAAGACAACTATTTGGTCTTCTCTTTTACAGAGATGAGGTGAAGCATCTTAAAGCATCTTAAAATGAACTTGCATGGATGTTCACAACCATCTATGTAAGTTTTGAGTGTAAGAACAATCTGATCTTTGCTTTTCTGCATGGGCACAGAATCTGCTTGTAATCCAGCAAGGGATGTGCCTCCTAACCATGTCTGTTTATATCTGTGAGACAAGCTGCTTGAGTTCTTCTGGGAAAACGATAACCTATCAGAAGACAGAATTGTCAGTTTCTCCCCAACCAGACAGCTTCACTTTGGAAAGCTTTCTTACGGAGAAAACCTTAAGTGACTATCAATTTACCCAGGAGCTGTAAACACCACCTGATCTTAAATACCATCAAGACAGCTCAAAATAGTACATTATTAATGCTGATTAGCTTAGTTGGAACTTTCCGTTAGCTGCTAATAACACAAAATTATCAAACCATGACTATCATACATTCAGACCAAAATTATTTCATTAACAAGAAGTTAATATTGAGCTACTTATATTTTAGAAACTCTGGTTGCTTTGTGTATTTTTGCTCCACCAACAAAAAATAAGGCAGAATTATTCATTGCGCATTTTCCAGAAAAACAGCGTTCCTGAAAGAATGTTTTTGAATGACTCAGTTGAGTGATTCAGTGACTCAAGACAATCACTTGTTTTGTTCCAGAATAATTCAGGCTGAATTTGGAATAGTATGGACACAGTAATAATAATAGTAGTAACAGTATAGATTACATAGTAGTAATAGTACGCTATTCCAAATTCAGCCTGTGTTTTTGAAGGAATCGGATGAGTGAACAATTAGCGATTCACTTCAAGACAGTCATTTGCCACCAACTGGCCTATCAATGAAACCTGCAGAAAAAGTCACTTAGAAATACCCACAACTAATGTACGGACTGAAAATCTGTCTGGAAGAGTGTTATTTAAATTTTATTTAGATACCATTATAGTACTTATTAATATTTAGAATTGACTTTTTACCAGCATCCATTTTAGTTTTAGTAATATGCTTTTGTAATTTGTATTAGTTTTTTAAAAATATTTCTATTTATCTTTATTTTAGTTTTAATGTTAGTAATTTAAGTTCTTATTTAGTTTTTTTCAACTAATATTGATATATTTCAGCTTTATTTCAATTAACAAAAATATTTTCATAGTTTTATTTCTAGTTAATAACAACACTGGCCTGGAACATTCAAGCACAGAGAAGATTAGTGACACAAACAGTGAAGAAAAATCTGATGTTGTATTGTTACATCAGTGTTCTTCAAATGCCGTTTGGTCATTGAAAACTGTTGTATAATGCAGAATGCAACATGTGATTAAAGGCCCCAGTGCAAGTACAGGTGAAAAGAAAAGGTGCTCCTGATACCTGCTACCACCTGATGGGCAGATCTCCAAAACACAGTTCAGAGCTCCCGAGCCCTCGTCTCCAAACACAACAAAAACACACACACAACACACACACACACACACACACACACACACACACCACACACACACACAATACACACACCCACACACACACACTATAAATTCAGACGGGATCACAAGTTGTTTCCAAGCTCAACAGACTAACTACCCCACAGCTCCAATAACATGAGATCTGGACACACAGGAGAAAGAGCGATGGAGTGTTTATCACAAATGGAGAACAAAAACTTGTATGAGAGAAGGTCACCTTCACTGGTCAGGATCGTCTGTTGTTCACAGTGTCATCTATTGCCTTCTCACACAAACAGCCTGCTTGAAATTACAGCTGCCAAATTTCAGTTAAACATAATATTAAAAATGTGACTGTCAAAACTGCAAGCCGTTACTAGTAATGACACTTAAAAGCATCTGCTTGTCTAATTTTGATTCACAACACTCTAAAAAGCAGCTGGGGTTGTCCCTTTATACCCCAGCATTTTTAATAGTGAAGATCACTCCTGCAAGAAATAAATTTTTAGATTTTTTAGTAATATTTTTACAAACAAAGCTTGAAACCTACTTGAAACAAGCCGGCCAAAACCAATACTACAGACGAAAATGCATGGGGCTCAGATGCAGAGGTAGGCACGCACACTACACAGTGCAAAACATTAAACGCACTTTTCTGCACTTTTTCCGCAATCCACTGCCTCAGCGAAAGGGGCTTGGACCAACAATAAACACCATCTCTACTGTTTAATATTCATAACCCAGACTACCTCAAACGGAAACAGCCTGCCCATAGCATCCTTCCCTCAAATCCATCTAACAATACATATGAGAGTTTATTTTTAGATACAGTTTTCCTACGCTTTTGGTCGTGGTTAGTCTATACTAATAAATGTACTCCAGATGATTCCCTATTTCAAGTCTCATCAGGAAGTATTTGATTTTCGTGGCAGTCACACGTGTGTGTGAGCATTCAGAAATGATACAAAGCCATCCTATGCACTCCCACATTGGAGTTTTAGAGATTGAATTCAAAGGCATGCTCAGCCATGGCATTGTGGTGTGTCCATAAATGACCCGGAAAAAAACTGGGAGAAGATTTGATGGATGGATCAATGTTTTTGTTTGATATAGTCAGATGCCTGGCCTTAACCAAACAACTGACACTCATTTCTTTCATTATTTATGACATGTGAGTGTATACGTGTGCCAGCTACAGAGAGACAGAGTGCACATCTGTGAAAGAGTGTGTGTGTGTGTGTGTGTGTGTGTGTGTGTGAAACAGCTGCTCCATTTTCCAACTGTCAGAGAAACTGAGCAAAGAAAAGAAAGCAAAAGAAAAAAGAGCGCATCTGATCACTGGGGAGCTTGAGAGACAATGTGACTTTAAAACCAAATTATAAAACGTTCCACTTCATACAGAACCATCACATTGGGAGGTAATTACATGAATCACAGTCGTTTCCAGCATGATCATTAGAGGTGAACTCTTGCTCATGTCATTTAACAAGCCACAATAAAAAGCAGTGATTTTTAAATTACTAAATCAAATTCATCTATTTCACTTTCAAAATGAGCTTAACTGCAGTTCTCTGTGTATTTTTGTGATATTTGGTATAACTGTTTTAACTATTTTAATGACTTTTGCCATATTTTAGCATCAACTTTAAAGGAGAGTTAATCCTAAGATCTCTTGGAGAGCACATATTAGCATTAGCTGCTCGACGCAATTTACAACAACTTTCAATAAACTACAATTTACAAATGTACAAAACAAATGTATATTATCAATGTCAAAGCCACAGTGACAATGTAACACTTTTCTGACAGGGCAGGTGACACTTCAACTGGTCAGAATTTCTCTTATTGTTGAACCCTTTTGAAAGTAATAAAAAAAAAAAACAACACATTGGAGCCAAAGATCTGGCGAAAGAAGACTTTATATTAAAAAACAACAACACAAAGACATGAGAACAGCATTACATTCAGGCAAATTACTAAATTTTAATTGAAGGGAAATACTTTCTTTGTCCGAGAGGTTGAAAATGTCACATTCGATTTTCACAGTACCCCTTTTTTATGCGTTTTTCTCCTCCCCTGTGATGAAAAGGTGCACTGTTTTTTTGGACTGCAGCATCTGAGCGGCGCGGTCGGCCCCAGTGATGGCAGCCAGACGGTGCATGTCATATCGGGAGTACAGGGCCGTGCAGGTGAAGCTGACAGAACCACCACCCTCTCTGACACCAGCCTGAAGCATATTACAAACTTCACTGTAGAAGTGAGGGTACATGGGCAACCCATAGAAGATCAGGTTTTGGATCCCCTTGATAGTATATCTAAGAGAAAAGAGAATTAATAACATGTAAAAATTGTAACGTAAAATAAAATGAACAAAAATTGAATATAATTTAACATTTTCAAATAATATTTGTTTGCTCAATTAAAAAAAAAAAAATTTTTCCCCAAGGAAATTAATAGCATTTTTTTGTTTGTTTTAAATATTGGTGTCATTGGCCTGTATCGTTTTTTTAATGGGTTCTATAGTACTGTTGAAAACTATAGATTTTTTCTGCTCATCAGATATTTTTACAATTTATAATAACGGTTTTCAGTTTTTTTTTTTTTTTTTTTTACTATTGTAAATTTATTTTTCATGTTTATGGCAAAGCTGAATTTTTAACAGCCATTACTCCATTTTTTGTTGTTGTTGCAACATTATAAATGTCTTCACTGTTACTTCATGTTACTTCAATTGTAGAGAATACTATGGAAGTCAATGTGGACCATCAACTGTGATTAAAGGCATTCTTCAAAATATCTTTTTATGTTTAACATAAGAAAGAAACTCATACAGGTTTGGAACAAAATGAGGGTGAGTAAACGATGACAAAATTTTAATTTTTGGGTGAACTATACCTTTAATGAATCCTTGCTGAACTAAAGTATTAATTCCTTAAAAAATCTTACTGAACCCAAACTTTTGAACAGTATATGAAGTACGCAAATGATAATACGTGTACAAAACATATACCTCTTGTAGAAGTGGAATCTCTCAGAGAAGAGCATAAACTGTTTTTCTCCTTTCTGGAAGAAATGTCGTGCTCGAGACACCTCTGATCTCTGGGAGTACTCGCTCACACTAGCGAAACTGATGTCATCCTTCTTTAGGTAGTTTCGCAGACGAACAAAATCAAAATATGATGGCACATAGATGAAAGTGTGGGACATGACTGAGTCTCTGTACTGGGGCAGGATCTTTTCCACAAAGAACTGGAACCTAAAGGATAATGTAGTCTAAATATTTGCAAACAACTCAAACATTATAGATTGAAAGTGTGCAGTCATCTGAATATGATCTGTGTATTTTGTAAATGCAGTAGTCATAGCTTTTAGTCCACAAACAATGGTAGCATGTTACTCACAACTGTTTGTGCACTTTTCAACATGAGTTTCAGTAAAACATCACTCTAAAATGTATCAGTTACTTAAATGATTTCATAGTTATAACAATATTTTCTCTCAGAGGCTCCTCTGTGCAGACTTAACACTGCTGCCCTCTAGTGCTCAGAATGAAAAACAGCAGGCATCTCTACCTGGCATCCTGGTCCATGAAACTGTCAGACTGGAACATCTGGAATACATGTGGCAGCTGCACGAGTACCTGACAGATTGAGCCCACCTTTGGAATAGTTTTACTGCACACCTGAGAGAAAGAATAACAATAGTATCTGTATATATACCTTCAAAATGTTGGTGTCCGTGTAATTCATTTCTGTGTTAAACAGAATTTTAAAAGTGAATTTTTATTCTTGTGGAAAACGTGATACATTTTTTAGGGTTATGTGACTTTTGATCAACTTAATGCATTCTTACTGAATACAAGTATTAATTTCTTTAAAATAAATAAATAATATATATGAAGAGTTCAATTCATTTGCAAAAACCAATAAACGCCACTTTAAAAAAAAAATTAGCTGATTGCCTTGCATTATTCTCCACATATAGGCGATCTGAACCCTAAACACGTTTTGTCAAAAAAGCTGGTTTTGTCCACTTTTTAAGGCATGGCGAGTTCACGTTTTACAGCGGAAGCCGACAAGCGCCCTGGTTGTTTTTGAACAGAAGCCGGTAAGTCCATTTTAGCGAATCAGCGCGCTGTATTCAGGTCAGGTGACAAGGCTACTTTCACTTTGAAAAGACGTACTAGCTGAGAGGAGTTTCGTCAAAGATGACAAAGTGATCGAGGGTGGATAATTTCGACGAACTTGATGAACCTGGGATATCTTCTTCAGGGCGAAAAAGGAAAATAAATGCTGAAACATTTTCACGGAAACTTGCAAAAGCGGCGCGTTACAATGGTGAGGGAAAAGCTCCGTGTATTGCGTGTAACTTAATCACATCCATACAGTTTATGATCACAACGTTTGCCAGGCATCTACATTGTCATCTGAGGAGATTACAAAGATTAAACAAGTGTTTTTTAAACTCTAAAACATGAAATGTGGAGTTATCTGCTTTTGCCAAAAAAGAAACCCACGACTGTTGGAGATATCTACTTTTGCTATAAAAACAAACTTTTAATACATTAAAAAAAACATACTTTCAATTAACTTTAATTTGGTAAATTACCTGTATTTGTTTAAGTTATTACTTAATCAAAACAACCCAACTGCAGTTGATTGATATTACTTGGAATGCGCAAAAAAAAAACGTGATTTCTGAAAATAAAAAAAATAAAAATGGAGTTATGGGTTTTTGCAAATGAACTCTTCATATACTGTATATATAAATATATATATATATATATATCATTATATATACAGTATCTCACAGAAGTGATTACACCCCTCACATTTTTGTAAATATATTATTATATATTTTCATGTGACAACAATGAAGAAATGACACTTTGCTACAATGTAAATAGTGATTGTACAGCTTGTATAACAGTGTTAATTTGCTGTCCCCTCAAAATAACTCGACACATAGCCATTAATGTCTAAACCGCTGGCCCCAAAAGTGAGTACACCCCTAAGTGAAAAAAATCCAAATTGGGCCCAAAGTGTCAATACTTTGTGTGGCCACCATTATTTTCCAGAACTGCCTTAACCCTCTTGGGCATGGAGTTCACCAGAGTTTCACAGGTTGCCACTGGAGTCCTCTTCAACTCCTCCATGACGACATCACAGAGCTGGTTGATGTTAGAGACCTTGAATGCTCATAGGGTTTAGGTCTGGAGACATGCTTGGCCAATCCATCACCTTTACCCTCAGCTTCTTTAGCAAGGCAGTGGTCGTCTTGGAGGTGTGTTTGGGGTCGTTGTCATGTTGGAATACTGCCCTGCGACCCAGTCTCCGAAGGGAGGGGATCATGATCTGCTTTAGTATGTCACAGTACATGTTGGCATTTCATGGTTCCCTCAATGAACTGTAGTTCCCCAGTGCTGGCAGCACTCATGCATCCCCAGACCATGACACTTCCACCACCATTCTTGACTGTAGGCAAGACACACTTGTATTTGTACTCCTCACCTGGTTGCCACCACACAAGCTTGACACCATCTGAACCAAATAAGTTTATCTTGGTCTCATCAGACCACAGGACATGGTTCCAGTAATCCATGTCCTTAGTCTGCTTGTCTTCAGCAAACTGTTTGCGGGCTTTCTTGTGCATCATCTTTAGAAGAGGCTTCCTTTTGGGACGACAGCCATGCAGACCAATTTGATGCAGTGTGCGGCGTATGGTCTGAGCACTGACAGGCTGACCCCCCACCCCTTCAACCTCTGCAGCAATGCTGGTAGCACTCATACGTCTATTTCCCAAACACAACCTCTGTATATGACGCTGAGCACGTGCACTCAACTTCGTTGGTCGACCATGGCGAGGCCTGTTCAGAGTGGAACCTGTCCTGTTAAACCGCTGTATGGGCTTGGCCACCGTGCTGCAGCTCAGTTTCAGGGCCTTGGCAATCTTCTTATAGCCTACGCCATCTTTATGTAGAGCAACAATTATTTTTTTCAGATCCTCAGAGAGTTCTTTGCCATGAGGTGCCATGTTGAACTTCCAGTGACCAGTATGAGCGAGTGAGAGCGATAACACCAAATTTAACACACCTGCTCCCCATTCACACCTGAGACCTTGTCTAATGAGTCACATGACACCGGGGACAGAAAATGGCTAATTGGGCCCAATTTGGACATTTTCACATAGGGGTGCACTCACTTTTGTGGCCAGCGGTTTAGACAATAATGGCTGTGTGTTGAGTTATTTTTTGAGGGGACAGCAAATTTACACTGTTTTATACAAGCTGTACACTCACTACTTTACATTGTAGCAAAGTGTCATTTCTTCAGTGTTGTCACATGAAAAGATATAATAAAATATTTACAAAAATGTGAGGGGTGTACTCACTTCTGTGAGATACTGTATATACAGTGTGTGTGTGTGTATATATACCCCTACATACATATATCTTATATATATATATAAGAGAGAGAGAGAGAGAGAGAGAGAGAGAGAACTGACCCAAAACTTTTGAACACTAGTGTAAACATATTTAGTTAAACATACATTTTAATAGGTTTATATTGTCAATGTGTTTAATTAAACATAATACTGTAGGAGTTCAAAGATGACCATAAAACGCTCCCCTAAGACCAGATCCAATCAGATTAGCCCCCCAAAATACAAATACTCCATAATTTGAACAATTCTCAGGGTGTCTGATTGTGTACCTGGCCCCTGTAGTTGTGGCAGTGCTTGGTAAGGATGTTGGTGATCTGAGGCTCTTGTATGGCACTGAACACCAGCGTCTGTCTGTAATGTGCTGCCCAGTTGTTCAGGTTCCATGTGCGCACACGAGAAAAATCAACACCGTGAGAATCCAGCGGCTGCAGATTCAAATGCTTCAACACATGCTGCAACACAAAGGAAAACAGCCATTTATACATATTTAAACAGAGAAAGACTAAAATATAACTACATTATAATTTATTACAAACAGAACACAATTATCAAATTACTGTGCAATTAAATGTAAAATCTAAAATGCAAACATGGAAACTAAAGTGTTGTAAAAGAACTTATGGACAACTGAAACCCACCAGCAAGTGTTCCCAGTTCTGCATGAGGAACACATCTGCCTGGTCCACAATCAGAAGTTCGATGGAAGACAGGAAGTCAAAGTCTCTCTTTTTCTCACTGTCGGCACCCAGAACTGTGCGCAGACCCAGTGGAGATGCAATGATGATGTCAGAAGAGTAAAACGGAGAATAGAGACGCATACTGCGTTTCATGACAGACACACCTACCCCATAGAGAAAGAAAAACAGAAATGAGGCACAATAAAAGGTCAATTAAATAGGTGAAACTAAGGTATCAGGTTGTATAATTTCTCTGTCACTAGAAGAACTAAAGGGCTTGAAACAATACATTATTATTGTCTTAACCCTAACCCAATATGCAGAGAGAGCTTTATGTGTTTTAACATTCAAACATTAACGTGCACCACATATTATAGTTTAAGATTTTCAGTTAAGGGGAAAAACATCATCGTACCTATCCTGAAATGGTCATCTATATTCCCAGAAAAGACAGCATGGTAGTCATCAGGTCTGTGCAATTTGGGCGGACTTTCACCTGGCTCCTCTCCATACTCTTCCTTAAACCTCTTCTTGTTACTGACATCCATTATCTTGCCTTTGGGCTCTAAAAGTGTTATGAAGGTCTGGACCACTCGCAGCACTCCATCTCTGAATGGCACCAGAATCAAAACCTAAAACAGGGAGAGTTCATTATAAGAATGTGGTTGGCTAATTTAAAGCACTTTTATTAATGTTGTAATCAGAGCACATGACAATTAATTACATTTAAAATGATTTTATAACATTTACATTTAACATCAAGTATTTTTATTTATTTATTGGTTTATTTAATAGGGACCATGCATATTCATGAACATTGTTGTATAAATATACACCATGTAAATATGCCAGAATTAGTAACAATAACTACTTTTCATCTGCAGTCCCTAGGCAGGTAACATAAAACTAACAAAGACAGCCAACAATAATACAACATTCATTCACTATAAATTAAAAGATACACATAATGATGACATATACATTGACAACAAACAACAAAACAAAACAGAAATACATGATGGAAAAGACATCGTTCATCCACCTCTATACTACATTCAATTTAACAGTGAAAGTGTATGGGTGATAAATGTGTGACAATTAAAAATGAATACATCTCTGGTTTTCTAGAAGCCACTATTTTAAGTGAGTTTTAAAGGTGTTGAATGTAGGACACTCTCTTATTGGGAGGGGCAAACTATTCCAGAGTTTACTGCCTATTATTGACAATACGTTTTGTCCAAAAGTGGTACGCCTAAATGGTATCACACAGTCCCCATTTACAGAGGCCCGTGCGCGTTGCTATGGGGCGGGGTGGGGTCCGCTAGTTCAAGGTCGGGGGGTGGAGGAGAAAGTGTTCCTGGCGCGGAGTGGGGGGGGGTGTGGCTCTTAGATTATTTGGACACGGTGTGGTGTCGTTAGGTAGCCAAACAATTCAGCTTGTGTCGGTTGGGGAGAAACGTGATGTATCCAAACTAAACCTTGCCGGGGGTTGGCAAAAAACACAACACTGCTGTGTTTAGTGAGGTGCGTTGACTTTGGTCTAGTAATGCCCTGGTCCCGAAACCCCATGTGGCACACTGTTAGGTGTGTCCGGTGTGGCACTGTGGACTTAGTGGGTGGCTAAGCACACGAGTATTTGCCTTTAACAAGGGTAGGGTTTAGGGGGGGGGGTTCACATAAGACGTAGCGCACGGTTGGCCGCACTGGGGGGGTCCTTGGCTATTCCCTAAAGTGGGGAGCTGTTTGCAGGAGATGCAGCGGTCGTTTCCCGGGGGGGTGGTGTGGTAGCCGGGGTGCTAAAAACCAATGATATAACATGGAGATGAGCACGGCTGAAAAGACGTCTGGGTTGGCATAGCAGTGGATGTAGTAGGCTTTAAAAATTAGGATGTCTGGTGTTAAAAATTATTAAAATTTTGTTGACACACCCATGAGCCCAAGCAATTTCTTCTGTAGGTCCGTGACATCTGTCACAGCGCCTCCATTAGGTGCAAAGGACTGGTTTAACAAGCACCAATTTGCCTCCAGGGTTTTGTGGATGGTTGGAAGAGGGGCAGAATAGAGCTGCCCCACTGCTGGGAAACGTTCCAGTGGACACGCGCACTGCTGAGTGCCCAGCTTTGGCCACTGGAGAGTGAAGAAGAGAACTAGAGAAATTTCACACATTTTGTGGTCAGTAACATTTTTATTATTACTATTATTTTATTTATTTATTTAGAAGACTTTTATTCAGCAAGGTTGCTTTAAATTGATCAAAAGTTACTGTAAATGCATTTATAATGTTACAAAAGACTTCTATTTCAAATAAATGCTGTTCTTTTGAACATTCTATGAATCAAAGAATCCTGAAAATGAAAGTATCAGTTAAAAAAAATAATAATTTAGCAGTACAACTGTTTTCAACATTGTTAATAATAATAAAAAAATGTTTCTTGAACACCAAATCAGCATGTTATCCCTATAATAATAACATTTTACAGTTATTTAATAAATTAAATTACAGCTAATTAAATGACAATAAATTGTTCTTTTAAATTATATTCGTAATTCACAATATTACTGTATTTTGATCAAATAAATGTAGCCTTGGTGAGCATAAGAGACTTCTTACAAAAACATTAAAAATATCTTACAACTTACATACCTTAACCTGAGTCTTGATTTTTGATCCTTGTAAGATTCGTCCCACTTCCTCTTCACTCAGTTCAGCCTCCTGGTGCTTCACAAACATGTCTACAACAACCAGAGAGTCAGAGCTTTGAAAACCTTGGCCTAGGTTTTCAATTTGCTTCTAAAGGAAATCAATCTTGTCAAGCTTGAGTATTACACTTAAGAGTTTGCAAAACAGTAAATTGCAAGCAAATGTAAATCATTTTAGCTTTCAGAGATGGAAAGATAAATCACGGCAATGTCTTACCTTCCTCCTCCTGCTCTCCCATGTTTTCCTCTCCTTCCACAGGCAGGTTGGTCTCCAGACAGAACGCAGCTTCATTCTTCTTATCTGTAAACTCTCCCTCTTCGTTCTCTTCTAGATCTCCATTGGTCTTTTCAGGGCGCTCTTTATTTTGTGAATTATCAGGCGTTTCGCCAGCCTCTCCTTCTAAATCTTCCTTGGCAACATCACCTTCCTCCTCCTCCTCCTCCTCCTCTTCTTCTTCTTCACTCTCTCCTAATTGAGAAAAAAATAATTAGAGCTCAGCACTGCAACTGATATTGAAAAGTAGAAACTATGGGACTGTAAAAGAGCTTACCTTCAACTTCCTCATCATCACTTTCTTCATCTTCACTGTTGTCATCAGCACCTTGGATCATGGTGGACAGTAGTTTCTGATAAGCAGACTGCTGCTCTTCATCACTGTCTTCCACACTGTCAGGTTCTGGGTGTTTTGGCCTGTCAGGCTGTTCAGGTGCATTAACACGTTTATTATGATGCTTTGAAACAAAACATAAAGCACAAAACTTCAACCTGAGCAGCAAACTATTAAGATTAACCCAGGGGTAACTTCTGTTATCAGATCTACCCAAACACATTTTCCACCCTGCTTGTCCTAGTCCTATATGTAATTTTAATAGTGCTGTCCATGCATTAAATCACTTGGTTTATTGACTGTAATCAGAAGGAGGTTGCTGGAGCTGCCCGATCAATCCTTCTAAAACATAAGTCATGGCTAAATAAAGAATATGAGTCTATAATTACTTACCAAACGCAAAATCTGAGTCTTCTCCGGTCTATCAACAACACTAAAAAACAAAATCATATTAAGAGTGTTAGTACTTGCTACTTCAAGCTCCCAATGTATGCTAACATATACTGCTTTTGTTCTAAAAAAAAAAAAATACACACATCGCTATACTTACTTATCGTGAAAAGGGTGCTGTTCTCCAAATTCTTTTAGATGTTTCTTCTGTTTCTTAGTTAAACTTGTAATCTCTTGATTTCCTCGCCTTCTTTTGCCCATGTTTCTATTCTACACGTGTGTAACTCGCGTATGTGTTTTCTTCACGGATAGTTAAGAGTGCCGCCACACTCTAGCGCCACCTGTCGGGTTGGAATAATGCTACAAAGCAAGGGGCCACAGATTTCATTATTTTGTGGAAAAAATCAACCCGAAATTAAAATAAACATTTTAATAATAGGTTTTGTCATTTCTAAAGCATAACTGCTTCCACAACAATAGATCGGATTACTGGACACTTTTGTGTATTTTAGTAGAAACACTCAGTGGGCCTGATTTGATGATGTTTTAGCAGCTGTCAAAGCAAAAGAATCATGCCATTGGTTTATCTTCCACCTTATTTTGAGATTTTCTCACTGTTACGTTAGTAGATGTTCTGCCACAATATGATTAGTGCCTTTAAAAATGCTCTGTCATTCCCCTATGAGTCAAAGAATCAGACTTTTCCTCCTGCTGTGCGTCACACAGCTTTAATTAATTACAAACACTGCAGGCGTGGAGGAATGGATCTCACCATCCGTTCAGGTGCAGCAGACGTATCGGGTGTTCATCAGAATCAGAGCAGAACTGATGTTTGATGTGCGTTAACTCGACTGCAGCCGAAAATATCTTGGCCGGTGCATGTGTAAGAATGTATGTAATTGATTTGAACATCGTTCCATAACATTCAATGAAAACAGATGTGTGGATACCAAATACGGAGACATTTTTAAAAAGTTATTTATATATTTATTTATATAATTCTTCCCGAGAGACCATCCTCCCCCCACTCTCTGAGAACATGTGGTCTGTGATTATAAAGCATATTCCCCGCTGGTGATTAGGGTGCCTATGAATAACAGCGGGGCTGGAGGCCAGTGAAAACAAGGGGAGTGAAACAAATGAACCACACACATCTCGGCTCAGGGGTGAGTCATAAACACACCAAAGGTTAGAAAAACACGGTTGGGTGCCAGCGTGAAGGCGAGGTGAGTGTCTGTGAACACCACCGAGAAACGCCATCTCAAAGAGACAAGCAGAGCCGATAAACTGCAGGCCAAGGGTCTCATGCCCACTGTGTGTGTCTGTGTGCAATGCAGGCAAATTCATTTACTCGACAGGGATGAAGTTCTTGTATTTTTATTTTTTTGCTAAATGTTCCCTTAAATGTATTTCATGTAATGTGATACATGTTGAACAGTGGTTTGCTTTTGCAAAAGTTGAATCTTGTAGTAATCTGTTTTAAATCTATATGAATTCTCAAATTCTTGACTTGGACTATATCAATGATCAGGTTGCAGCAGTCGATGAAATGCAAGTAGCACTAGCAATATAACTTTTCTTCCATGCTATGATGTATTTCTGAGTGGTAATGAATTATCAGAAAAGAAAAACTTTAGGATGGGTTCTAGGCATTATTTATTGATTTGATTTGGAGACTTGGGTGCTGAAAAAAAAATGCTTGAAGGGGCAAAGTTTAAGCTGAAAGGTCCAGTTATGGCTTTTTTGTTATTAAACATTATAGATCAAAACACTTTAAGATCGAAACACTAACATTAAGATTCATAACATGCATTTAGAAAACAGATAATAGTGAATTTTCAATTCATGCCAACTGTAGCAGCTCACTGGAAAGGAAAAACGAATGGTAATGTTAAATAAAAAATTTTTTAACCAAGCATATGGCTTACAAAGTCATTAGGTTTATGTTGACTTTGCATCTTTTTTGAAGCCTCAAAGCTTTAATCTCCAGTCAATATAACTGATTGTGAAAAAGGACAATATATTTTCAAAATTACACTGTTTTGTGCTCAAGGTTTGGGAAGACATGAGCAAATAGTTTAGAATTAGAATTGTTATATTGTCATTTTTATTAATTTAAGGAAAGTTCCTTTCCAGGACACTAGAGGGCATTGCTTCTTAATGTCATGTCTACTGATTTATTTAATAAAACCTCATGGAGGCAAGTATTGGTGGTGAGTCCTGAGAATACAGCAGCATTCATTTTCATTAGAGGTGCAAGAGCAGTGTTCAGAATATTCTCTGCCTGTTCCAAAACTGGCATCAAATGAATTGCATAATTATCGGAACATTCACAGATTATGATAATTACACACATATCAGTTGCACTTATTGCCCAAATTGCGTTTAATTGAGCAAATATTTATCCAATTTCCAACTCAATGGAATGGCTTAATTTTTTAAACAGAACATCTTTATTCTGTTCAGTAAAGGATCCAACATGCTCAAATCCTGTTGTTGATCATTTGTGTTGACCTGTTGCAGCTGGTTTGCATGTGTTGGAATCTGATTCCTCTTGAAGTGTTTTCCAGCTTGTTAAAGAAATGAGAGACAAAACTACAGCACTCTGAAAGAAAAATGCAGACGTTTACGGGACTCTTGTTAAATTGCCCACATCAAAATGAAACAGCCTCTCGCCAATAATTGGCAGCAGAGTTAGTTTTACAGAAACACTCAGCCTGGGGCAGAGCATGGGGGCAGATAGTGGGCTAACGATGGAAGAAAGCACAATACAAAATGTGGTAAGGGGTAGATTGGGGCTGGACAGCGGCAAACAGGCGATTTAAGCATAGGATGATATATAAAATCTTCAAGTGTTGATGTTGGACGCTCGCACTTGTGAAGTCAGTGGGCTGACATGTGTTGGAGAAAGTCTTGTTGAGCCTGTGCCTAAATGTCCGGCAGAGTGAGATCTCACACCTGGGGTTTCAGTAAACAGTGACCTGACAGAATCCCTGAATTCTGGGTTAGGGCTAATGCTAGTGAAGCTTAAGCAAGACAACATTTCTAGAGAGAAAGTGTGTGTGTGTGTATAGTTAGCTATAGTTTCCAGGCTAAACTGGCTAAACCTAACTGTCACCAAAAGTAAGCTAAGCATTCAAACATCCAAGGATGTCCTCAACTGTAACACAAAAACAAAAATGTAAAAATGAAAGCTACGTATAGAGATGCGCTAAATCTGGCAAAACCTGGATTATTTTAAAGTGGTTCTCATTTGGAAACATTAAATAAATAAATCCTTCAAGGAGTAGGGTTAATTTTAAGTAATTAAACTTATTATTAATAGTAGAACTTAAAAAATTGCATATTTATCTATGTTTGGTGCAAAGACAAAAGACTGAACCTATAATTATCTAAATTGAAATGGAGCATAACTATTAAAACAATAGAAGTCTTTTTAGATAGCTGAGTAAATATGTGTGTGGGTGGGTTTAATTAAAGTATTCCACCAGCTAGTATTTGTTTAGATAGTCTGTTAACCACAGATGGAATGTAATCTGTCTAAATGAGTGAAGGTTCACACTTATTGCCCACAGCAACCCGGAACATTCCAAAGCCGCCGATGACAACTTTATGATTAGAACTAATTCACTCCTTTGTGTCTGCATGTGTTGCGGCTTTTATACAAATGTACTGAGACTTTACACCAAATGAATCTCAAGGGGAAGAATGTATGTGGACTGTCCTCAGAGTGCTGAAGATGGTATCCTGAGTAAATGTAGTCTGTCCCTGGAGTCCACTAGTTTTCATTACCATATAAACTGGACTTTTGCTTGCATTTACAGAGGCACTGAGAATTACAACAGTATTTGTTGACTGAAGGAAATCTCATAAGAGCGCAAGTATTAAGAACATAAACAAGTATCACCTGCCAATATAGAAGGATCTTTTGTGTAATGTTACTCATTTGAATAGTGCCAAATGTTGCAATAACAGACAGACACCTGAATGATAGCAACTGCCAACAGGATGGCCAAAAAAGAAAAAAAGAAAATTCAAGTTACCTGCAGAGGCGTGCCTGACTCTCAGCAAATATGTGCACACACACAGCACACACACGTTGTTCGTTGATGAAAAGGGTATTGTCTGGTTTCTGAAAGACAGTGTTGTCTAATGGTTTGTGTTTCCTTGACTCTGTGGAATGAGGTTTGTAGCTTCCTGATACACCCCACCTCATTACACTAGTCTTCCTCCTTAATCTTCCACCTGAATGTACCTGCTCAAGACAAGGAGAAAAGAATGCTGAGGGGAAAGAGTACTATTAAACAAACTGAGAAAAAAATATTAATGTTATTTTTGTTAGAGAACCTTGCTCTAAAGTAGTGGCTCTTAACCAGGGGTTGGGGGCCCTTTAAGGGGGTTTTGCAAACTTCCAAGGGGGCGTTAAGTTGACTTGATTGATTTAAAATAAATGATGTAGGCCTAAAATAAAACAAAACAAGCCTTGAAGCTAAAACAACTAACAATCTAAACTTCTTTCTTTTTTTGTTAATTTCAAAACGTATGGATACATTTGGTTCATTTTAATTAGAATTATTGGAGTTACTTATTTTAATCTTTTAATATTGTTGTGAACAGTGGGCCTTGTAGTCAAAAAGGCAGAGAACTGCTGCTTTAAAGTAACAAGTCCATATAAATGAATAATAATGTAATTAATAAGCATAAGAAAATGTATCATGCACATAAATAAAAATAAGACATTTAACATGCACATTAAAGCTGAAGTGTCACCTTTTAATGGTAATATACTTTTTCCCAAGTGACAATTATAGATATTAAATTTTTAGACTGGTTTCTCTAAAAGTATAACAATTTGGACAAAACATTTCAGTTTGTTTAAGAAATCCGACCAGCCCAACACAGCAACAGTGACGCAACGAATAGCAGGAGTTTAGGGCGGGGCCATCCGTTTGACTGACCAATGACAGAATGGGTGAGTGTTTGGAAAACATGTTTGAAAACAATCATTGTTTTAGCAGTTCTGTTTGGTGTCGCTAGTGGCACAGAAATCACACACTTTTTTTCGTGCACACACACACACACACACACACACACACACACACACACACACACAGTATCATTTCACTACATCAATAGAAACTCTGCTTCTGGTCTCTCTCCAGATTTTTTTGTCCATTCCTTCTTTATTTCTAACTAACCATCTTTCTCTCTTGTTGAGTAAAAAGTCAACACTCTACCTAAATTCTTCATTTATTTTCTCTGCTGGAATTCTGTCATCCAATCTCTCGTTCGCTATTCTTTCTTCCAGCGTTGTTCTCTTGGGTGGAATCGGCATGTTCTTATTGGGGTCTCTTTCCTCCTCTCCTCTCTTGCCCTCTTTCTCTCTCGCCGCGTCTCTGAGGTGGTAGAACAGTAGGCCGTGTAGCAGCGCAGTAGGAACAGTTTGTGTTGAGCTCTTGAGCTGTAGCTCTTTTATTCCTCTGTTTTTCATTTCTCATTTTCATTCCCATCATCATCTTTCCCTGGGAAAGCAGGCCTGAGGGAACAGATGGAAGGACATGTTAAAGAAAAATGTTCACTTATTCATCTTACAAGGTTCACAACAGACCGTTCTGTGTTCTGTGCCTGATTATAAATGACAGAAAAACGATTTACCATGTATCTTATTTTTTAAAGGGATGGTTCACTCAAAAAAATTTAAAAAATACATAAATAAATACATAAAATAAATGGTCCACATTTACTCACTCACCTGTAGACTTTTTCTTTTTTTCTGTGGAACACTCCAAAGATCTAATATTACTATAAAAAAGTCTCATACTCAGGTTTTTTGTCCATATAGCCGTCAATGGGGTTCAAACAAAATGTCTTTTTGTGCTCCAAGAAAGAAAAAAATCTACATGAAACGAATGTGGGTGAGTAAAAGATGACAGAATTTACATTTTTTGTGAACTATCCCTTTAAACATTTATGTTAATTCATGTCTTTAAACTCTAAAGCTAAAATGGTAAAATTACCTTTCTTTTTGTTGTCAGTTTACCTTTGTTAGTAAGCTAAGAGCACTAGAGTACTAGCTTAGCACAATGCTAACTATTTAAAACAGCTCTTTTGATTAGCTAGAACAACATATACTTTAAGGTCCCAGTGGACAGAATCAATTTTCATTACCTGCTAAATAAGTTGAACAGTTCCTGGCAGCATTCTGGCACAAACGCTGAAATAAAAAAAAAAGTAGATGTAAGCTTTTTTTAGCTTACATCTCAAAGTTGTGTTTAAATGTATAGATTTTAAGAGGTGTTCACTACATGATACAAATGTGGACCATACGTTAATTTCCTCTGTAATACCATACCACTTTTTGGAAAGTCTGAGTCAGGCAGGAGTGTGCAAATGTCCACATGCATGTCCAAGGCTTTCATATGTTTTCAATCACATGAACATGATTATGTGTCTGACATATCACTGCTCCAGCCTGTGTTTCATTCCCACCTATTTATCAAATATCAGGCCCTGGTAACCTGGTATCCATGACGACCCGATTGTCACGGTGATCGCATCTGTCCAATTAGTTGTGGTTCATTACTGAGGGATCTCAGCCACGGGACTGAAACAGACCTGATTAGAGCTGCGAAAGGAGGGCCAGCACTCTTCTGTACAGGGGGGAGATGGGTAAGGGCTCTTAAAGCAGAGACCCCCAGGAGACTCACTCTGTCAGGGGCAAGAAGAGGTCAACAGGAGGTTCTCAGCTCAATCATAGGCTGTCATCATCTCTGAATGTCACTGCTGTAATCAGTGAAGGCAGCATCAAACCATCCTCACAGAACAGAGTCAGGAGAGCCATCTTGTAAATGAATACCCAGCATGCTGCCCCTAAACTTTGCCCTTTGACCCAGAATGTGGGTACACGAGCAAGAGAATTTTCAGTACACGTCATCAACGATGATTGATTTCATAAAACACCATTTAGTATATTTTTTAAGCCTTTTGGTTTACGGGGACCCAGGAAGTGTCCTCATAAACCATGTTTATGTTGTTGTACTAATTTGTGTCCTCATAAACCATATATATGAGAACACACACACACACACACACACACAGGTTTGGAACAACTTGAAGATCAAGTCAAGTCAAGTCACCTTTATTTATATAGCGCTTTTAACAATACAGATTGTGTCAAAGCAGCTTTACAGCATCAAATAGGAAAATAGTGTGTCAGTAATGCAAAAGGACAATAGTAAACACTCAATTTTCAGTTAAAGGCAGTTCATCATTGAATTCAGTGTGTCCTTGTCCAGCTCAGTTCATTTAATATATCTGTGCAATCAGTCTGATATCGTCCCCACTAGGGATGGGTATCGTTTACATTTGATCGATACTGATACCAAAACCGATACAGCTTATCGATACCGGTACTTATCAATAATGTTATCGATATTATTTGGTAGAAAAAGATATGATGTGAAAAGTTATTGAAAATTTCAAGTTATTGTATTACTGCTGAACTTTAGCAACTGTATTAAAGTTCTTCAGTCAAGAGCAGTGAGTTATTTTTCACTTTGTGTTTTATTTTAGTAATATTAAAAGAATAGTTCACCCAAAAATGAAAAACTGCTGAAAATTTACTCAACCCGCAAGATGCCCCGACCAGAATGTGTCCTCCCTCCTCTGCTGAACCCAAAGATACATAGCTAGGGTTGAGAATGATTATAGAATTACAAATTTGGGTGAACTGTCCCTTTAAATGGTTAGTTCACCCAAAAATGACAATTAGCCCATGAATTACTCACCCTCAAGTCATCCTAGGTGTATATGACTTTCTTCTTTCAGACGAATCCAGTCGGAGTTATATAAAAAATTGTCTTTGATCTTCCAAGCTGGTTAATGGCAGTCAGCGGGTGTTGCAGAGCATCAGTCCAAAAGAAGTGAAATAAAAGCATTCATTCATAATACAAAGTGCCTCACACGGCTCCGGGGGGTGAACAAAGTCCTCCTGTAGTGAATCGATGTGTTTTTGTAAGAAAAATAACCATATTTAAAACGAAATAACTAATTTAATATAGCTTGCACTCAATGTTGTACATGGAAGCAGTTCCAGGCGGATGAAGTGACGAACGTGGAAGCGCAGGAGAGAGATCAAAACAAAACAACGGTCATGAATTAGAAGTACAAAACTAGGATTTGTAAAGAAGAATGTCTGAGGATTTCGATATAAGCCAAGAGGAGACTGGTTTTCCTTTGCTAAAGTAAGGAAACTTTGCTTCCTTTGATCCTGTAAACAAACGTTGGTTTTCACGAGACTCACCGGCGCATGCGCAACGCTGACATCTTACGTCATCCTCCCGGAGCTGCTTCCGTGTACAACTGTTGGCGCAAGCTAGATTAAAGTGATTATTATGTTTTGAATATGGATATTTTTCTTACAAAAACGCATCGATTCGCTACAGGAGGCCTTTGTTCACCCCCCGGAGCCGTGTGAGGCACCTTTTTATTATGGATACATGCACTTTATTTCACGTCTTTTGGACTGATGAACTGCAGCACCCGCTGACTGCCGTTAAACAGCTTGGAAGATCAAATTCAGTTTTTAATATAACGCCGATTGTATTTATCTGAAAGAAGGAAGTCATGTACACCTAGGATGGCTTGAGGGTGAGTAAATAATGGACTCATTTTTATTTTTGGGTGAACTATCCCTTAAACACTGACCTTGTTACTGTTCCTTTTATCTTCAATCTACATGTTAAAATATTTCTTGTAAATATACATTTCCAGGGTATAATCCAGGGTTTACATTTATTAGAATGGACAACAAAAACTGAAAAATCTATGAAAAAAGTATAAACAGAATGAGATGAAAACCACCATCATGTTCGTGATAAATTCGTGACCAATCAATGTCTGCTTTGCAAAATCAATATTGATAGTTCTCAAATTTACACTCATCACCACTCTGTATGTGAGGGTGTGTTTCAGCTCCCTGTGGTAGAGCTTCAGTAAAAACAATAATAAGGTCTTAAACAAAGGCTCTACTGTAACAGAGTGAAACCTGCTCCTCTGCTCTCTCCAAACCGCTGCCCTGCTGTCCATCAAATCCCTGAGTTTATCTAAAGTAAACCCTAACACTTTCACTGTTTTATGTCCTTCTCCCCCTTACACTTAATTCTACGTTAATGTCGTTTCGAACCCTAAATAAAGGAAGATTTTTCACTGGGTTAAGCAACATTTCATGTTTTTGTTTTTATTTTTATTTTTTGCACTTTTTTGCACTTTTAGTAGGTTAATACCAGAATTACCGAAATATATAATGTAAAACAGTATCGATATTAGAATGCTACAGAAAGTTATTCAGCAACTTTTTTAGTTAAATTACCTCATTAAATATTCATGCGCTATGTAAAGTCACAGAAGCTTTCACATGCTGTTTAGTTTCATCATCTAAAACTGGACCTGACAGTCCATGTTTAATTAATAACCCACAACAAAGTGAGCAGTGGGAAACATATAATGATAATAGGAAAAATGTATAAATATCTTCATATTTACTGGCTATTATTCTGTAGCGACCAATCAAAACTGTCATGAATTACGTGTTTATTCCAGCAGAGGTCCTCGTAAGCGCACTAACTTTATGAGCTGGATGGAACATCCGTCCCACCAAATGATGACAAGCATACCTACAACATTACATCTTGACATTTTTTTTCTTGTAAACTTCTTCTCTTTCCCTAACTCTCCATTTCCCTCCATCACTCTCTCTTGGCTTTCTTGTTCTCGCTCTTTTGCTTTTTGTATGTCTGTCTTTCTCTCGTTCTTTTGTTCGGTGCCCTTGCCAGATTGGGATCACTCTGCGATGTTATCGGAGTACTTGGGGTTTGTTCAGTTATAATCTGGTTCTTTGCAGGAAGGTAAAAAGCAGAAATGTTTTCCCATAAATCAAAAATAGCATCCATCTGGATCGGTCTCTCCAACTCTTCGCTCTCTCGCTCTTTTTCCTCTCTCACATGCACACTGAACATATCACATTTTTGTGGATAAAATCTCAAAACAAAAATCAAAACAAATCAAAACAAATCTCAATGAAATTAGTCTAGTGTGGCAGGCTGAGTCTGAGATGACTCTGAGGCTTCTGATTAGAGCTCCATCTGAAACTGTACATATTCACATTTTCCATGATCCAATCAACAAAAACAACTTAGGACTCATGATGTCTGCGTCTCTTGTGACCAGAGATGAGATTTCTCAATCACCTACACCCTGCAGCTATGCCAAAACTGCGGAAGACATCAAAAGTTCAGCGCAAGATTTCCAGAAGTTGAGGGCGTCCAGGGAACAGGAAGTCAAAGGCTTCCACTGTGATGTCAGCGATAGAGAGATAGATAGAGGAAAAGATGGAGAAAGCGGAGTGAAGGTCGGAGGCTTCCTCCCTGTTGTCTGAGGAAAAACAATGAGAGTCTACATTCGGCCGAGGTCAGTCATTTGTTTCAACAAGGGATTTCGCTAATCTGAGAAATGAGTCTGATTAATACTAAAATCTGAATGCTTCACTCCTCTGAAAATCATATTTCCACATCTCTCAGGAAAATAAGCAATAACTAAAACTCCAGAGGAGATCACGATAATGAGAAAAGGAACAATTTAACAAGATTACAGCCTTATTAGAGGTCCAACTATGACAAGAAAAACAGTAACAGTAACATGTAGTTTCTTGTTACTGGGATTCGTTAGAAGATGCCAAGTAGTTCTTCAGCTGGAGTTCTCTGGTTTCTGTGAAAGCCAATCAGTTTAAGTTCAAATCAGAGCTTTTTGATCAAATTTGTTGTCTCAGACAGTTTCACAGTACTTCAGGCCTAAACACCCTGTGCTCAGCCAAATACTCCCTTGGAGCCATGAAAGAAACCCATGCTCCTCCAAAATAGTATAGTAACAGTAACGGTCTTTGTTTGCTCTCATCTAGTAGTCAGTAAAATAGAGTTGAAACTAATACTATGACAAAGTGCTAAGGCTTCCTGACATTCATAAAAGGGTCCATGACATGCTGAGTTACTAGAAAAAGAGAAGATTTTATACAACAGTTTAACAAACAAGAAGTTAACATTAAGCAAATGTTTTAGACACAACATTGCCAGTTACTTTGTCTATTTTTGTCTATACCAGGGGTAGGCAAGTTCGGTCCTAGAGAGCCGCAGTCCTGCAGAGTTCAGCTCCAACCCTGAAAAAAAACTCACCTGCCTATAGCCTTAGTAATCCTGAAGACATTGATTAGCTTGTTCAGATGTGTCTGATTAGGGTTGGAGCTGAACTCTGCAGACTGCGGCTCTCTAGGCCGAACTGCTACCCCTGTCTATACCTACAAAATAATTCCACATGAAGCCAAAGTGGTGTACTTCTTGTTGTTTGTTCTCACATTCGTGAATTAATCAGTTTTTGATTTAGAATTGGGGTTTTTGACTGAATGATCCTTGACTAACTTATAAGACCTGCAGAAAGACTGGTTCATAAAAACAGTAGCATTGTTAATATTACATAGATTACACTTGGATACCAACTGTTTTTGTCCTTTTAGTATATTTTAATAATATAGCATATTTTAATAATTGTAATATTTATAGTTATATTAAATAGCATTTATAAAAAAAAGTAATTTATCTTATATAGTACCGTATTTTTCTTATGAAGATCTGAGATGATCGAACACCTGAGAAGAGATGATGCCAACCCCTCAGAGGACCTCAGATGACAACAACCCTAAACCAACACTCAAAACTACCAAATGTTCCTATTAGTTATTGCTGTTATATTCCTATAAGTTATAGTCATTGCTGTTAATAGTCTTCACCGTTTGTTTGAATACATGTCATTAACTAAATGCATGGTTTTTACTGTACATTTTCACACATCAGTACCACCTTGACCCAGTCACCCACTGATAAGCTACTACTAAATATATTGTAGAAACTTTAATTTTCTGTAAAGTTGCTCTGCATCATGAAAAGCGCTATATAAATAAAAGTGAATAGTATGTCATTTATAGCTTTATTGGCAAAGCTGAATTTTCAGCAGCCATAACCCAGGTGGAAAAAAAGTACACTTCCATAATGTATTTAAAGTGCTCTATTTTCGTGCACTAATTTTGTATTTAATATACAAAAATGTGCTTTTAACATACTATCTCTGTATTAAAAAATGTACTTAGTCACCACTTGTAGTACACTTGAACCCCTCTTTCATACACTAGTAACTCCCAGTGTACTACAATTGGTGACCTAAGTGACTTTTTAAATACAGAGATAGTATGTTAAAAGCTCATTTTTGTTCATATTCATGGTGTCCCAAAATAGCACAGTTGAGTACACTTAGATGATCTTAAGTTTATCTTAAGTCTTTTTTAGTATATTAAGTACAAAATTAGTGCGTGAAAATAGAGCACTTTAAGTATATTATGTATATTATGGAAGTGTACTTTTTTTCACCTGGGAACTCCAGTCTTCAGTGTCACATTATCCTTCAGAAAAAATTATAATATGCTGATTTGGTGCTCAAGTAATTTTTCCTATTATCATCAGTGTCGAAAGCAGTGTTGCTTGCTTTTTTGTGGAAACTAATATATTTTTTCAAGATTCTCTTATGAATAGAAAGTTCAAAAGAACAGCACTTATTTCAATTATAATTTAATTTTTTTTGTAACATTATAAATGTCTTTAACTCTCTTGATTTCTATTTAATGCATCCTTGCTGATAAATGTATGTATGTAAATGTATGCATGTAGTGTGAGCGCAGGTTTCTCTGCATCAACTGGAAGTTTTTTTTACAAACTGATGCCCAGTGTGTGCGTTTACTTTTTTTTCCTGATAACCATTTGAAGATGAGTGATGAGCTTTCCCACACTGCAGTGGTTTATCAGAAACTTCAGCCAACTGGGTCCTTGTTCTCCTGTATGTGGGTGGGTGGTTGTGGGTCTCTAGCCAAATCAGACTTCATTCCTCTCTCCGCTGCCCGTCATTTTTCTTTCTCACTCACTGGGGATTCTCGGCGTTGCCAAACCATCCTGCTGAGAAAACATCTCCAGTCCGTCTACATAAATACAAACAGAAAATAGTTTACATTATGATTTAGAAAGGTAACCAGATACAAGGACTTATCTTTCTGAAATGTTGCTCTGCTGATAACAGTTGGCATGCACATATCTCTTTGTCCATTGTAGGGTAATCAAGAAAATGTTTAGATATTCATACTGCTGAAGTTAACATATTTCAAAGCTGCAGCTAAAATAATCTAGTTTGAAGAACAGAGATAATGAAAGGCAGAATGCGGGGCGAGAGACGTTATAGAACTGGTGACGGCACCCTCGTTGATCTGTCCAATTAGACGGCTAAATTGTTCCCACATTGAGACTGAAATGCAAATGGTCTGCCTTTCAGGGACAGAGCTAATGAGCTTCGCTGGGTTAACCACAGTGTTACAGCTGAGGCGGCAGCTATTACTGTACAGCTCTCTCTAATCTGACCCATTAACTCTGTGTACACACAAATCAGTGTGAGTGTGCAAGGAGCCATGGACTATAATGACCTAATGAGAGAATGTGTGTGTGTGTGTGTGTGTGTGAAGTGGCCAGGGGACACTGATTTGACTGTGGGTTGGCAAGCGGCAACGTACACCTCGAAAACTGCTCCAAACAATCAACAACAAAATCTCCTTGACTTGATCGACCACAAAAAATTCTCCAAAACAGTAAAACTGGAAAACAGAGAAATAGAGACTGAAGGAGAGAGAAAGAGCTCCAAATATGGCACAAAGTTGTCCAGAACTGCTCTCAGCACTGTTTGCTGACAGACACAGGTGAGACCTATAATGATACATGTGTGAACCAGTGTAAAAACAAGAGCTGTGTCTAAAATCACCGCTATGCTCTCATTCACTATTTCTTACATGAATGAATATTTACAGCGAATTTGGACACTGAGTGCACGAGAGGGCTGTGGATGATAATATGTGGGAATTTATTTGGTCACAGTACATGTATATCGGTCAACTGCAGTGCATTTTGGGATTAAATGAATGCACTCCACAGTGGTTTCGGACACCATTACAAATGGCTGTCCCATCAAATACTGCAGTATTATATAAGGGTATGGGGGTGAGTTTGGACAGCCTGGTCTGATGGCTGGGTTTAGGAGAGTTTTGGGAGGTTTTAGTTGAACCATTTAGTGAGGACTTTATTTTATTCACAAGTTGTTGATTGGATGGGGGCAGTTTTGAACGTGAGCATGCGGTCAATTGTAACAAAAGAGTGGGGTTTATGCAGACTAAAAATGAAAACCCTGGCACCAAAAGACAGACTTATTACATTTTAAGAAAAAATGACAAGTTCAAAATAAGAAAGAAAAAAGATCAATAAGATGCATTTAGGAAATAGATAGGCATAATTCCCATTTCGTGCCGACTTAAGAGACATAAATGAACTACTACTGGAGCTCTTACCTTACTTGGTAAAGTCTTGCCACCATTCCTATGTTAGATTTGCCTATTTTGAAGGCAGTTCTGCTCATTCGGTGAATGACATGCTACTTCAGAAATGCAGAATGCTTTTTTCCCTACTTGTGGAGGAAAAATCAGATCAGTCTAATCAGAGAGTGATTGCGCTCTTGGCCCTGATTTCTTTCACACTTAATACAGCCACCTTTACTCAGTCACCCCTTGAAAACGACTCTGTGCACGTAACCTGATGAGTTATTCTACGCTCGCCCGCCACTGGGCAGCTCTGCAGATTTGTAGCTTTTGGTTGTGCTCCAAACAGACAGGGAGTGATAACGCAGCCGCAACAATCCTCTGTTTATTTCTTGTGAAAACACAGAGAAGTGGGGGTCAGTGGAATGTGGACCAGTGTCCGAGCTCGCACCAGTAAAGCAAACATGCTCCAGATTTTACCGCCAACATACTTGCAGGCCGGGGCTGATGTTTTTCTTTGCCCCTTAACCAAGCAGCAAATCAGTCCAGAGCTACTGCTAGCAGCTGCAATCTGCGGTTGCTTATCAGCCAGTGTGATCAGGCCGTCTGGAGCTCCAAGGTTCCTCCACGTTCTTAAATGAGGTTTACGGTGGTCTTAATTCTTGGTACAATAATTGCAACTATTGCAAGGCTGACCTCATGTGACCATGTGCTAATTGCATCTGGTTGGTTAGCGTGTTTCTTATCTTAGTCAATTAACAAGTTTTACGTAGTTTTGACATAGTTTATTATATGGTGTGCATCTGCTACGTAACATTTTTTTTTACATACACATTTAACCAAGACACTTTAATGTTCACCCATTTGAAACACGCATCAATGACATAGTGAAAAAAGGAAATTGGAAATGGAAAAATCTTTTAAAAATGTAGTTGTATTAGTCTAAATCTCAATCACAATTTTCATATACAGTATTCGTATACATCTGTATGTATCCAAGTGTGACTTTCAAAATAAAAAATTTATATGTATTTTTAACAATCAATTTATTTTTTTATTTTTTTTTACAAATATTTAGAATTATTTATTACTAAATGTAATTTAAATGAAAAACAACAGAATTTTACAACGTCATATAAAGGTCAAATATTTCCTGATATTTTAAAAGACTTCTGACCTTGACACAGTAATGAGGGTCCGCAGATCCTCTCGATGATGTCACTTCCTTTTTTCTGCATTTGACTAAACCAAAGCTTTGATAAGTTTTTTAAATATAAATAAGCAGTAAAACAATCTAATTTAGTAAATAACAATACAGATAATATCAAAGTACTTAATTTCTTTCTTTTAATTAGACATTTTCTTTATTAAATTACCAGGATGAATGAATTACCCAGACACATTTTTTTTTTTTACTTTACACCATCCGCCCAAAAATAGCTAAATGAATTTTAATTCAGAAATTAATAACATGCTCTTTATAGAAGTGGTGAATTCAAATCATTATACAGTGGGTACGGAAAGTATTCAGACCCCCTTAAATTTTTCACTCTTTGTTATATTGCAGCCATTTGCTAAATCATTTAAGTTAATTTTTTTTCCTCATTAATGTCACACAGCACCCCATATTGACAGAAAAAAAAGAATTATTGACATTTTGCAGATTTATTTAAAAAAGAAAAACTGAAATATCACTTGGTCCTAAGTTTTCAGACCCTTTGCTCAGTATTTAGTAGAAGCACCCTTTTGATCTAATACAGCCATGAGTCTTTTTGGGAAATATGCAACAAGTTTTTCACACCTGGATTTGGGGTTCCTCTGCCATTCCTCCTTGCAGTTCCTCTCCAGTTCTGTCAGGTTGGATGTTAAACGTTGGTGGACAGCCATTTTTAGAGATGCTCAATTGGGTTTAAGTCATGGCTCTGGCTGGGTCATTCAAGAATGGTCACAGAGTTGTTGTGAAGCCACTTTTTCGTTATTTTAGCTGTGTGCTTAGGTTCATTTTCTTGTTGGAAGGTAAACCTTCGGCCTAGTCTGATGTCCTGAGCACTCTGGAGAAGGTTTTACAGGATATCCCTGTACTTGCCCGCATTCATCTTTCCCTCGATTGCAACCAGTTGTCCTGTCCCTGCAGCTGAAAAACACCCCCACATCATGATGCTGCCACCACCATGCTTCACTGTTGGACTGTATTGGACAGGTGATGAGCAGTGCCCTTTTTTTCTCCACACATACCGCTTAGAATTTAAGGCCAAAAAGTTTTATCTTGGTTTCATCAGACCAGAGAATCTTATTTCTTACCATTTTGGAGTCCTTCAGGTGTTTTTTCATGTGTCTGGCACTAAGGAGAGGCTTCCGTCGGGCCACTCTGCCATAAAGCCCCGACTGTTGGAGGGCTGCAGTGATGGTTGACTTTTCTACAACTTTCTCCCATCTCCCGACTGCATCTCTGGAGGTCAGCCACAGTGATTTTTGGGTTCTTCTTTTCCTCTCTCACCAATGCTCTTCTCCCCCGATAGCTCAGTTTGGCCGGACGGCCAGCTCTAGGAAGGGTTCTGGTCATCCCAAACGTCTTCCATTTAAGGAATGGAGGCCACTGTGCTCTTGGGAACCTTAAGTGCAGCAGAATTTTTTTTTGTAACCTTGGCCAGATCTGTGCCTTGTCACAATTCTGTCTCTGAGGTCTTCAGGCATTTCCTTTGACCTCATGATTCTCATTTTGCATTTCATGTACTGTGAGCTGTAAGGTCTTATATAGGTGTGTGGCTTTCCTAATCAAGTCCAATCAGTATAACAAACACAGCCTGGACTCAAATGAAGGTGTAGAACCATCTCAAGGATGTTCAGAAGAAATGGACAGCACCTGAGTTTAAATATATGAGTGTCACAGCAAAGTGTCTTAATACTTAGCGGACCAGTGATATTTCAGTTTTTCTTTTTTACTAAATCTGCAAAAATGTCAACAATTCTGTGTTTTTGCTGTCAATATGGTGTTGTGTGTACATTAATGATGAAAAAAAAAAAACTTAAATGATTTTAGAAAATGGCTGAAATATAAAAAAGAGTGAAAAATATAAGGGGGTCTGAATACATTCCGTACCCACTGTATATGTAATCATTACGTATGTTAATTGCATTTTTTATCTATTTAATCCATTGACTGCCAACTGAACAAATGACTGTCATGTCACTGACCAAGACAAGACATATAGAAACAAAGCTGTGGTTAAATGCTACAATAACTGTCACACTGCCAGAAATGGGCCTAACTTCTGATATCACTCTTGAAAAATCTCTAATAATAATAAAAATGTAAATTATGCTCCTTCATGGTGCCAAACAAATAATTAAAAGCTGTAAGTCTCATGTAGTGGCTGCAGGACTTTTGGGACTTCATATCCTGTAGTGAAATACAGTAACATTAACATACATGTTAACACAGTTTACAAGGCAATAACCTCCCTCAGGGGAACCAGTGACCCTGCCCACAGACTAAATCTATTAAAGCTCAGGAACAAACTGCTTTTGAACACAGCACACACTCGTAAACCAGACCGCAGTCCTTAGGTTCTGACTAGAGGTTATGATTTTGCCATTTTAGCCTGCTACAACTATGCATGACCTTTCCTCCCTCGGCATACTTACTGCTAACATGAGAGCCTTCACAATACCTTCTGCTCTGTTTAGCTTCAAAATTAATACAAACTTCTTGGAACTTCTCCTGATGTAACCCAAAAAATATTTGTGAGAGGATCACGTATCACGGGTCTATCTCAAATAAGACTCGATTTCTTTTGGCTTCAGACCTGCGTTGAGGGTTTATTTGGGTGAAGGTGCAGAGAACGAGCGACCAGAGAATTGAAACCATGTTCACACATGGACAATGAACTTGAGGTGGGAGCCATGGGGAAACTCAAGGACTAAGCTGAGAGTCTTCACATTTTGTGTGAGACTGCAAAAATAGCCACAAACAAATAAAAAAAAAGTGTCTGAATGCAACTGATTCAGACAGCTGATAATTCAGACCTTATGGTGGATGTGGAGACGATTAGACACAGTGGAAATTACGAGCGTATAGAAAGATTCAGCCTTTGTCATCATTCCCTGTGTGGCCGGGACAACACAGCTAGGTAACCAAATAAAACAACAGCATGTTCAAGACCTGCATTATGTCAGATGGAAAGTGACTGACCCTCCTATAGCCCTTAACTGAAATTAAATCTTTCATTAGCGGAGCCTAGGTGCCAGAACCTGCCTCATTCTCACACAGGAGGGCAAGTCTTTGTGGTCACACAGGGAAATGCCTTTCCAATGTCTCAAATCCCCCGCATGCCATGAGCCAAACCCAAACCACAGCAGTGAGAAGGGAGCGCTGTCTGGCGAAATCAAGTGGCTTCATGTGCCAAAAGCTGCCATTACGCTCAGCTACTGTCGGCAAAGGCGAGACCTCGTCAAGATCGTGTGGGCGGAAAACGAAGTGCACCAAAATCACATGAGGTTTAGTACATCGCCTACACATACAGTACACACCAGTGCCTGTGTAATGTCGGACCAGATTTAGGTCTCGCTGTTTTAATGTCCCCGGACATAAAGGGCCAGTGCAAGTAGAGTTCTGTGAAGGCACTTAACATCTGCATTGCCTCTAATTCCAAAAAGCCAAAAGGGAGGGGCGAAGCAATTCTGTTCCTCGCGTCAAGCCAAAACCATCATCATTGGGCAGATCTTAGTGGAGTCAGAGCCACAGAAACAGGGAAGTTCTTATCCTAAAGGTCAAAGGTGACCTGCTCAAGTCCATTTTAATTTGCAGTGCATTTGTGGTGTTTTGAAATTGGTTTCTATAGCGTCACCTCCTCTAACCTCAAGTCAAACCTCTGAAAATCAAGCGATGCGAGTGCTGTAGGCAACTTTCATCTGCAATAATCTGTGATGGTGTTGAGCCGCTCTACTTATATGCTGCGAATTACACTGCAGATCCAAATATGGAGATTTAGTACATCTGTTTGGCTTGTTCATCTCCTAAAACAAGAAAGTAACATTTACTGCCCAACATCAGCCTTCTTGTCTCAAGGCAGGGAATTGTATGTCTCCTGACTGGGTCAATTACTTTGGGATTTATTAATTCGGTCGAGGAACTGGATTCCACACAGCCAAGGTGTCAGTATCAAACTCAACAGTTGTGTTAGCAAGACCTAGGCTATGTTTCCCTTCAGGTCCTGGCTTTAGACTTGGGAAGCATCACAACTCTTGTTTCTCAAAGTCGAAATCTATTACCTGTTCCAGCAACACCTGTTCTGCAGTCCTCCTCTCGTCTTTTTCATCCCTCTGTTTTTTCCTCCGCCCCCTCCTGCAACAGGTCCTTGTAAACAAAGTGCTGAAATCTCTCAGGGGGTTGAGTATTTTTACAAGCCAGCACATTGTGATGAATATATCAAAGCTCTACTGGAGGCTGCGCAGGCTTTTATGGGCTAATAAATTAGCTCGGGCCCTGCTGGGGAACACACTGCTGCCCAAGGCCTAACCACAGAGGAGACCTGGCACAATATGATAAGCTAAGGGGAAGCAGAATAGCGGTTAACCAGGCCAGGTAGGCAATGGTTTTTTTCTTGTACAGGTGGTCTAAGGGCTGTTTGGTCTTATTTAAAGCAGGCAACCCACAGAAAATGCAAGACGTCATCGACACAAAAGACCAACAGACATTTAAACATTGCATGGTTTTAACTGTAATGGCCAAACTGACCATTACAGTTTTTTGTTGTTGTTGAAGAATATCAATGACTCCTCTACCACACAGTTTTTTAAAAATCACTTCTTGCAGTTTAACTGTTCCAGCGGCATATGGGCAGTAAATCTCATTCACACTGATAATAAGCACTGTTTTAGAAAATTGTACATGTGTGCCCAAGCAGTGGTTGTGTAGAATCTCATTTAAAGTGTGCACAGAACAGAGCATACTCAACTGATGAAACACCAGCTCATTTGGCCGACAGATGTTTGTAGGTTTCTCCCTCACATAAACTAACGCAAACAAAGCCGAACAATTAAACACGATGTACTTTCTGTTGGTCTGAAAATGGGTCAGCACTTCTCTAAACAAAACAAAAAAAATCTTCCCCTTTAAAATGTGGTATGTGTGTTCTGCATCAGACAGAAAATAACACGGCTATGCCCTAATTAACATCTTCTGACATCAACTGTCTTTGGTCATTTTTTGTTTGCATTCCCCAGCTGTTGTTTTTATGGATATACATAGTGACTTATAAACTTTGCATATGGAGTGGCATCATACAGAGCTGAGCAGGATCAGCTTTAACAATGCGGAGTCTTTTTGACTACAGGTGTTTATCTCAGAGTGGATTCAACAGGATTGTTTCCTTGATACTTAGCATAAACAAATAGAGCCATATTAGAAAATGACTCACTGCAAATCCCCAAGGACAGAATTTTTTGTTTTTTTGCTCTGAAAGAAATTGGGATGGTTTTCATTCTAGGAAAAAGAGATGCTGTTTTAGGGCCAGTTCACACAGAGCTGGTTTTTGCCTTCCGCTTATGCTTTTAATAGTTTTTGTTTGTAACTTGTAATGAAAACCAGCTAGTAAGAGTTGTGTAGGTATTCGCAAAACTTAAACAAATGCGAACGCATTGAAATTTTCTTTCCATCTTATGTTTTTCCATCACTTAGTGTCTCTAAGAAATGCTAAAAAAGTAGCAAGATGTAGCTTAACGGTCACAACCCTGTATGTGTCGTCTTCGACTCATATTTTTGAACACAAGAGCTTCTGTTTGAATGTCCCCTTGGTTGCCATGTTGGGCAGCTAGAAAACATTTTTTACAATTGATTGATGTTAATGCAAATGTAGGTATCAACCATCATCAAATACGTAGGTAAATCATACCTCCGTTTTAGACTGTCTGGTTCACAGCTCACACCTTTTAAATGATTGTAGAATCACATCATTCGCTAATAGCCTGATGTCCTGTGTAGACTGGCTAGGGGGAGGCCAGAGATTTTAATTCTTAAATAAAAATACTCAATGGAAAAAAGCAATGTTTGCTTTTCAGTCAGGCAGGTGCAGGGTACAAAATACCTCCTGTTAAACACCGCATTGAGACGAAGTTTTCATGTAACTGCTATTATTAGCCACGATCTCTGCTTTATGGCACACACCTCACACAGCGAGCACACACACACACTCCTTCTATGTGGTTTATGGGGACTCTCCATAGGCGTAATGGTTTTTATACTGTACAAACTGTATTTTCTATCGCCCTACACCTAAACCTACCCCTTACAGGAAACTACTGGCAATTTTTGAATTTCATAAAACACAATTTTCTATGTTTTTTAAGCCTTTTGTTTTATGGGGACACAGGAAGTGTCCTCATAAACCATGTTTACATTGTAGTACCCATGACATTATACACATTTGTGTCCTCATAAACATATAACATACCACACCGGAACACACACACACACACGGACACACACACACACACACACACACACACACATACACACACACGCCTCTATCTAATGGAATCCACCTTTAATCAACTGCAGATGCACATCATATTAAACTCCACACACCATACTCTGACTCATAGGCTGTTTAGTGCTGTTAATACCAATCATGTATATCTTCCACCTCGGGGCCGTGCCGGAGTGTTGCCCGGCTCCCTAAATCACCCGTCCAATACCAGAACCATCGGTCCTGGTGCCAACTCTCCTCCTGCTAGAACAGATCAACACAGGCGCACCTGGTTCTCCTGAAGAGCCACAGAAGGTGTTAAAACTGCAGGAGTCTTTGTCTGCAAGATGAAAAAAAGAGTGGGATGGAAGAATCATTTAAAAGAGCAAGAAAGACAACCACATTAATGAACAGGTGCAAACTGAAAATTAAAGCGAGGTGTGCTGTTCCCCTTGTAAAGAGGTTTTATAGTCAGGTATCTGCTGCATATGTCCCAGCTTCAGATATGGGAGAAGTGTAGCATATTTTCCAGTGTCTGTAACTCAGTGGTTTCATATGCTGTGTCTCTTAAACTTTGATATAATATTATCATATTTGTCAACTACAAGTATTTTTTCCTTTAAATGTGTAAAATCTACCTCACAACAAGGATGAGTTGTAACCCTAACAGAAACAGGAACGTATTAAATTTTGTCAAAATGGGAAAAAAAGTTAGATTTATTTATTTATTTATTAACTAATACTTTGATTTGTCATTAATTATAATTTATCATGTTAAATAGATTTCAATTTTTTTTTTAACTGTCTGTTCATCAAAGAATCCTGGAAAAAAACGTATCATGGTTTCAACAAAAATATTAAGCAGCACAACAAAATTACATTTTAAAATATATAAAAATAGAAAAGTTATTTAAAATAATTAAAACAATTTCAAACATTTTTGAAATTCTTACTGACTCTAAACATTTAAACAGTACTATACAGGAAACTTTTAAATAAAAAAAACATAAAAAGAATTGTTAAGAAACAGAACAAAAGCTAAAAAATTTCGTCATTTCATTATTATATTGTTTTTTGTAGATGAATATGAAAAACATGTTTGATTACATATCAAATTAAACAAAAATAACCTCCTGTTTAAGATGATTCCAGACATGTCATTTAGCATCCATTTACACGATCACAAATCAAATTATAAGCCTTACCTCAAAATTCCCCACAGGAGACTGGGCTCTTGCATGGTAGTGATTTCACACCTGTAGCTCATTTCTAATGGGTTTAACTAATGGGGTTACAATTCGCCATGTGTTACAACACTCATTCTTCACTACCAGTGCTGAGTGCAGTAAGGGAAGGAAGAATCAGCCACAGAGCTGAAGATGATCTCTCTTAGGCCTCATCTGCCACTGTTTTCCGTTCTGCAGTCTAATCAGGAATTTGAGAAAAATGCTGCGAGGATGTTAATTAGATAAGCACACTGGTCCTGACACACTGGATTTCTATTCCACTGTAGAGAAGCTAGAGGTGTTTCCACAGGGTCATATACACTCAAATCAAAACATATGTTTTCACCAAATAAGATATATTCAACATGCAACACTATACCCAGTCAATCAACAATATACTATTTCCTTTCCGCAAAGAATTCAATCTCCGTTTACAATTGATTTTTTGTGAAAAACCTCAGGTACTAATGCAAAACTCAGAACTGCATTTATGATGGGAAATGCTTTTGCTGGAAATAAAATAATAAATGAGGTTTACTGTGAAAAGATGACTAGGGGTCTACCTGTGTCACCACCCGCTGAGAGCCCATGCAGAGAAGGAGCAGGGACCCCATTCTAAATCCACTCTTTTTCTCTCTCTCTCCAACTCTGCTTGTGGAAAATGGACCATTCGTCACGCTCATTGCTGCATTTGGAAATAACAGGGTATTTTCCCTCTCGTTGCTACTGTTGGATGAAATCTTTTGGGCATGTTAAACATTGGCTGCACCCCATGGGTGTTTGGATTTTTTATGCCTACTTAAATTCTGGAGACTTGCTGAATTTTCTTCTCTGAGCCAAATGAATATTTTATTAAATAAATAAAAAATTATTGTTTTAAAGACTGTTTTAAAAAATGTTCAATATATTTACATATTTAGCTATATTTCTTCTCTTTTACAAATAACTGTTTTAATGAAATATGTTTTAATAAACATTAAATATATTTACTTTTTTTAGCAAATGACTGTTTTAACGATACACTCACATTAATTTAATTTATACATTAATTATTATCGTATGTAAGATAAAAGGATTTTACAGAAATCATTTACAGAGCAGTCAAAATCATAGCGGCAAAAAAATACCACCCATATCAAATAACTACCCCATCAAACGACTGACACAGCCAAAACATGCAAAGCTCTGGCGGGGTTACAAATCAGCTGTCATTCAATCCGAGCGATTTGGAATTCCAACCGAATCCGCTAAGTATGTTTTGGAAAAGATGACAATCTGTCACACGACATCAGATGAATTAAAACTTGACTGAAGCTTTTGACTAACTCTGAACAGATACCAACTGACCAGCTGGCATGAGTGATTTACCACAGTCTCTCAGTCTGATTTGGACATGTGTATCAAATCAAGACATTTAATACCTCAAACTGCTATTGATCACTGGGCAACTTGAGTAGAATAACTTGGCCTGCTGCTTTCTCCTGATTTAATATTGTATGAAGCTGTAGACTGTAATTAATGCCAGGCTGGGATGAGATGGCACTGCAGGACAGAAGAAGATAAAGAGATGTTTAATCAGGACTCATCCGAAGCACCTTAAATGCCATCTCACACCCACTTCACATCTGAACATCTAATCTTGATCTAAATCTCCTGGATTAAAGATTGATTTTCAACCACTAGGGGGCGCTAGGATATTGCTCAGGCCTCAGAAGAACATCCATATGCCCATCACTACACATGACACATTCATTTCCACTAAAACCTCTGAGAGGCAGACAGGGGGAGTGAGGGAGATGTCTTAGAGAGCCATAAATGCAACACTGCCCGCAAAAATGCAAAACACCTGCAAGCAACATGCTTAATGCTGCGACCTGCCAGGATGTGATCAAACATGGCAGACCATGAGCTAACTGTAAGATGTAAGAGGTGAGTGAAAGCGCCCTCGCCCCTCCTCGCTCTCTTTTTACAAGGGCAGAAATGAGGGGTGTCCAAAAACATTAAACCGGCAGAAATACTTTCACAGCAAGCAGGTTATTTATATGTCTGATGTGATGTCATGAATGAGCATCACTCTCTTTCTCTCAGTTTATACTGTAATCTGTTTCCCAGAGGATTCGAGCTGCACGCCAGCGATGTTTAAAAGTAGCACTCAAAACTGCTCCAGATGAAGGATAGTAATAATAATCACATGCTATTTTGGAAATAACAAGCATAAATAAATTCAATTCCTTCCAAAAGCCTCTGAAGGATGTTGAATTCATATTTCTTCTGTCTCACCTCAAGAAACCCTCCCATTTTTGTGACTTCAATGCAAGAAAGAGAGAACGAAAGAAAGAAAGAGAGCTCGTAACTCACTGAGAGAGACGAAGAGATTACTCTAACATGTGTCTTCCCTTCATCTCTCCATTCCTCAGAATACTGCTGTTTCCCATCCAAGCACAGCTGCACACATTTACAGTTATAGAGAGAGAGAGAGATGGGGAAGTACCACACTCGTTTAGTGATCCACTCTTTCCTCTCTCTTGTGCCGTCTCTGCCGAGGGACTTCCCAAAAGAATTTTTAGGAGAAGTGGGACACATGATGGTCAACAGAGTAGAGGAAAATGTCTAACTTGCTGGTGATTTACTTGTTCTGTTCATGTTGAAAATGATCCTTCACATACAAACTGAGCACATATGATGGCATCTGATCTGTATATGTAAGTGTGCGTGTGTTACTAAACCATTCCATCTCCACGCAGCTGTAGCCAATAGACACTTTTCAAAGAGACTTTTGTTTTACATATCTGCTTTTCTTTTAACTATGGCGTTTTAAAGGAACAGTTCACCCTGCCCCACCCCCTCACCCCCGAGCGTCATTCCAAACCAGTATGGCTTTCTTTCTTCCGTGGAGCACAAAAGGATAAATGATGGTCACCTTTTTTTCCATGTAACTACAATAAAATTGGACTTTCAAGCTTAAAAAGGACACAAAACACATGAAAGTAACATTTTGAAGCTATATGATTGTTTTGCACATGACAGATTGAAAATCTTGACATCCATCTTGACACATTCATTAGAGTTCATGAAATGTCCAATGTCAACGTATCTTTCTTTTGAATCAAATTTTAAAGGAATAGTTCACCAAGATGAAAATTCAGTCATCATTAATGACCCTTATGTTGTTCCGAACCTGTATGACTGACTTTCTTCTAACATTTTATTTTCTCCACACAAATCAAAAACAGCGGTCACCAAAATGTGGTGTGAAATCAGGTTTGGAACAACAACAGGGTGTGTAAATGATGATTTTCAATTTTGGCTAAACTAACACTTTAATGAATAATTTGACCCAGATCATATGAGAGGTTTTAATATTTGTTCACTTATCAGACTGATTTAACTCACAGATTCCATTATCCAGCCACAGTGATTCTTACTGGAGGTTATCAGTAAAACAGCTTTTATTTTGATATGTTTCTCACACTGCAGAACACTTGGAATATAATGCACAAGCTGTATGGATTATTTTCATGTTACTTGTATACAATGGTGCTTTTTCATCCATTTATAAGCTTTATATGGCTTCAGTCAAGATTTGTGATTGCATAAGATTTTCTGGTAACACTTTACAATAAGGTTCATTAGTTAACATCAGTTAACTACTTTAGTTAACATGAACTAAGCATGCACAATACTTCTACAGCATTTATTAATCTTTGCTAGTGTTAATGTCAACATTTACTAATGCATTATTAAAATCAAAAGTTGTTCTTGCTAACATTAGTTAATGCACTGTGAATTAACAAACTAACAATGAACGACTGTATTTTCATTAACTAACATTAAACAAAGATTATTAAATACTGTAATAAATGTATTGTTTATTGTTCGTTAATGTTAGTTAATACATTAACTAACATCAACTAATGGAACCTTATTTTTTATTGTAAAGTTGTTACCGATTTGGGGTTCCACACATGAAAGAGTCATATTGGTTTGGAAGGACAGCACAACTTTGTTATTTCTGTTTGTCGCTTTCTCGCCATAACAACCCTAATACCAAGAGCATCAGCGTGTCACATTTCGGCCTTGAAACTGAAGGTGAGATCATGGCAGAGTCTGTGTTGTGTGTTGATTACAGTGACTCATGGCTGTCCTCTGAACCCCTGCAGTGATTCTTGTCTGTGTGACAGCACTGTATTGGTCTTCTCTGCATAGAGGAGCATGAGATCATACTTGTTTTTAAAGGAACGTACCAGTATGATAAAAGAGGTTATGAGAACTCCATTTGAATGGTTTCTGGTTGGTATGACACCTGTCTTTGTGTGTGTAACTACTGCTCTTCCCAAGACTTCAAGACTGCTACACATGCCTTGCAGAGACTCTTGTTAGTGTCAGCCACGCCAACCGAAGGTCCTGGATGTCTAATGCACAGACTCTTCAGCTATACTCATTCTCATTGTTTAGGGCTGTGAATTTTACTACACACTTTCATGTTTGCTGCACATCTGAATCTGCGATTTTCTATCGAAAAAAAAAAAAATCATCTACAAGCCCAGTGCTTAAAAACATAGTTGACCTTTAACTAAATGAAATTTAATTTACTCCCTTGCATGTCATTCCAAACCTGGTTTTCCTCCTTGTGTGGAACACAAAAGGAGAAGTTTAGTATGTTTCCACAGCTGTGAAAGTGAATGGTGATCAGGCAGAGGCAAGCTCCAGAAATGTCAAAAAAGCACCATAAAAGCAGAACAGTGTTGCTATTGTTAACTAAACCTATAGAAAAATTGAAATAAAGCTGAAATAAAGTAAATATTTAATGTAAAACTTAAACAACTTTAAACAGAATTTAAGAAAATTAAATGTTGCCTTAGCAACTAATTGAAAACAAGTTTACTAAAACTAAGATTAATAGAAAAATAATAATAAAAAAATTATAAAAATGACAAAAGCACATTAGACTCAAACTTCACTAAAATTAGAATGAAAACGGAAACTATAAAAATAAAAGCAAATTCAAAATCTCTTGCACTTTTATTTGTTTTAATTTTTAAATATGCCAAACTTCATTGCAAACTTTCATTATAAAAAAATGGATGTTTCCTCAAACAAAAATCACATTATTTTGGAATGACTGGTTGCTGAAATTTAATTTAATATTAATTTAATGTTTAATTAAATTTAATGTCATCATATTCCTAGAGCTTTCAATAGTACAATTAATAATATAAAATACAGCATGTTGAAAAACATTAACTGCTCCACTCTCTTCTCCATATCGTGTCCTTAAATATCCAAAAATAAAATAAAAAAAAATGTTCAAAAAGACCTTCACCCTCAGGTGCAGTTGTAGAGAAGAAAAGCTCACATGTGTTGAGTAACTTAGAGTCAGGCTTTTGTCAGACAGACCTGGAGTCTTCACAATTTTACTGAAAGATAGTGCATGTAGTATTAGCGCCAGCCAGCTTCAATAGCGATACAGCACCTTTGTTCAGACAGCTGCACTTAAAGGATCAACTCTAATCTCTACATAAACTCGTTTCGCTCCTATACGCATCCAGCATCGACTTGACACAACACAAACGTCGCTTCTCATTAGCACTGAGGTGCCAAGCGTGGTTTTACAAGGTGAGCACAGAGATTATGTGAATTTTCCAAGAGCTTAAAACAACTCTACTGAGGCATTTCACAACCTCTTCACCCACATTCTCTCGTTCGGGATCTGGGTATCCATGGATTCGGTCACTCCCTGGAGATCTGTGGGCGATTTTAAACTGTTATTTCATTCACTCCACAACCAAAAGGGAACGCAGAGCTGCTGTAACCGCTTGGGCTTTGGTCAGAGGCCTGGGTGGGATGGAGATGTCAGGACAAGAGATGCAGAGCAGTTCAGGGACCTGCTTGTTCCTGCGGTTTGGGAAGTGTAGTGAGAACTGCCTGGCTCTACTGCTTGTGGATTTGGCGAATTGATTGTTGAACTATTCCGAAGAGCAAAGCATCACAGATGCTGTTATCATTTTACATGAGAAGTTTAAAAGAGGGTCAGAACCCTGTATGACCTTTATTGTTGGTTTTATATGCCAAAATGTCGGATAAATGAACTGGTTAAGATTTTTGGAGTTTACAAATTCATTTTCTGTCATTTCTAGTGAAAAATAATGTGTGGCCTAAATCGGATGAGGTATTCCAGTTTTTTTTTCCAACTATGCAAAAAAAAAAAAAAAAAAGGACAATTTTTTTAAAAAGATGATCCATTGCTTTAGTCTGACTGAAGTAAAACTTGCAAAGTGCATAAACACATTTAGTCTGAGAGTGTGAGTGTATGACAAACTAATTTTCTATGATATAAATTAATGTGCCTCAGGTTTGTTCAACTTTGCAAATAAAGAAAGCAATTGCAGTCAGACTATGGTTTTAAGTTTTCACAAAGACTAAAACCAAACTTTTAAAGTGCACATAAACACAATTTCAGAGTGTGAGTGTATGACAAACTGTAATTTCTATTGAAAAACATGTAGCATAAATCAAATGGATCATCTGAGGTTTTTCAACTTGGCAAAAACGGGACAGATTTCAGTCAGACTACGGCATTTACATTTTTAAACTGATGATTCATTGGTTAGTCTGGCTGAAATCAAACTTCTAAAGTACATGTGAACACACTTAGTTTGAGAGTGTGAGTGTATGACACACTCTACGATGCCTCTTGTTCGGATCATTACTTGCAGTTTACAGGCTTACACCATCTTCCGAAACACATCATAGACATACACATTAAAAAAAAGCCCATAACACAGCAGTCCTCAAACACAGAGATGTCTCACCATTCTAATGCATGTTAAAAACACATGTCCAGCGAGCCTTGAGGGATGATGACAGCAGATCTTAGTGATGTAATGTAAAGGATTTCCTGTCTTCTTAGAATTAATGAACATGCTAATTTTTCTCGGATTGAATCACACTAATATCAGGTTACCAACACAGTCACACTCATAAACAAATAACTATTACCCTAACATGGCTTACATTAACTGCCCTGCATGCTCCACAGAATTCTCATTCCCTCTCAGAAGTCAAACTGCTCTGGGGAATCACACCCACATTGTTACAAAACAACAACAGCAGTCCTGTACTAGACCCCAGAGGCCCGTGTCAGAGTCTCTCGTAAAAGTGAACCCGTCTTTGAGGCTGGGGCCAAATAATTCCACCAAAACGAATGCAGAGATCTACTGCACCTCCAGCCTTCTCATTATGCTTTAATTTAGACACTCAATACCACAATCATTATACCAGGGGGTGGAGAGAGACTGATTTAATCTAGAGGAAAGGAAGCATTACAAAGACTCTGGTAAAGCTGAGTCAAGTGCATCAGTTCTATTAAAAGCATTTTGATATATTTTACAGGCGTGTGTGATCAGTGTTGGAGCATTCATTTGTGTTTACTACTTTTAAACATCTGTCTGAGGACTAACAAGGCCCTAAAGCCTCAGCATGCAAATGCAAAATCACCTCTTGCATCAGGAGACTGGAGTTTTGATCTCACAGAGGCAATCCATTTTCCGTCCATGCAAGCAGGCTGACGCTTTTAATGTGGGATTGGTCAGCATAGCCGCTGTCATCCTGCACTCTTTGTATTCTTGGCAGGACTGTGCTTTTCCCCTCAGGTCAAAACTGGAGTCCATGCTGTTCTCCGTCCATTCACAGTTCGGTTTGCCATGGCGTCTCTTCGCAGGACCTGTAAGTTGACATGAAAACACTTAAGGATTGCTTACGGCTCACCCTCTCTGCTGTGTCACATGCAAACAATTGCCAATTTTTTTGGTTTCCCCAGCAGAATTTTCTTCTTTTTTATTTTGTTTTCAATTATTACAGTTTCTGGAAAACAACGTCAAAGTAAAAACATAAAAGAAATGGCAGCTATTAAGAGAGCCAAATGTAAAAGTTTATGTGGATCCGAGCTGCTGTGATGATATTAATAGGCAAAAGAGAAGAAAGAAAAGAAGAAAGATAGAATCCTGCTGTCGGGTCTGTAATTCAATGCCAAACAGTGAAATAAAATTTAACAAATAATAACTAGGCAAAATACACTCCATGACCCCGTTACTGGGTCATAAAATGAAGCCTACAGATGAGTACTCGTTATAACCATATATATATATATATAATAATATATAATAATATATCGATATACAGTGGGTACGGAAGTATTCAGACCCCCTTAAATTTTTCACTCTTTGTTATATTGCAGCCATTTGCTAAAATCATTTAATTTAATTTTTTCCTCATTAATGTACACACAGCACACCATATTGACAGAAAAACAAAGAATTGTTGACATTTTTTGCAGATTTATTAAAAAAGAAACTGAAATATCACATGGTCTTAAGTATTCAGACCCTTTCTTTGCTCAGTATTTAGTAGAAGCACATTTTGATCTAATACAGCCATGAGTTTTTTTTTGGGAAAGATGCAACAAGTTTTTCAAACCTGGATTTGGTGATCCTCTGCCATTCCTCCTTGCAGAGCCTCTCCAGTTCCGTCAGGTTGGATGGTAAACGCTGGTGGACAGCCATTTTTAGGTCTCTACATATGATGCTCAATTGGGTTTATTCAGGGCTCTGGCTGGGCCATTCAAGTACAGTCACAGAGTTGTTGTGAAGCCATCCTTCGTTATTTTAGCTGTGTGCTTAAATAGGGTCATTGTCTTGTTGGAAGGTAAAAATTCGGCCCAGTCTGAGGTCCTGAGCAATCTAGGAGAAGGTTTTCATCCAGGATATCCATGTACTTGGCCGCATTCATCTTTCCCTCTATTGCAACCAGTCTTCCTGTCCCTGCAGCTGAAAACACCCCCACAGCATGATGCTGCACCACCATGCTTCACTGTTGGGACTGTATTGGACAGGTTTGTTATGAGCAGTGCCTGGTTTTCTCCACACATACCGCTTAGAATTAAGGCCAAAAAGTTCTCATCAGACCAGAGAATCTTATTTCTCACCATCTTGGAGTCCTTCAGGTGTTTTTTAGCAAACTTTCATGTGTCTTGCCCTGAGGAGAGGCTTCCATCGGGCCACTCTACCATAAAGCCCTGACTGGTGGAGGGCTACAGTGATGGTTGACTTTCTACAACTTTCTCCATCTCCCGACTGCATCTCTGGAGCTCAGCCACAGTGATCTTGGGTTCTTCTTTACCTCTCTCACCAAGTCTCTTCTCCCCCGATAGCTCAGTTTTGGCCGGACGGCCAGCTCTAGGAAAGGGTTCTGGTCGTCCCAAACGTCTTCCATTTAAGGATTATGGAGGCCACTGTGCTCTTAGGAACATTAAGTGCAGCAGAAATTTTTTTGTAACCTTGGCCAGATCTGTGCCTTGCCACAATTCTGTCTCTTGAGCTCTTCAGGCAGTTCCTTTGACCTCATGATTCTCATTTGCTCTACATGCACTGTGAGCTGTAAGGTCTTATAGTCAGGTGTGTGGCTTTCCTAATCAAGTAAAATCAGTATAATCAAACACAGCTGGACTCAAATGAAGGTGTAGAACCATCTCAAGTTTGATCAGAAGAAATGGACAGCACCTGTGTTAAATATATGAGTGTCACAGCAAATTGTCTGAATACTTAGGACCATGTGATTATTTCAGTTTTTCTTTTTTAATAAATCTGCAAAAATGTCAACAATTCTGTGTTTTTCTGTCAATATGGGGTGCTGTGTGTACATTGAGGAAAAAAACTTAACTTAAATGATTTTAGCAAATGGCTGAATATAACAAAGAGTGAAAAATTTAAGGGGGTCTGAAGACTTTCCGTACCCACAATGTAATATATATATCTATATATATATTTTTTTTTTTTTTAAATTTTTTGTTTTTTCTTTTTTATTTTATTTTTTTTAGATTCACTGTCCAGATTTACTGTGAGTTCTGAAATATTGCTACAGGTCAAGGGGTCAAGTTTGGGTGATTTAAAACAGGCCTGTGTTTTAAAGAAAGCATCATGTAGCATCAGTATAAAATAACTTTCTATTACATCAAAATTCTAAAGAAAGTAATCAGGTTTCCACAACAATGTTTAAGCAGAAACTGTTTTCATATTGACACTAAAATACTGTTTCTAAGCATTCGAATAAATCTATTTAGAATTAATGCTGAAGGATCTGGTGTCTCATCTGTAAAATGGCCTTTTTTACATGATAAACTTCCAATGATACTGTTTTACTGTATTTTTGATCATATAAATACAGCCTTGATGAGCACAAGAAACTTGAAGATACAACCCTTGAACATGTATATAAAACTGAAGTAATATCAAATAAATATGAATATAATATAAGCATCTATTGTGCCGTTGTTGGCACATTACTGGGGTGTACACACACACAACCACACCCACACACACACAAACACCACACACACACAATGACTAATTTAAAAAGCATTTGCCCGAATCAGTGACACATAGAAATGTCCTACCTCTGAGGGCTCATGTGGAGGCCAGCAGCCTTCTGATACATGTTCATCCCTCTGCTATCAGTCATCATCAGGAGTGATGGTGTTTAAATACATCTCCTCATCCCACCCACCCTGTGTCACAAGTTCCATTAACACACAATACCCACATCTCCAGCTGAGCAGTGCAACATATTCTGTAATTACTGAAGATTACAAAGGTTTAAATCAGGGTTCAGGAACAAAGTTTAGCACCTCCCCAACGGATGAAAGATAACACCTTTTAAAACACACGCAAAGACACACACGTCCTGTTAGCGCTGAGCAATAACACCCATGGTTTTTCTTTCCCTCGAACTCAAACCGCAGAGGAACCACAGTTCATCAATGTGGTTACACACACACACACGCACACACAACACACACACACACACACACACACACACACACACACACACACACACACACACACACACACACACAGAGTCAAGGGCGACAGAAAACACACTTCTCCACAGCTTGGAGATGGATGACCCTCAAGAGTGCTGTTACGAAGTTTTAACCACGGTCAGGCATCTGGCACTGATGTGAGATCACTGATGATAAGGACTGATCTAGTGTAAGGCAATACAGACCCACACACACACACAGGGTGATGCTTCACACTCAGAGATGATTATTTGGTCATTGAGAGAGAAAGTTTGCAAGATCTCTGGTGAATATATAAACACGCATGAAGAGCTGTACCCATAATGTGATTGATTAATTTTTTCCCAAGAATATATTATTTACTCTTACTCTGAAAGACTTCATTTAGCTGACAAATGACCAGAAACATGGAGCACATCTAACCTCGTGATCTCTATCAACAATGTGTAACGGAATACAAATGTAAAATTATTTCAATGACAGATGTGGGAGAAAGTCATATTGGCAGAGTACAAATTGTTGCATCACAATTTTCTCATTCCCATATCACTCACATAAGGACACTTAGGCCTAATGTTTTCAGAAACACATTGAAGATTCTTTTTGATGTTATTTCTTGTTGCACAGTGTCAAAAGTTTTATTTTATTTTTTTTAAACTTTGTCAATTGTCTGAACTTTATTTCAGTTTAATTTGACAAAATCAAATATAAACCTATGTGCCCTATTTGTACCTAATATAAATCCACATAGGCTGACTAAAAGTTGCAGGTTTTAAACTCTGTTTTGACCACCTATGTCTACAACAAAAATCATAGCTGTATAGGTTTTAGTTACATGTTAACATTTATCCATATTTGTTTTTCATTTTTTTATTGACCATCGACAATTTCAGTTGGTAATCTCAGCAAAACCGACCCTCATTCATTAACAGTTCTGAATCCATTCAGTAGTAGAGTATTATTCATAGTAGTAGAGTAGGCCTATTTATTCAGACTGTACCTTTTGGACCATGACATCCAGCTTATTTGTTTTTAGTTCTAATTCACCTAAAGAACCGACTCCTGAGAGTCATTTGTTTGTAAATCGCACTACACTAGTCGTGCTGTTTGTGATTGTTTTCATGTGCAGCCCGCGCTGACAACTGAGTAGAAATACACATTTCCTTACCATTTTTAGTACACTGCCTTTTATCCATATCATTCAATTTGGGCGACAAGATGACAACTCAAGTGTTTTATTATTTCTTCTGTCACATTGCACTTTTGATTCAAACGGTGCAGGAAATACTGAATTATTCGGAAACAGGTCTTACAGGAGACTAGACCATGGGTAAAGCAGAGCCAGACTATATGCTTCTGCAATGTTCACAAAAAAAAAAGTTTCAATGATGGACATTTTTATAATACAAGAGAAGTATTCAAATTCAAAAAGTATAAGACATCTGTATAAAGTACTTGTAATGTGAAAACTTAAGGCGAGGGCTGACTTCACTTCAGAATCATATGCCAATAAGCAAAAAATCTAAAGCAATCAAAACAAGCAATTTTTAACATTCAAATCTAATAAATTCATCACATCCCTATTGGCTTTTAAGCAGATTAATTTTTTTTGCAGGGCGTGGAGAAATCTGTTTGGTAAAAAAAACGTTGTGAAGGATGTTATCAGTTATGTGTTGCGTTGCTCAGTCTTGGTTCACTGCAGAGTGATTGTGGTGTAACATTTGTTTGATTGGGGGTTTTGATCATTAAATGAACTACTTCACCCTTTCAGCTTGCCAGTGTTTGTAAACTGTGCCAATGCATTTTGATTGGAAGTACTAACCATACAAGTGTTCAAAACGTGTTTTTGCATGCTGTGAGTGATTTGTGTGCTGTATTGGAATTCAATTTGTTTAGAAAGCATCTGCTAAGAACAAATGTAATGTAAATGTAAAAGTGTTTTTTCTGCCTAGGGGCGCTTTTGGTCCTTTAGACTACTATTAGAAAATATAACACTTTTCACACTCTCATTAGTTTATTTTTCACATGAAATGTCCAACAATGGATGCATAAGTTTTCACATGCATATTTTGACAAAATTACAGTTTGAATGCAAATGATGATTGTTTCCACATCAGATGTCTCATCATTTCAAGCATATTCTTCTGTTGTATCCTTGGTAAACAAGTACAGTAACTTTTGATACAACTTTATTAGGGGTAAAATCACTATAAATATCAAAATTTGTTTCACTTTAGTTTATATTATCATTTCAATTGTAATCATTTTAATAATTCACATTTTACAATGGATTTTCATATTTTAAGTGTAAAATATTTTAAGGGTAAAACATAAATCTTTAGATAAATGTTATTTGAAAAGTAGCATAAGTAGTGAAATAAGCGACGAAAACATTGAAAAATGTTGGTTTTAATGTAGAAAGTGCAAAGACTTTATTTGGAAAGCCTAGGTTGCAAAAGACAAGAGCACCGTCCTGGGTTGTGAAAATAGGAATGAAGTCTGTTGGGACTTTTCATATGAGCTGTAAAGTAAACATAAGTATCAACGATCAAAATGAAAATAAGCAGTTTTGTGTTTTTTTTATCCCTAATTGGTGAATCGGCAGGCAGGCCCTACCGACTGCAAATATTTAGTTCCTGGCGATTTGGTTCCAAGATCACGCAGTGTTAGAGTGGCTGCCAAACAATGTTATGAAGGGTCGTTGCTTTCACCCAGGAAACGCTGATGGAAACACTTATGGCCTGGCTGATCACCGCTCTAGTTTACAGTTTGTGACAAAAAGGGCCAAAAGGAAAAACAATTCTAAACACTTCATCACAGTGCCGTCCCAACAATAACTAGACCTCCTCTCACCATGCCTCTCCCCGAGAGCTTTCGACCCGGGTGTTCCTCGCTTATCGTGAGATGAACAAATGTGCCTTTTGGGAGACCAACATTTCAGCTCGTTTCTAATTTAAGGAGCACACCGTAAATTGCAGCCTCTACGAAGAGAGAAAGAGGGTGCAAAGCTTCAGCCTTATCTTTCAGGCATTTTGAAATACTATCAGAAGCAGGTCCAGAGTATTGTTCTCAGGGTAGGTGAATCCCGCAGAGGGACGAGGCTCCATGCCTGCAGAGCCAGCGCAGTGCACAGATTGTTCAAGATCCCTGAATAAAAACAGATGTGTGTCTGCTCTGTGGCCTGACGGGCAATCCAAATAATTCTCCGTAATCTGTACGTCCAACATCCTTCACGCGGGGCCTTGACATCTGGCTTGGCAGCTGAGCTACAGACTCCATTCGAATGCACGGACACATTGCTTTCCAACGCAGATTAGCTTTACGTCTAAAGCATAAACTTTTATTCGTCTATTTGTCTTGTGGGGATATCCCTGAAGTATCATTACTTTAGTTGTAAAGTTTCTGCTTGACAAGTTCTTCTTTTCCAATGAGAAATGAGAAAAATGCCTCTTGAATGGGACTTATCAAAATGAGGCTTCTAGGGCATCTGGGCACGGACTCAAGCGACTTGTTTACCCTCATGCCATGCGCTCGGCCCAGCCTGACAGAGGGCAGCAAAGGAAGGAAAGTACATAGCATAGGTTTTCCATGGTCCCCTGGGGGATAATTATCCAACAGCGCTGGTATTACCAGTATGATTGGCTTGTGATTTGTGCAGAAACAGCCACCACAGAGTTGGACGGGTGGAGTGGGTCAGCCAAAAGACAAATGTCTTTGATTAACTCTTGCTAAGCACAGAGAGAATGAGGTCACAAGTGCATCATGGTGTCCCTTGTTCAAGTGGGAATTCTCATGGCGATCGCTCTTCAGCTAGGCCTTTGTTTCACATTCTTCAGCTTTAGTTGAGGAAGGTCCTCCAGAACTTGACTTGAGTTCAACCACAAAGTTAAACCTGAACTAAACCTTACTGGTAGTCCATGTTCCCCTGCCACAGAAAATCTGAATATGCATGATACAATATATGCATGACTTTGGATACAAGCAAACTATTTATAAGGGCAACATTTTTGCCCGATGGCAAAAAAAATGATTATTGTTATTTTAGAAAGGCACAGAAAAAAAGAATGACTTCTACAAAACTCTGAAGAAAAAAAAAATCGAAAAAGGATAAGGATGAAGTGATACTTGTAATGAACATCTAAAATTGCAATAAGCCTTTGAAGCCAATATGATTAGAAAATAGAAACTTAACTTTTCTGTTTGCAAATGTTGGGACTTTTCAATTACCTTGCAGGTTACATCGATACATCAATAGGAGGCAGCAAGTGACTGTACTTATGAGTGATTCATTGAGTCATCATTCCATCAAAACATTCAAAATGATTATTCATTCAGCAACAAACATGGGACTGGCTGCATCCAAGTATGCATACTTTCCAACTATATAGTAGGCTAAAACAGGATGTGAAAAAAGTAGTATATCTGAATTAATTAGGTGAAAAGTACCTGGATGACTTACTATTACAGAAGTACGCAACCAATAGACACTTTACTATCCTATGAGGCAATGGGAGAGAATTTGTGAAGCAAGTTACGAAGTAAGACCTTATTTAGAGTGTATACAATTTCGTCCGCAGCTACTGTATTTATTAGAGAGTGCGTTTCTGCTGTAGATCAAGATCAGAATCCTGCTGCTTAAATGTGGTGATTTCCAGATTTTGAAATGTCTATTTCAATATTTAAACCCTACAGTTTAAAGCTTCTGGACACCTTTTGAGCTTCGGTTTTCTTTAAGGCTTGTAGAAATTTTATAAATCATTTCTGATTTAAAGCCTGCCCATATGCAGTTCTATCCAAACACAGATACAGATAATCTTGTAATTGCAACAGATACAGATCCACAAACAGATAACACAGCCCTTCTATTTATATAACAGTGCCTGTATACAGAGATAATCGGGGGGTTTTCTTGCCGCAAGGCAGCGCTGTCCTCTGTTGGTCGGAGTGAGTCATCAAGGAGCCTGAGGTCAGCGGTGTTGGTTTGGAAAGGACAGGCCGAGCATGGGGAGCTCATGTTAGAGGTCCGTTCCACCCTTGGCAGGCCGCAGTGCGCCACCACAGAGCTGGCTACAACTCCAGCTCATTTCCTCATAACTGAGCTACATTAATACACATTTCAGCACCTTCCCTCTGCCTGTCAGGCCTGATGAATTACTAAAGCTAGCTTATCAGATAACATGAAAAATGAAAAACAGTCACATTAGCGGTATTTTCTTTGAGATTTACTATTTTTCTCAGACCCTGAAATGCTATAATGAGCCATTATGAAAGTTTTCCCCTCAGGAGGAAAGCAATACCTTATTGGGGATAAAACTTAGTGACCTAACAGATTTCTAACCATGCTTCGTGCCTACAGCAGATATAATATCCATAAGAAACACTGTAATTGTAATAAAATTGCAATAGTTTTAGGTTGTTTTTGTGATAAAATTTGATATGTGTTCCTTAAACTTTCACGATGACCCCTTTTGTGTTCTGCATGAGCTACAGTAAAACACACACCTTGAGTTGACCCCGGTGTAGCATTTTTAGGGCAACACTTGGCTGCTGTACAAATCAGGTGGATGGTTAACCGTCGGGCTGACTGATTGGTTGAGACAGGTGGCATCTGCTACAAATTTTCCCAGCTTGAAAATGCTCATGCAAAGGTAGCCTGGAAGCACAGACTTCGACAGAATGGGCTGTGTGTTTTGAATGGGATCCAAGGAAACAGAAACTTTGCGTTCTGGATTTGGGGTTAAAAAAGTGCTTGGTATGATATGCCCCACAGCTGAGCACAAGTCAAAGTATGTATAAAACATCTTCCATAACCTGATCATTAAGGAGCCAAGTCACATTCTGGCTCATATATAGACTTGGACTCTGCATTTCTCAAATTGTGCTACAAATTGCATCTAAAATGCGGTTAGAATGCACTAAAGACTATTTGTCTGAAACGAAACTATGCTAATACACAGAATTGTGCTGAAATCAGGCAATTAGACAATTATTGAAACAATGTTTTTGAGTGTCTGCAGGTGTCTCACTTTAACTGCACCTGATCTAACCAGACCCTTCACGACTGCCAGAACGCCGGACCTGATTTAGAATTCATGGACACATAGCTCAAACTCAAAGTTAAACACCGGAGAGTTTCCATGGAATCGCAGGAGTCTAACGTGTCTCTGTGAGAAACCCAGGTGGCTGTTCTCTGTGTCCACACAGTGCCTACTGTATGTTGAGGGAGCTGTGACACAGAACAGAGGCCACAGGAAACACTAGGACATGGCTGAGGGATACTGTTAACTGCATGTGTATCCAAACTGACTGACAGAAATTGTAATATTTTGTGTGCGGTCCAAAAATGTTAGTTTTACAATGTAAATTTTCCTTGTATCATTATTTATCCTTATATATATATCCTTATGAATTCATTACTAACTCCATTGCTTAGAACCTGTTGCAATCTCTTTTTTTGCTTCATACATCGTTAAATACACAATCTATTAAGTCTTCATCTACGCAATCACTATGATCTTAATAATCACATTCTGTTGGTACCTTTAGTCAACAAATCTGCATCAGCCCACTCACAAATCAATTTTCATTTACTTTCATGTGATTAGTAAATGTCATATCTTGGCTGGCTGCAAAAAAAAAAAAAAGGAAAGAAAAAAAGTTTGAGGTAGTGGGAGTCGAACAGAACTTTGAGAGTCACACACATACAATTAAAAGGACCTATCATGTTCAATTAACTACCGGTATAATAAAAATTCCCTTTAGAGTCTCCTTAAATCCCCCTCTTAAAAATTAATTCAGAAACTGGCCGAGTTTTAAAGGGATAGTTCACCCAAAAATTAAAACTCTATCATTATTTACTCACCTGTATGTAATTCCAAACCGGTATGACTTTCTTTTTTAGAAACAGAGAAACATATATTTATATGTATGTCTATATCTATTCAGTATTCTAAGACGGTCAGGTTTCAAAGGAGAATCGTTTGAAGTATAATGTTGCTTCATAGAAAGTTATCCAGAGAAACAGTGTAATGATAAATACCCTATGATGTTTGTGCTGGCCCACGTGTCAGGACATACTCATTGACGTAATTATACTCTAGATTTAATACTGTCACGTGGAATTGATGTTAATGGTGTTGAAATTCTTCAGTGGAGTGATGCTATCTCAGATCATTATCTAGTCTTGTACAAACTTCATATAACTAAAACTGTAAATTCTAATCCTTGTTACAAGTATTGTAGAACCATCACTTCTACCACAAACGACTGCTTTGTAAGTAATCGTCCGACTTATCTAAATTCCAAGATTCCAATAGCTCAGAAAAACTTTGAGATGTAAACAGAAAACTTGGACTCTATTTTCTAGCCTTAGATACGGTTTGCTCTTACGCTAAGGAAGATGAAGGAAAAAAGTCCAACACCGTGGTATAATGAGCACACTCGCACTCTAAAGAGAGCAGCCCGGAAGATGGAGCGCAGCTGGAGGAAAACAAAGCTAGAGGTATTTCATATTGCTTGGCGCGAAAGTACCCTATCCTACAGGAAAGTATTATAAACTGCTAGATCTGATTACTTTTCGACTCTTTTAGAAGAAAGCAAACACAAGATATTTATTTTATACAGTGGCTAAATTAACAAAAAAATATAACATCAGCAGGTGCAGACATTACACAGCAGAATAGTAGTAATGACTTTATGAATTACTTTACTTTCAAGATCGAAAATATTGGAGATAGTTAGCGCCCAGATTCTGGAACAATCTACCTAACATTGTTCGGGAGGCAGACACACTCTGTCAGTTTAAATCTAGATTAAATCTATTTAACCTGGCTTACACATAATACACCATTGCATTTCTATAATTCAAATCCGTCAAAGGGTTGTTAGGCTGCATTAATTAGGTCAAACGGAACCGGGAACACTTCCCATAACACCCGGTGTACTTGTTACATCTTTAGAAGAATGGCATCTACGCTAATATTAGTCTGTTTCATTCTTATTCCGAGGTCACCGTAGCCACCCAGTCCGTATACAGATCAGATGGTCACTGCAGCCACCCGGATCCAGTCCGTATCCAGATCAGATGGTGAATCAGTACCTAAAGATGACCTTGACTGCCCTGAAATATCAGCGGAGACCAGGACATCTAGATGTGCCCCAGAGACTGGTCCCCTCTGAACACCTCGTCTCCTAGACGGCCATTGGGACAAGACCACGGGAACCAAATGAGTCCTCTGCACAATCTGACTCTGCTGCAGCCTAGATTTAAACTGGGTTTGTCTGGCCAGAGGAGAAAGACACACTATTTCGACACACTAGTTCCCCATTTAATACTGTAAAGCTGCTTTGACACAATTTGCATTGTAAAATGCGCTATATAAATAATGGTGACTTGACTGACTTGAATTATTGTAAATTGAGTAAATGATGACAGAATTGACATTTTGGGGCAAATCACCCCTTTAAGGCCTGATTGGAGGGCGGTGCTGTGTTTGCACATGGTGTGGATTCACCTATACGCTCAATTACCTGGTTTCATGTCCTTCTTCCTTTTCATACTCAATTCAGCCAGCCAAATCTGCAATCAATTTCATTCGGCTGTGATTGGCGTGCGGGTGAAGTAGCTGGAATTAGGCCTCAGTTTAAATGATTAATGTTTTTCTAAGGCCCTGTGAGTATATGTGTGCATGTATTTTTGTGGATGCATGTGTATAGCAGCCAGGCAGAGTGGGAGGTATCTGCTCTGATACTGGGAATGTCCGCATTACACAAAGAAGCCCAGAGAGTCTTACTGAACTCTAATAAAGTCTCGGGAGAAACTCATTATTACCTGCACTCACCCGAACCGCCCTCCACCAGAGAATGAGAGAGCCAGCTTCACAAAAACAACGAACCATACACACGTATGCATGCCAACACAAACACACACGCACGGACAAACATGTTAAATTTACCTCTCACGAGTGGGATGTACGTCATTATATGCTTGAAGAATATTTATTGATTTACAGTGGTTTTACAGCCATGTATAATTTTGATGTGATGTAGTTCCTTGCAGCGTGTTTGAATATGATAAACCTGTCAGTGGTCTATAAAGAATATTGCTATTTGTGCTAAACAGTACACAAACTTTAAAAACAAGCAATGTGTTTCAAATAAGTGCATATCAATCCTAATTAGCCATCACAAACATCGTATGTAACCAAAGATGCATGAGACCTTACCTGATGGCAGTACTCCTGTAAGACACGGGAAAGCCTGCAGTAAGTATGTGACATTTTGCTTCCATGTGTAAACATTAATCCCATCAGCTCCTGCCCACAGGTGCAGCCAGACAGTTTCCTGGAGGGTGGAGGAATAAGGTAATGTCTCTATGGAGAATGTTAAGACGACAGCACGGAGCAGTAAAACATTTATGCTTGATTAGCTTTTCTATGCAGAACTGGAAACGTAATACATCAGTTTCTCTGGAGCTGTTTGTAAACAAAAAAAAAATTATGTAAGTCACATTTCCAAATGTATCATTATTCAAATGAAGCCACAGTACATTTTTAGCATCATCTCGTCACACAATATCAGCCTGAGGGCTTTTCTGTAAAGGTGCGAATGCATACATATGAATGTTTTTGCACTTACAATAGTAAGTACTATGAAGAATAAAAGGATAGTTCAACCAAAAAGGAAAAGTCTGTCATTTACTCACACTCAAGTTGCTTCAGACCTGTATAAATATCTTCTTTCTTCTGTTGAACAGAAAAGAGGATATTTTGAAGAATGTTGATGGTATGATTTCCACAGTATTTTTATCCATACTATGAAAGTCATTGGGGACAAGCAACTCTTTGGTTACCCACATTCATCAAAACATCATCTTTTATGTTCAAAAGAATAAAGAAACTCAGGTTTGGAACAACTTGAAGGTGAGTAAATGATGACAGAATTTGCATTTTTTGGGTGAGCTATCCCTTTAACAACAAACCGATCTGAGCTTCTTTAAAAACAAGGGGTCAAAAGGTCAGAAACACAGAATGAATTACAATTCAAATTGAAATACAAGCAAGCTGCATTAAAAGTAATTTATTTAAATAAATCCATGTAAATAAATCTCTAAATAGGTTTGTCAAGACAATTTCTAAATGTTGCTTTGAAAAAATGTTCAGTTTGAAAGTTTTGAAAACATTTACAAACCGAGAAAGATAAACTAAATTCAACTTCATCTGCAAAACGGATAAATTATTGCATTTAATGTGTAATCTAAGAAAGAAAGAAAGAAAGAAATGAGAAGGGAAAGATAAGAAAAGAAAGAAAGAAAGAAAGAAAGAAAGAAAGAAAATTGTAGAAGGGTGTTAGGAAAACGACATCTCCCAGAATGCATTTCTTTGAATTACAATTCAGTAAGTTCTATTTTCCTGTTAATGCAATTTAACTTCTTGAGTGGTATGCCAAGTTGAATTCAAATTTCAACTCATCAAATGAAAGGGAGTTAATTCTTCATTTCTAAAATGTGTCCAACACTGCTGTATATACAAATATTAACAATAAATTAACTGAGCACTGAACATCAAACACTGACTTTACAGCATGTGGGTTTACAGATGACGGCAAAGGAATAGTGCATGCTTTCATATATAATCAATGTTTTTCTTAGAAAAAAAGTGATGATTGTTGACTCTTGCAGTGTGAGACCAGAGTTGGTATGTTTTAATGGGGAAATGAGGTCACACTTAGGTCATATGGGACGGAGATCTGGCCTCTCTCCCTGCCTCTCTCTCCCAGTTATTTTCTGCACAGAAGCCTATGACTTCAAAGTGGGCATTTTATAAGCCTAATAAAGTTTTATATGTATTTACAGACCAAAACCTATTTCTATGAATCACCATAATACCAACGAACAAATCACACAAAATAATCAGCGTGCTTCTTTAAACCACAGGACATGTAGGACATTGTCCCTGCGAGGTTAATTTATCATGCAAACGTTTTGTTGCTCACATCTAACAGAGGCCTGACATCAATTATAGAACGGTCCATAACATTGACTTTAAGAGCTCGTATCACTGCTCCTGACCGTATTTCATATCTCAAATCGCTGCCATGATATTTAATGAATAAGACTTGGAGTGGGCCAACAGTTAGGCCTATTTTATTAACATCATTATTTGTAAACCTGAATTTCGTCCCAGTTTCTGATCTTGTTTTACTGTGCTGATTGTGTTTCAGCCCCTGCAGACATAATGCCCGTTCCCTTAATCCAACCCACAAATAAAACCACAATCACAAACACACAAGGTTATAAAACACACAAGGTTATAATACACATCAGAGTTTGTTTAAACCTCCACATCTATATTTTGTAAAGCAGTCTTGCATTAAAATTGCAAATACTTACTGTACACAAGCTGTGTTCAGTGTTCTTGATTAACTGAAGACATGTATAATTTATATTCATTTGCATAAATCCATTAAATATGAATTAATATAAATCCTGAAACTGACACATTAATCTATAGTTTTTGCTATAATTGCACACAAAACTTTGGATATATATATATACACATACTAACTCACAGACATTTGATGTCAGTAAGATTTTTTTTTAAATAATTCAACAAAGATGCATAAAATTAATTACTGTAATGACTTTAAATACATTGTTTATCTAAGTAGTTTATATTTCAATAGGTAGTTTTTTATTTAAAAATTTTTTTTTATAAAAGGTGTTGCGTTTTTTTACAAAAATTTTAGTAGCACAGCTGTTTTCAACGCTGACAATAATAAAAATGTTTCTTAAGCAACAGCATATTAGAATGATTTCTGAAGGATCATGTGACACTGAAACTGGAGTAATGGCTGCTGAAAATTCAGCTTTGCCATAACAGGAATAAACTACATTTTAAAAAATACAAAAAAGCAAAACAGTTATTGTAAATTGTTACAATATTTCACAATATTACTGTTTTCACAGTTTTTTTTTTTTTTTTTACTATTCAAATAAATGCAGCTTTGGTGCTTTAAAAAATAAAAACTTACTGACCCCAAACTTTTGAACAGTAGTGATAAAGCATAAACATAATCCATAAATGAATTAGCTCTTATTATTTGTATATAAATATTAGCATTAACATTCTTCCCCCTCTATTTGCGGCAATGCAACACAATTTGTGGAGGACGGAGGATGTGAAATGATGAATAAATAGGAGGTTAATAGATGATTTTTTCTTTGACCTCACCGGTTCATGAATCAGGGAGGGGTTTTTCAGACTGGGCCCTCCATTTTTCTGTTATCATAGTCTTGGATTGCGCTGAAACAGGAGAGGATCTTATCGAGAATATATTACCAAACTGGGACACAACCTCCCGGGTCAAAGGAGATATGTTTGTAGCCCAGGAGTGCATGTGTGTGCGCATGTGTTTTGATTTGGGTCCGCTGGTCAGTTTAATGCATCTGGATGTAATCTTGCCCTCTGCTATACATTTACTCTTCACAGGTTAAAGTGAAACCTGTGTTTCACCTCATAAAATGCTATGGCATTTCAAACAACTCGCCTCATAAAACACTACAGGGTCTCCCAAGGACACCTTTCTGGCCAGCGCTCGTTTTTCAACATCTCCCACCCGAGAGCTATGCCCATCTCGCCTTTCGCAGATCAAGACCTAGGAATCAGAGAAGAAGGAAAGGGGCAAAAAAAGAGCGGCTATCAATCAGGGGTTTGGAAATCAGGAAATAGGTAGGTCGGTTCTTTGGGAGAGAAACACAAACCACATGTGGCAGCAGGAGCAGGAGCAATGCAACAGGATTAATGCTGGTGGTGAAAATGAGATCAGGTCACTCAAAGCTTCTGGTTCAACAAGAACGTTCAGTGATCCTCACTCCAAAGCCACACACACAAACAAATCTAGATTGAAACAACCTCACGACATTCTCACACCCTGACTAACTAACACGAAGATCAGTCATCATCTGCGCAGACACACTTGAACACAAGCACTTAATTGTTTTGAGTGACCTCCTGATCCTGTTGTCCCTCTTCATAGTATTTATTAGGTGCTTGTGCTTGGATGTATGTGAAGAGTTGATAAAAGCATCTGGACTCGTATTGGGGTTAAGACCCGCGGGAGTGAAGTGGGTGTTTTCAGCTGGACCGTTCTGAATTGTTCTTTTAGTGTCTGCACAGCAATGTTGTACCTCCCCACCCAAGCACGCTTCGGCCAGCCAAACTACTGTCTTGTGAAATGTGTAGCATATTTTGTGAACTTACGTAAACCATAGGAGAGATACTTTTTGGAAATAACATGCAATTTACAGCAGGTGAAAAAATTATTTAAGAAAGGACCAAGAATGTAAGCATTCCAGATTTTATCTGCCAAGCTCCAGAGAATGCGATCATTTGGAAAGCAAGTTCAGCTTCCAATTCACACACTATTCTGATGAACTGACAAACATGACACCGGGAGCTTAGCGTGACGAAATTAACCACCAAGCTACTACGAGGGTCTCTAACAGGACCGAAACTGGTGGAGTCGCAGTGGCAGAAGTCAGTGCTTTCTCTTCACAACTGAAAAGAAACAATAGTCATGTTTGTTTTACATGCATCTGTGTTTGTTTAGCGAGTTTGCGTTGTATGTGTGGACAGAGGGACAATTAGCTAGGGGCATTTTCTTGGCCGGTTTTCTGATATGGACAATGGAGAACTTCACTCACTCTGTCTCTCTTCCTCACATAAAAAAGCAGTCAAGAATCGTAACAATTGGGATAGAAGCACTCTACAGTCTTGTTTACAGATGGTATTAAAATCCGTCTCTGGTGATCAGAACACATGTGGTCTACCAAGACACACTGCTGCTTACAACATGTGTTTAAATGTGTCTCCTGTGATCACTTGTGAGGGGAAGGTCAAGATTTTGTAACTACATGCATCACTCACTACATCAGTCTGTTGATACAGCACAAAAAAGGAAAACATAAATTTTTTTTGCTTGATTTTGAAAGAAGTCTCACCAAGGCTGGACTTATTTGATCAGAAATACAGCAAAAAAAAAATCTGTTTTCTATTTCATTATATTATGAATGATAATTTATTCATGCAATGGCAAGAATAGGTGCTCAGATTTTTTTTTTAATTGTTAATATCATTGTTGAAAACAGCTGCTTAATATTTTTGTGGAAACTTATTATGTTTTCAGCATTCTTTAATTAATATAAAGTTTACAAGAACATTTGTAACATTGTTTACTGCCACTTTTGATCAATTGAATGGATCTTTGCTGAATAAAAGTATTTCTTTCTTTCTTTAAAAAATTACCTTTGAATGGTAGTGTGTACTGTAACATTTGCCCTTCTCAGGAGCAAAAGAGGGAAATTATGTCTGAAAGTAACCATATTTTGGTTTTAAGAACATCATGCAAACTTGAACTTTATATTAGTGAATATATATACACAGTATCTCACAGAAGTGAGTACACCCCTCACATTTTTGTAAATATTTTTTTATATCTTTTAATGTGACAACACTGAAGAAATGACACTTTGCTACAATGTAAAGTAGTGAGTGTACAGCTTGTATAACAGTGTAAATTTGCTGTCCCCTCAAAATAACTCAACACACAGCCATTAATGTCTAAACCGCTGGCCACAAAAGTGAGTACACCCCTAAGTGAAAATGTCCAAATTGGGCCCAATTAGCCATTTTCACTCCCCAGTGTCATGTGACTCATTAGTGTTACAAGGTCTCAGGTGTGAATGGGGAGCAGGTGTGTTAAATTTGGTGTTATCGCTCTCACTCTCTCATACTGGTCACTGGAAGTTCAACATGGCACTTCATGGCAAAGAACTCTGAGGATCTGAAAAAAATAATTGTTGCTCTACATAAAGATGGCGTAGGCTATAAGAAGATTGCCAAGACCCTGAAACTGAGCTGCAGCACGGTGGCCAAGACCATACAGTGGTTTAACAGGACAGGTTCCACTCAGAACAGGCCTCACCATGGTCGACCAAAGAAGTTGAGTGCACGTGCTCAGCGTCATATCCAGAGGTTCTGTTTGGGAAATAGACGTATGAGTGCTGCCAGCATTGCTGCAGAGGTTGAAGGGGTGGGGGGTCAGCCTGTCAGTGCTCAGACCATACGCCGCACACTGCATCAAATTGGTCTGCATGGCTGTCGTCCCAGAAGGAAGCCTCTTCTAAAGATGATGCACAAGAAAGCCCGCAAACAGTTTGCTGAAGACAAGCAGACTAAGGACATGGATTACTGGAACCATGTCCTGTGGTCTGATGAGACCAAGATAAACTTATTTGGTTCAGATGGTGTCAAGCGTGTGTGGCAGCAACCAGGTGAGGAGTACAAAGACAAGTGTGTCTTGCCTACAGGCAAGCATGGTGGTGGGAGGGTCATGGTCTGGGGCTGCATGAGTGCTGCCGGCACTGGGGAGCTACAGTTCATTGAGGGAACCATGAATGCCAACATGTACTGTGACATACTGAAGCAGAGCATGATCCCCTCCCTTCGGAGACTGGGTCGCAGGGCAGTATTCCAACATGATAACGACCCCAAACACACCTCCAAGACGACCACTGCCTTGATAAAGAAGCTGAGGGTAAAGGTGATGGATTGGCCAAGCATGTCTCCAGACCTAAACCCTATGAGCATCTTAGGTCTCTACATTTCACCAGCTCCGTGTGATGTCATCAGGGAGTATTGGAAGAGGCACCCTGTGAAGCTCTGGTGAACTCCATGGCCAAGAGGGTTAAGGCAGTGCTGGAAAAAAATGGTGGGCGCACAAAATATTGACAATTTGGGCCCAATTTGGACATTTTAACATAAGGGTGTACTCATTTTTGTGGCCAGCGGTTTAGACATTAAACATTAGACATGTGTTGAGTTATTTTGAGGGGACAGAAAATTTACACTGTTATACAAGCTGTACACTCACTACTTTACATTGTAGCAAAAGTGTAATTTCTTCAGTGTTGTCAAATGAAAAGATATAATAAAATATTTACAAAAAATGTGAGGGGTGTACTCACTTATGTGAGATACTGCATATACTATATATATATAGATTATATATATTATATATAAATATATATATATATCTAGATATATATATAAAAATAATATTCACTAATAGAAAGTTCACAAAAGTTGAACAAAACCTGCATTTTGTCCCAGCTTCAAGTCCACTGTCAGACTGATTCTGCTTGTTCTCAGAGCATCTGGCTAAAATTAAATGAGATAATGTTATGAACGTTTCCCCCTGAATTTATTTATTTATATTTGATGTCTGTCATTACAATTTAGATAATCAAATTTGTTTTTCAAGTCCCTTAGGGTTTGAAAAACCAGAATAAAACCCATAAAATTTGGCAGTCTCAAAGCCTCGAAAGAAACTTGCCAAAGAGAAAGAAACGGAATTTGTCTGAGTCCGCATGAACAATACCTATGTAATTGTGTTTGGAACTTTCCAATGAAAACACCTACATGTGCTTCGTTCTTCCTTCTTTTCTTAACCAGAGTGCACTGCATTTCCCAGCATTCCTCAGAGGGGTGTTCATCCTGAACCACAGCCCAGTTGCATTATTGGGTGAAAACAACCCTCTGGAGAAATTTAGGCGACTGATTGCAAAATCACGCCCTTTACATTTGATCTTAGAGCAATATATATGCATATGGTTTGATTTAAGAGGCTAGGGTGGTCCGGCAGATATATGTTTATTCTAATTTACTGTAAGTAATTGTAAATGAAAGTATTGCTGGGTGTCTATTCACTCCAGGTGGCTGTGGGGACTTTGGAACAGCTCAGAATGAAAATAATAAGGTTATATAATCATATAAGCTTTCAACACCTGCAATTTGCACAACTGTACTGAAGATTTAAATAATGACATTTAATATTTTTATAGATTGGTTTCTAATGCCCATTGCAATAAAGTCTAGCCTGATTACATTTCAATTTGAACCACCTGCAAATCACAAATTGATTTTGGATGCTGTCAGGAGCCACCACAAAAGCACATTTGTATCAGCTTTGCAATTTCCAACCAGTTGTTGAGTCCATACTGGCATGAAACAAAAGTACAGAGGAAGGTTTCTGGTGGTCTGACTTAAAAGTGCTGACGTAATAAACACTTCATTGCATAAGACTACAGATGGCAGGCGGCTCTGTGAAACTACCTGCTATTTGGAAGCCCGCTTGCACTTTACACACTTAACTATGAGAGCTGTTTTCCAAGAGGGTTTGGCATTAACTTATACATGAACGTGCTGATGAAGGTAATGGTGTAACAAATAATGGTTCTTTTATAGGAATAGTTCACTCCAGAATTAATCATTTACTCACCCTCATGTGTTAGGATTATGTTTGATTTTTTGTCCTAGTTTTCAGTCTGCCTTTTCCCCTGTGACCTAATTTTTTCTGTGTTGCCTGATTATGTCATTCTGTTCACCTGTGTTCTGTTAATCATCTCATTAGTTCCCTTTGTTTGGTGCATGCTTATATACCCTCAGTTCTCCCGTAGTCTTCGTCCATTCTCCGTTATGTAAAGTTGTTTTCCTTCATGTATCTGCCTGAGTTAAGAGTTTATTAAATGACGAGAGTTTTGAACTGCACCTTCTGTCATCATCTTCCTTCCTACAACACACCGTCTGTTTTTGTATAACCACTTACTTTCATTGTATGTACAAAAACAGTTGAAACATTCCTCACAGTTTCTTATTTTGTGTTCCTGACCGTTCAAGTCATATTTACAATACACATGGTTTCAAAGCAGCTTTAAAGAAATTTATATTGTAAGAAAGTCTGTTGCATCTATATTGTCTTTAACATGCCTTTTGAAAAGTTTCATAAATTAAACACCCGAAAGAAATGTGTAGTCGACAAGCCATTGTTTGTTTGATTACAATTTCAACAGAGTGAAATTTGAATCTGTTGTTAAACTGCTCTACTGTAACATTTCCCAGTCATTGCTAGCTTCTAGTTTTGCACAATTTTCTCTCAATATACAAACCCATCCTTTACATGTCACTGTTGAGCTGAAGATATTCCTACACCAGCCATATTACAGCTGTCAATCAAACCCTGTTCTGCACTGTAATGAAAATCTGATATGGGACACATCAATTGTCTTGTCTACGCCAACAATGAATCCTATATTAGATTATTTGCTTGAATACATGTTTGTTGTGTAACAGAGTTTAAGATGATGTCATTTTGTTCTGTGATTGGCAGTTAGAGAAATTCCGATATGGAACCCATTAAAACGCTGGCGTCTTTTGTGCTCCGCGGACTCCCGTATGTTTCAGCATTTCATTTCGCTCTTTTTTTCCCCTCCTACTCATTTTTAGCCTTTGTAGTGGTTGTGTTTCTCAAGGACAGGAACATAACTCTTGGAAAAATATATTTTGGCAGCTAAGGAGTAGTCAGGACTGAAAAAAAGAGCAGAATGTGACGCACTGCAGTTGCGATGGGATTTTCGCCAAATGCATTGTTGCAAATGCATTTAGGCTTCAAACGTACAGTCGCTTTTTATAAACACAGTCTTATCTTTTATGCCATCATTGGGATTATGGTTGTGTCCGCTTTTAGAGCGGGTCATACGATGAGCATTCCATCATCTGTAGACGCTCTTACAGGAAATGATGTAATTGCGAAATGCTTAAGAAAGCATGAGCTTGTGCTTCCCTGGCAGTTACAGTAACCAGTATCATCAGAGACCACAGGATATTAAATCAGGATAATTAAGTGTCAGGAGTTGTAATAATTTTGTTATGGGTTATAAAGTGACAAGTGGAGGATATACAGATACAAACACCTCATATGTGGCCTTCAGACCAGACAAAACCCTTCAACAGATCCTACCGAGAAACCTGCAAACGGCCTTAATCCTGGAATCTGCTATATCAAACCACTCAACCATTTAACGTCCCGGGAGCGGGAAATATCTGTCAGTACGATCAACAGGAGTTTGACTGATCGCTCTGCTTCTTTCCTTCCAAACTCATAGAGAAACAATTGACGGCTGTCTGTTTCTATAGAGCCCTCTTAGATCTGTTGCACGTTCCAAATACAGCATTTTGGGATCTAACACCAAAGCATCGGCCCTTGAATAAAAGAGAGATTTATATCCTTGCGCCTCGCTGTGTGGACAGAGTAGCACACACTTTCCTCTCGCTGTTTCCCTCTAAGTAGTAATAGTTTTTCCTCCATGCTGATGTGTTCGATGGGGACAATAGAAGACCAGAAGGACGAGTTCAAAGAAGCAAAACGCTCAATCTGGACAAAACATTACAGCAGTCCAGCCCTCATTGATGGATGTGCTAGGTGAGCATTATTTGTAAAGCACAGACGCTGTACGTAGGTTTGCAGGAAGATGAAAAGTCATGCTCGGATGCCAACATGCTGGAGGGACCAATCAAAACAAACACACACGCGTCCAAACATAATCACTAACCATGATTTGTTCGTGTTCAGGAGCGATATCTGACTCGGAATATCTGGAGGCCATTTTAATGATGAAGTGTCTTTAAGATGCTAATTCGATAGGCACATGTAGCTGCATGGAAATCTGAGGCAGATTTAAACATTTGCAAACGTAAAGCTGGTTATGGTGGGGCTGCAGGTAAGTGTGCTTATGTAGGGGTCTCACAGGGTTCTTAAAAGCAAAGTGGCATGTTTATGTACAAGTTTCATGCGTATTTACATATGCTCAGAAGCACACCGAGTTTGGAGCGTTCCTGTTGTGTTGTGGTCTGTCAGACCTGTGATTTACATTAAAGTCAATCACTCACTCTGAAGGGCTTCTGCCTGTAGCTCCCTGCTGATGTTCAACAGTGGCAGTATTACATTCTTTATGATGGAGGCCCCCTCTTTCTCTGTCTTCTGTCTCTCTCTCACTCCTCTCGTCGAGCCAACCTCCTCCTCTTCTCCGTTTCCAACGCTGTGAGATGGAAACGATTATAGAAGAGAGGAGAAAAAAGACAGGCAGATGGGGATTCCAGCGATCTCTTTGGAATAGATAAATAGATTTTGAAATCATTCACAAATGATGTGCAAAATGTGCTCACCATCTGCTCCTACCAGCGCTGAGAAAACCCTGCTCTCTCCGTCACACACTTTTTTCCCCTGCTTTTTCTTTCATTCTCCCTTTTTCTCCTTCCCCTCTTCGAATTTGTCATTTTATAGCCATTGCGGCTGCGTCGCAGGTGTCATTTCCTGTGACTGTCCCAGGAGGCCAACTCACAGAAAAAGGGCTGGATTCTGACTAGTAGTTAGAAACAAGCTTTAATGCAAGAAGAGAGAGAGAGAGAAAAAACTCAGAGTATGACATAAATCCCACTGCATGAACAGCATGAAATGAGCATCCTGATTGTGTGGGTGTCCCGCAAACCACATTTCCTAGGGAGCACTGAGGGAAGCAAATGGAACACCTGATGGTTGCTGGAACGCAGTGGAATGGGATGCATGTAACATAGAAAAACCAATGGGCAAAGTTACACAGTGTAAATAAATTCAATCTCTCTCCTTTCTCCATCTAGTCTATATTGAGATGTGTGGAGGAAACAGGGTGACCAGATTAATCTAAATCAATAAATAAGTAAATGCACACGTAACGTGAAATTTCAAGTGGCAGCTTGTGTCATACATACATACATACTACCATTCAAAAGTTTGAGAGCGGAATGATTTTTTAAACGTTTTTGAAAGAATCACTTACAGTATGCACACCAAAGCTGCATTTCTTTGATCAAAAAATAGAATAAAACATAATATTGCAAAATATTATCATGATTTAAAATAACTGTTTTCTATTTTAATATATTTTAAACTGTAATTTATTCCTGTGATGGCAAAACCATTGTTCTGTTAAATATTTTGTGGAAACATTTTCTTTTCAGGGTTCTTTGATCAAAGTTCATATCAACAGCACTTATTTTAACTTTTTTAGTAACAGTTAAATTTGATCATCTTTGCTGAATAAAAGTATTAATTTCTTCACACATGCAAAAACATTTGGTAGAATTAATGTTTTTCTAACACTAACAAGATCTGTCATTTGAAACTTCACATTCACATGTGATTAAATTGTTAAAAATGGTAATATTGTGTTAACTTTATTATAACATTGAAACTTAAAATAAATGTAAATCCATACAAACATTTAAGTGTTTTAGCAGTCTATTAGCTGAAATTTGGACATATTTATGTATTTTAGAGAATTATTGGGACACACCTTGTGAAACTGAGACCAGAACATTGGTCACCATGGAAGGCTGCTGCAAACAAATGACAGGGATTCTGGGACACATGATTAACTGCAAGTAACTCTTTTCCGCTCACTCAGACCCACAATATATGAGCCTTTATTACCAGCTCTGACTGGGCCGAATAACCTTAAAATCCTTAGCCATTTAATGAGCTTTTCCTGGTCTGCTTCGCTCCCATAGATGGTCTGACATGGCGAGAGGAAAAGGAAGCTGGCATCATCCCACCAAAACCGATGAGAAAAAAAAATGAGAGAGGAAAGGAAGAAGAAAAGAAAAACAAAAGTAGTCAGGATCTGATTAGTAACACTTACATGCCTAAATGAATCCCAGTAACATATCTGCCTCAACCACACATGCTTTCCATAACCTGCAGAAACGTGCTGAGAAAAAAATGGAGGGGAAGATAAAAATAAGTCGTTATCTTTTACTAAAAATAAGTCTCAGAATCATACGCACACAGAAGAGGTTACTCAACCTAATTTCTTATTTTGAAAGGTTGCTGTGTGTTTATTAATTCATCCACATTTATAAATTGCCCTTTCCAGTTAAAAAAAAAAAAAAAAGCAGTTTCTTAGCACAAAACATCTTTCCTCCAGATTTTAGTTAAAGGTGTGACTTCATATAGAAATAAAAGGAGCTGTAATTGCTTAAACCATGTACTAATGCAAAACCACAAGCTAGCAAGGGCCTTTTCTTACCCCAATATCACCTTGAAACAAAAACAGGACACATCTGCCACATCTCCACATGTCTGAGTGGAAACAAGATGGAAACAAGACATTTTACCCACACACATACACACGCAGAACTCTGGTACTTGTGTGATTGACATTTTTAACCCTAACAATAACAGATGACTGTAACTTGAAAAATGGCAATTAGAAGAAAATGTAGAACAGATGAGGAGGAAAAGAAAGAGAGAAAGAGTGAAATACACACATCAAGTGAGAGAAAAAGAGAATTTCTCCTTTGAATACAGACGCCTAGATGAATGTGAAGGACACAGAGATTATCCTGTGCTATTGTTCCAGAAAATAACTCAATCATGCTGTTGAAGCCTGGCGGTACACAGCCAAATACGGAGAAGAGCTGTCACCAGCGTGTGTGTATGAGCCCTGCACTGTTTTTTAGGAAACCCCTTTTAAAAATGTGTGTGGTCATATTCGTGCTTCAGAGAAATGACAAGCGAGGCCTCATAAACTAAATAAACCTAAATCAAAGAGTTAAAATCACCGCTGTCGGTTTCGCCACCTGATCCGTCCAGAAGTCTGCGCTTCAGAGATGAGAGATATGCTCTGAACGCGTCTAAATAACATCCACTGTTTATGACCACACAGTATATTGTTTACTCTTTTGAGCAGCACACCCGCTCACACCTGCGGCCTTCAGTGCTTACAGCAGCAGCGACTATAGTAATGCATATCAGACGTGCCATGGACACTCACTGGTGAACGCTTCTAAAAGCTGTCTGGTGCACATTGTTACTGCTTTAAACTAGAAAAGAAACATGTCCTCTTATTTCCTTCCTTAAAATAAAACATTTGCTGCTGCTTTTGGATCTACAGTGAAGTCAATGCACCAAAAATCATTTTCCAGTGAGATCCATCCAAACCCTGTTGACATACCGGATGCAACTGTGGATGAAATAATGGGCAGAGTGTTGTGTGAATGTTTTCGGAGGGAATGTTTGGAATGAGTGTGTGTACAGAATGTACAACAAACAGATTTTGTATGTTTCTGTAGCCTACAGCAAACTGTGAACAGAATTTTGTGTGTTTGAGTATGTGTGTGTGTGCACACTTTGTAGCTCTTTTTAAACACTGTAATGCTGATTGGTGTTGAAAGTAGCCCAGCAGAATCAGTTCAGTAAAATGCTTCCATTTGGAGCCTTAGTCTGTAACACAAACCTTCCTCTCTATGCCTCCATCTCTCCATCCTTTCGTCCTGTTTTCTTTAATATGTAAATCTAATCCCTCTACAGCTGCTGCTTGGACATTTAAAATGAGGGGAAAGTACTTTTCTTTACTGTTGATCAAAGTATCAGGCTAACTGCATCTGACCCCCAGGTAGGCAGAATGGATTTTTCACCACGTTCTTTCTTGGCAAAATACCAGTCACCTTGTCAAGGGACTATGTTTCGCTCTCTGCTCTTATTTTAAAAATGGCACAATGAGAGCGCAAAGTTTCCATCTTTATTTCATTGAAGTAAAATTAGATGAAAGTCATCTTTTTCCCGCCCCTGAAAAAGGAGAGGTACGGCATGCAGTTTATGACTTCATTATGTTGGTGTTGCAGCACTTTGAGAAGAAAATAATTATAATAGTATTGTATTAAACTGAACTGATCGGAATAATGATGAAACGAGTTCTTCCTCACCACACGCATTCACTGTGAAGTGGAATCTGGATCCTTTTTCCCATGAAAAGCGCAAGAGAAAAGCTGTTTCTCATAAAGAGAGACTTCACACAAGAAAAACATACGGGAATTGTCATCAGCACTACCAAGCTAGACTCTGCAGGGTTGACCTGCCCTGGGTGGCAAGTGTCACCAAATGCCAATCAAAGGGACTTTCCCTGCATCTGCGGTCACCAGCTTCAATGGTGTTTACAATAGTATTTTGAAGAGAAAGGAATGAAGTATATAATTCATCATTCAGTTCTTCACAGTCTGTTTCATATTATGAGTCTTCTACAACTACCATTGGGCTAAGCAAAGACTACCTTAGCGTTCAGTACCAGACAATTAAAAAAAAAAAAATTTTTTTTATTTTTCAAAATTTGTTTTTTTTTAAAAATCACATATCACAAGTTGTAGTTAGATCTCCCATTATCATTAACTAATAATAAGGGACAGTAAAACCATTTATAATGTTAAAAAATGTAGTATAATATATTATTCAAAAAGTTTTTTTTACTTTTTTTTCACCAAAGAATCCTGAATCCTGTTCCTTGAGGCAAAAATTATAATATATTAGAATGATTTCTGAATGATCATATGATACTGAAGACTAGAGTAATGGCTGCGCAAAAATCAGCTTTGGCATCAGAGGAGTAAATTACATTTTAAAAGCATGAAAATAGAAAAAAAAAAAAAAACAGTTATTTTCAATTGTTATAATATTTAACAATATTACTGTTTTTCTGTATTTTTTATCAAATAAATACACCCTTTGGGAGCATAAGAGACTTCTTTCAAAAACATTTAAAAATCTTACTGACCCCTGAAGCAATTCACAATTTTTTACAAGAAAAACACATTATGCAAATTTAACTCATTATCGATTGAGTTAAATTATTATTAAAGAGAAGTTTTATTCACAAAACTTGAGGTTTATTTGAGTGCAGCAAAATTAAAGATATGCAAATACTGTCCATGGAAAGCATCCAAAAATAAATAAATTAATAGAATTAATAATAATAATATAAGAGGTATTTGTGTTAACTTCCTATTGATTATTGAATAAACAATAAAATAATGATTAAATAATGGAGAGGAGCATCGAAATTGGGCATACATCCTAATATATCTTAGTGGGAAAAAAAAAACTCAGAATGCAAATACAGACAATTTTATTTGCATTCTCATTTCATAATTGATTGTACATAAATTAGGATATAACTGTCCTGTGTATACAGTCATTTACAATGTCCATTTCTGCATACATAAAAACAGAAAGTGAACCATATAGCACCTGTGCGGTTCTGTTTCAATAAGACATTGAGGTCAGTGGTGCTGCTAATCATAAAGATGAGCTGATTCCACTCCAAAACACAGTATATGAGTAATCCTTTCTGAAATTAGAAATTATCAGCTCTCAAATCCACCCATATGAAAGCGTGGTTAATACTGTCCCATGTGAGTTACAGCTATTATACATTCAACTATGCTTCTCTGTGAACAGAAGGAAAAATGACAAAAAAAAGAGAGAGAGCAAGGGGGATTTGGTAAAAAAAAGCACAGAGAACAGAAAAGACAGTGAAAAATAGCTAGAGAAGGAAAAAGAAAAAAAAAAAACAAAGTGAAAGAGGAGAAACTTGGCACCTCAGCCACACACTGTCATGTAGGCAGGCTGACATCATCATTGTAAAATTGGGAGGCCGGTTTCGTCTTTCCTGCAGATGTGGAGGCCTGATCACATTCCGTGGGCCTGTGCCACTTTTCATCAACATCCCCCTTCACCCCTCCTTCGCAAACTCTCTCTTATGTGAGGAGACACCATCAGAGGGTTGTGGGTATGTCTGTGTGTGTTTGGGGGATAAGTTGTTGAAAGAAGTATGCATGGGCACATCACTGAGAAACAAAGAATACAAAAATGGGTGTGTTTGTGTGTATGAAAAAGTGAAAGAGAAATCTGCGGTTAGTACTGATGTGATGGATCTTCCCCAAGGTCTTCCAGAGTGTTGGTGTCCCTCAGGGTTCCAGTTCGGGTCCTCTGCACTTTCTCCCGTACAGGGCCTTTAGTCCCTTCTGGTGTCCACTACAGAGCTTATATTCCCCAGGCCTGGCCCCCGAGCTGCCCCCTGGGCCTCCACCTGGGCCTGATTGGATCCTGCTGCTGCAGAAAGCCTTGATTTAAGAGAGCAGAGCACCAAGCCTCAGACACGCAGCTGTGTGTCGGCAGGAAAGGGAAGTTGTGCATCACACGGTGTGTGTTTTACTGGCGAGAGTCACACCCTGGCGAACTAGACAGCACAGAATCTGACTCCATGATTGACATTGTCAAGTTGGTGTCTGACACGAGTTGTGGTGTGACATATCACAGTTTCCAGCAAAAGACTACAGGTCAGGAGTTTTTTTTCTATCAACAGAATAAAAACTAAACAGATAATATCATTAAGAATAAGTATAGATGAAAGTAACTGTAGTTCTTTTTAACTCTGATATAAAAACAACCTCCACAGTCCAAAAAGAATCTACAAAAACACCTATTTAGCATACATAAATTAAAATTAAGTAACTACATTTTAGACAAAATATTGCTTACTTTGTCTATTTTATAAAAGCCAAAGGAGATTTATATGCCACACGTCTATGAGCAACACACAGTAGTTTCGTCCCTGAATGAATAAGTGTTTTTAAACAAACTGAGTAAATGATTCAGTGAGTATGTTTACATGGACAACAATAATCCAATTTTTTTTCTTAATCCGATTAAGACAACACTCTGATTAAAGGAACACTCCACTATTTTTGAAAATAGGCTCATTTTCCAACTCCCCTAGAGTTAAACGTTGAGTTTTACCGTCTTTCGAAATCCATTTCAGCTGATCTCCGGGTCTGCGGTTCACTTTTAGCTGTAGCTTAGACTAGAGCAGTGATTGATTAGAGCGGTTAGCATCTCGCCCTCAAAAATGACCAACAGTTCTATTTTTCCTTTACACTTGACTTTCTGTGTTACATTCGTGCATAAGGACCGACGGAAAATGAAAAGTTGCGATTTTGTAGGCCGATATGACTAGGAACTATACTATCATTCCGGCGTATGGGTGCAGCAGGCGCAATGATATTAGGCGTGCCTGGAAATAGTCCCCTGGCACGCTCCCTGTGCAAGCAGGTGGTCACGTTGTTTATGTTGACGGAAGTTAGCCTATTTTGAGGCGCTGCGTAATATTGCGCCTGCTGCACCCATGGTACGGCTGCAAAGTTCCTTGATTATTACGCTGGAGTGAGAGTATAGTTCCTAGCCATATTGGCATAGAAAATCGCAACTTTTAATTTTTCGTTGGTCTTAGTACACGATGTAACTACAGAGGAGTCAAGATTTAAATAGGAAATATATAGAAACTCTATGGTCATGTTTGAGCGAGATGCTAACGGTCTAATCAGATTCAATGATCTATGCTAAGCTACAGCTAAAAGTGCTAAAAGAGCCTATTTTCAAAAATAGTGGAGTGTTCCTTTAAGAATCAACCATGTAAACAGATATTTTTGATTACCTTAATCCGGCTAAAGTCATATTCGAAGTAAACAGAAATCGAATTAAGACATATGGAGTATTCCTATTTCAGTCGCATTACTGAAGTGCAGTATAGACATGTAAACACCTTAATCACATTATTACTGTCGTGTAGGACTTTTCGCCGCATTTTGCAACAGGATACACACAAGGCTGTGGTCAACCGTTTGACGGCAAATAAAGAGCTTCAACACCACCATCGTCTGTATGCACGTACAAATAATTAACTGCACTTGAAGCTTTCATAGCATCATAACGAAGACGAACTATATGTGTATATGTGAAATTCTTGAGGGGACGTCGGATGGCGTCACGTGGGACGTAATGACGTGTGCCATTAATCGAACTATGTACTATAACATGTAAAAAGGGAACATGAGAGGAATATCCTAAAAGCAACTCATGTAAACACTATAAACATAATATTGGCTTACTTAGAATAAGGTAAATAATTAGATTACTGACGTCCATGTAAACGTAGTCAGTGACTCGCTCAGAAACAGGCACTTGTTTCATTCATGAATTAATCAAATGTTATTGAATTAATCGGTTACTCACTTACCAAGACAGTAACTTGTTTTGTTCATGAATGTGTTAGGAAATAACATTTTAATGGAGTTTAAATGGTAAAAAAGTGCATTACATTGTTTTGTGAATCAGCACATTATTTTGTGAATCAGGCTTTGATTATAATTGCATCAAATCATTGTATCTCAGTTCACATGCAAAGGATCTCAAAGGCACAGCAGCACAAAACAGCTTGCTTAATTCCAAGCGTATGAGAAAGGGCGGAAAAAATGCTCATGAAAAAATAAATTATGACTTTTGTAGCGCAGATGCACAAAAACACTTTAGAAATATTATTAATAGACCTCTGAGGAAAAAAATAAATAAAACAAATGTTCCATATGACCGATAAATAATCAAATAAACTGAAATGAAAAACCAAACTGCTTGGATATTTATTATGATCTGAAACTATTTTATGTTTTACAGTTAAGCCAAATTATAAATCATTATGCTCCTTACATATAAGACCATAATGCACATCCATTCCTTGAATTAAATAATGCATAGTCAGACTCACAACTGTTTCATTTCTAAAGTCCTGTAAACTTCTTTGACAAATACAGCCACAGGCAGTGTTTTGCGGTGGCATACAGGTTTCATCTGATACACTGAGCTGTACAGCATATGCTGCTTCGGACCAGAAGCAAATGGGGCGCATGTCCAGCAGAACCAATCCATTTGGTCAGGCCCTTTCAAATCCATTTCCTACATGCATATCCCGCAATTTCAACACATTGTCCATGTGCAACGTCTCAGACAAGGGCTTCTTCAGCACAGCTAAACCTGCACGGATCATCATCCCCATACTTCACCGTGAGTTATGAGCCACGCTCACCTTAACGTATTTCAAATATTCCACATGGATCTCAGTACTACGGTATGGCAAATTTAAAATTCATTCAATTTGGTGTGGTATTTTTGGGTCTCCATTGAGAGCTTCAGAAGCTCGGACTGATTCAGAGAATTAGCACGAACGTGTCACTGCCAGTAAAAGTTTGTTCACGTCAAGACCAGGTTATGCATTAAACATATGCATGTGGACAGTTTTTCCTCTTTCCTGCAATAAAATCAATTAGCCATACGTAATAAATCAAAAGATTGACACACGATGCAGAAATAAACTTTCCATGTACAGGGACCCCTAAAATCAAAAATCTTGCCTGCGCTCGAGACACATGTTTCAGTACTTCTCTGAGTATCAGATAAAGTGTTTTTCTGGAATACTCTTTGGATGAATTACGAGCTCAGCAGTTTCCTTTCCTCCATCAGAGCTGTTGGCAAAGTTTGCCCTGTGTTGCTAATCTGAAGCCAGTTTGTCACTAATAACTGCTCAGATAAAGATTTGGTAGGGGAAGTTTGATCCACGCCAGAATGCAGGAACAATGGGCCTTCAAAATTTCCTCCCTCGGTCTCTCTTCCACAGTATTTATGATGCTCAAATGTGAAGTAATTGGATAGGCGGAAGAAATATGATGTGCTCTGTCGATAGAAAAGTACGACGCAATGAGAGCTGTTGGAAAATGTCAGGCTTCTATCATTTAGCCCGGTACGATAATGTGTTTCATCGTCCGCATTCTGATCCACACATCCTTCATGCGGTAAACCGAAGAACACCCCTATGAGCCCCCTTGAAGATTAAGTCAGAGTCAGAGTAAGTCTTAAGTGGAGATGAGTCTAGTGGACATGAACCGTTCTCCAGAGTCAAATTCAAGAATATCATACTGCAATAAGTTCTGGCTCCACGCTTATTTTACTAATTCATAAAACTGCTGGATTCTCAGTAGAGCAGTGTCGGGTTGTGAAGAAGGGCCTGCGTCTTGGGGCTTTCAGTTAAAATTTGGCATTTGCACGCTGCCTAACTGTAGGACAGGCCCATCAGCGAGCGAAAAGGAGCAGAATCCACTGCGGTCTTCCCGTGGGAGACGGGAAACAAGTTCAAGATTGCGTCGTGAGCAGCGCTCGCCTCTCTTCACGAATCACTGCTGTTGTCGTTCAGGTCATTTCTCAGGAAGCGCTATCCAGATGGCAGCTGGAAAAACACCTCTGTTATTATACTCTGCGTCTCTCCATGTTGTTCTCAGTATAAATACCGCTATGTAAGACTAACACTAATCTTAATAGGAAACTTACCTGTCTGAGAGTTTCGATCCACATATGCAATAAAGAAGTCCTACTTAGTGCTGTCTGAGGTCCTGAAACCTTACACAAAAGAAGAAATTTTGAAGAATGTTGGTAACCTAGTTGACAGTAGTGATTGACTCCCATAGTATTTTTCTATATTATAGAAGTCAATGGCTACCGTCAAGTATTTGGTTACCAACATTCTTCAAAATTTCTTCTTTTGAGTTCAACAGAAGAAATAAACTTATACAGGTTTCGAACAACTTGAGGGTGAGTAATTGACATAATTTTCATTTTTGAGAAAACTATTCCTTTAACAGTCATACTTGAAATCGTTGGTACTGATAAGAGAAGCATGTATTTTGCATACCAATTATTTAGCACAAATGTGACATGCCAGCAGTTCCTAGTTGCAAATTGCAAGCACTATTTATTCTTCCTAGCACTTAACCCGATACACATGAACCAGACACCCAATTTAGTTACATTGCACAAAAATGTAGTATCCATTATTCAGGGTCTTAGAAAACCAGGGCCATAATCTTTTCAGACAACTCTTCTTTTTCAGTTCATTTTGAGAAAAGTGTTTTTCTGTGAGGTATCTCAGAGGAAAAAAACGTATGCAATTTCTATCAGCTTCCACAGCAAACACATTCATTATAGAATAAAGCGCCACATGCTCCACCCACGAACAGCACGCCGTTGCTTTCCACACTGAGATGGAGACTAAAGCAGCAGACAGCTGGTGCAGCGGGGTCGGCCACATTCTCCAGCAGATCATTTTCACACGCATGCTTCAGCCTTTACGTTAACTGAGCCCAGCATCTCAGAGCCTTGCCAAGAGGGGCCTACCACCTGCAGCGGCCAAGCAAGCGCAGGCACGGAGCGCTCTGTAAGATGCTAATCAACACAAAACAAATGCAAACGTTTTCCACGGAACGTACGTAGGGATTCTGCGCTGACACCAGCTGGTGATGTAATCGCTATCTGTCCTTTCACATTCATCACATTTGGAAATGAGTTTAGTAATATTTGCCTACAAAAACTTTTGGGTTTTGTGTGATACCTGTGATAGCTATTTCTAAGAGAAACACAAATAAATCAAGACAAGCATGTTTAGTTACTGTACATGTTTAGCATGTAATTTAAGCTTTTTAAATTAAATTCAGATGGTCATATACCTTAATTTTAATAATAAATATATCATAACATAAAAAATCCCTCAGCCTGACAGGTCTAATAAATTACTTACATAACTTCAGAAAACTGGAATGTTTACTTGGATTCAGGAAAAAAATGAATAAAAACACAGCCCGACAGCTCTTTCTTTCCATCTGAACTCTCTTGTGCTTCCTGGGATCTTGGTTCTTATTCATTTCCATGCGGCTGCCTGCAGCTGTCCGTTCACACAACGTGCATGCTTGCTAATTTTCCTACAGGGTGTGAGATTGATTGTGAACAGAAGAATGTCCGGTGAACGAAGCATGCTGTCTGTGAGAGTGCTGAGCATGCCTTTGGGTGATGAAGCTTCTGTTTTGGCCGGACAAGTTGTGTTTGTGTCTCCCTAAAGCTCATGGCCTGAAGCCAGAGCAAGGCACCCTACATAGCACAGTTTGCTGTGTCTAATGAATGCAGTTATCTCATTTGCAGGACAGGACGGCAAATAATTTACACTAGCAAATTCCTCTGACCACAGCTGGGCCCGAGTCTTAAAGCAAAACCCCCAACGGTTTTATTCACTCATCCATATTCTCTCATATTCTTACTCAGGGTGTCAAATAGCAGTTAAGCTGCTTCTAGTTTTGAGACTAGACCTACTTTAAGGGTCACAGAGTGGTATTTTCAGGCTGGAAAAGTTTTCAAACATTTCTTTCTTTGAAAAAGCGAAGATCAAGAAGGCTATTAGAACTCTTTAGAGTTCAAAAGAGGAGGACTGCATACCTCATGAAAAACAGCACAGTAGAGGAGAGCCAGCATGTTGCTGAGGGCACTTTCCAGGCCACGTTCTCACGGTCTTATTCATTTAAATACAAAGTATTTGGACATTTTAGAGACACTTAAAAGTGTATAAATGAGCATATAATTAAAAATAAGCATTTCAGGCAATAAATCATTCAATAAATCATTCCAAATGAAGCCACTTTCTGATTTTCAGACTTTAGTGGAACATGTTCATAGTTAATGTGATGAACTACTCCATTATTGGTTACTCCGGTTGGACACCTGTGTGAACTCAAGAGGAACTGACTTCATACATCGGGTAAAATGGGACCTTGGGAACTGGTGATTAAAAGTAATTGCAAAATGGCTTAGAAAAGAGAAGCTAGTTCTGAGAAAAAGTTTTTTTTTTTATTCCATATGGTTTGATATTTTATTAATTGAATGCAACAAAGTTCATACATTTTTAAGCATGATGTAAGTGGGCCACTGTATGGTCTACATGAACTTTTCATAGACATTCTAGGCTTTAAATATACTCATGGTGTTCTTCTACAGTATAAATTCAGTCTCTGTTTGGAATTATGGAGCGGATCTTCACTCAGAGGAGAAGAGAAGCACAGCAGCATTTCACATGTTTCCCTAGAATGACATAAATCGGCAAGCACTTCGTTATGAAACAGTCATAATGAATACTGGAGGAACGCCCTGAATTTAACCAGTGGATCTTCAGTGGGAGCAGCAGACAAATTAAGGCCGCATGGGGAAGAAAGGACACCACCTTGATACACAATGAAACTGTATATCCGCGAAAATTTAAAGACTGATGTCAGGTAACACGACCACCTGAGGACTTCTATGAACAGCTCTGCAGAGCGCTAACAAGTGTTCATCAAAAGCCCATGAGCTCGGTTTAGCAGATGTCATGAATCACTACCAGAACTATAATTCCTAATATTTCGTCCTTTTTTTTGTTTCAACCAATTTATCAACATTAAATATTTTTCAAATATTCCTTTTTTATTTAACCAACTATAAATGCAACATGTTAATTACAAAAAACAAAATTTTTTTTTTAAAAATAATATTAATAATTAATATAAGAATATAATAAATAAAATACAATTAACACAGTGCCTTCACCAAACCACATTTACCAAGAGTCAAATTAAAAACTTGAAAAACACCAAAAATGTAAATAAATAATAAATAAACCTACGCCATTGCAAAGTATCTCCAAGATTAAACAATTGCACAGACAAACAATTTGAGTGCACTTTTTGTTAATAAATATTTAAATAGGTAAATAAATATTTCATTAAAAGAATCTATTAAATAAAATTTACTGATGTCTAAAGCCAGTTTTGTTTTGTTCAAAATGTATGGTGTATTCAGTGTCTGCAAAAATAATCTACAGAATCGAATTACCTTATTTTGTGATTTTCACAGAAAAATACTGATTAATTTGCATATACTGTATCATTTAGCATATCATGTAGTTGATTCAATAAAATGTAATTAATTACCAGACCAATTTTTCACATTAAGTAAACGTAAAGTTTAAGAAAACATAGCATGTGCTCCTCTACAGTCCACTATTTCAAATGATAGTGTTTTACATTAAGTGTTCTCCACCAAACCGCTACCAGCTCTGGAATCCTAGAGTGCAAGATTATTTTATACACAGCAATTGAGTCCTGTGCAACCACAGATCCCTGGCAATTCCTGTGGTAAATTCACATCAAACAGAATTCCCAGATCAGAGGATCACAGAAGCAGACAGCTACTGCCGGAGCCCTGAACATCAAGGACACATGCGCATTTCAACAGGTAATACGACCTGGAATACAAACGCAAACTACTGATCAACAAGCAGAAATGATACCTTGTTTTAGCAACAGTGTGCTTGTGGGTTTGTGGTGAGATTTAACACTTGCGTAATCCAATCATCGCTTTCTCTTACTTTTGTTTTTTTTGGGAGCGACATCCCTCTGAGGGTGTACAACCGAACTTACACGGCTTTGTCTTCAGCCAACGGCACTGAAAGATCCAATCAATCCGTGAGCTTCAGTGAGTAACGAATGAACAGTAAAGACAGAAAGAATGATATAAAAACAAATATAACAGGTATACAGAAAGGTGGTTTAGTCAGTCAACCATTGGGGAGATAGGATCAAGATCTTTAAGTAGCCAAAAGTTCAATTTGATGAAAACGGCCGTGGGGATGCTGAGGAGCTCAGCCTCTAAGCACCCACTCCATCTGTCTCACGTTACAACAATTTCTTTAATTGGCCCAATTGAAGCGCAGTCATTGATTGGGGCTATTTGCAGACAGGGCAAACATCTCAACCTCCTCAATTATCTCATTGATTACAATAATGCGGAAAATTGCCCACTGAGAGCTGGACAGTAAGTCAAACACCTGGCCAGAGCGTCACACTCCACCGTTTAGATGCAGAAGTGTGGAGATGAAAAGAGCACAGCTGTCAAATCATGCTGAAGAAATGAAATCCGAACAATTCGTCATTTCTTCTCACGGATTGGAAGAGCTCGTTCTCGGCTTTGCAGGAAACATCATCTGTTTATCTCACTGTGGCATTTTGTTGAGTTTCCAAAGCGATCAGTGCTTGTGTATTAAAATATTTAACAGAAGAATGTTGCTTCGTTTCCATTACAAACAGCTCTGTTTTGAACAGTTACCAGACTGACATTTTTGTACAATTAGAACAGATAGTTTAGTAGAAAAAGGGTAACAGCAAAATGACCCATGTGGTGATCGGTATATTCCTCGGTTGCTAAGCTTGCAGAGGGTGAATGTTTTATTCTATCAGAGATAAACTGCAAGCAGATCAGATGGAAGAATTCAGGCATTGTTTACATTAGCTGTGCCCTCCTAATCCCCATTACCAGAGAGGAATTCACAAGATAGCTTCCAAGCACAACTCAAAACACATGGATCCGACAAGAGGAGCTCATAAATTAAGAAATGACTTCATTTTGTGCTCTTGATTCTTCTCAGAGCTGCTAAACTTAGAAAAAAGGCGGGGCTGTGGGCATGGTTACTGTCATTTCAATATGTTTTATTCAAAACGAGACATGAGGGATGCATTGTTGTCTGGTCTTGTTCAAAATGAAAGAGAACGGAAGAATGTGGCCCTTCATCATCTTATGAAATCTGGTCAAAAGGATCGCTTTAACAAAACCATTGTATTTTGTCAGTATTTCGAAAAGAAGCTTAAAAGTATCTCCTAGGCTACAGAAACAGTCACAAACTGTCTTCAAGAAGTCCATCAATCCACAACTGAACAACATTCGCTCAACTCGTAGGAAAGAAAAATCATAAATGAGACCTCTTTAGGCCCAATCCCAATTCTATTTTATACCCCTTCCCCTTCCCCTACCCCTCCGCCTACCCCTTCCCCTTGTCCCTTGAAACAGCGTGTCAAGGGGTAGGGGTGAAAATATTCCCTTAAAAATTGGGACACCCCTCCCTTACGATGGCGTCACACGTCATCAAAGCAACTTACACACACCTATGCTGGTGGGAATTAGAGCCTTTAATTATGGTCTATATTAAGGCCGTGTATAGTACCTGACCACAACACACATGCAGACAGAGATCGCGCAGCTCAACATCCAGGAGCAAAGATACTTGTAACGCTGTCCCAGACTTTTATTAATAACAATTTAAAACGAATCGCTACATTATACTTTCCAGCAACAGAGTATTAAATCGCTGTTTTTGAGTAAAACTCACTCTAAAAGAGAAATGCAGACAGCATACACGCAACTTTCCTTCTCTCGCTTGAATTGGATTGTAGCATTTGGACCAATCAGGCACACAACTTTTTGTTATATTTAATAAATAATATCTAACGCCCCCTCACCTAACCAAAAGGCCAATTACGAGGGTCTATGGACCCTTCCCCCGAAATGCACCTAACACCTCAGAAAGGCAGAACAGGCCTCTGGTTCCATGGTAACCAATGCTGATATCACTGGTTTTATTGCCTAAAGGAATGCGGGCAGATAAACTCCCTCATTTTCCTCATAAGAAAGACACATAATGCCCAGAGAAATGGACTGTTCTCTAATTAATTCATAGGAAAACCTTTCTTTGATTGAATACACATATCCTTCAGGTCATTGTGTATACCATTACTGTCTTGGATATTGTCTGTTGTAGTGTATGCTGTTTTATGCATGTCATGATAGACCACTAGTTAATATAACCTCACCTATATCATTTTTGGTCTCTATGAATTCATCTTCGGATGATCTAACTGAGAGTGCATATTACATGCTGATACCTATGCAACATATTGATGTTCTAAGAATCTTTACTAATTTGTGCCTCAACACCCAAGCGAATTACATATGCGAAATACCATGCTTAGAGACAAAGAGCCATAAAAACGCAGAACTCCCACTTGAGATTCCGGACTTCCTCATTGGACAAGCCCATCTTGAGAGGCGTGAATCTCTGCAGGCTTTAAAGGGCACACTTCATGTGACCCTCCCAGTCGGTGGTTCGGTCAGATGCAAAGATGAAGATGTGAGAAAACGCTTCAGGATATCAAGGCTCAGTGCCAGGCCTTTCGGCCTTGACTTTTCCATTCTTCAAGTTACTCTGACGCAAACTGGTTCTTTCTCATCAACCAACTTCAGCAAGATCTTGGGGCCTTAAGATTGCATCAGGAATCTTTTTCAGACAGACTCGCAAGTATCAAACTTAGTCGATTTAATTGATGCATTAAGTATCAGTTACACCTTTTTACAAGGTGTGTTTGAAATAAGAATCTGACGCTTCCCTCAGGTGTAGATCCGCTGAATATGCAAAGTGTTCCATAAAAATTCATTCTTTATGCCTCTTTCTGTGCGGAGTTAAACTTTAACCCTTCTATACCAACTGTGTGTGTAGTGTGTGTGTGTGGGGTGTGTGTATGGAGACCAGTTATGTGTGTATGTAGGATGTTAGACCAGTTGATGTGTTTATGTAGTATGTTAGACTAGGGTAAGTGTTTATGTAGCTAATAAAACCTTACTTGTACGTGACATTGTTCATTGTTTGCTCATACCTGAAGTCCCTAATCATGCAGATTTATGCTACAAACTTTTGTAGAATTGTACAGTAAGAAAGTTATTTCCCTTAACCAGGAAATTAACGTTCTTAGAATTGACAAGACAGTTGACCCTGAGTGGTCAGCTAAATATCTACAGTGGATCTAAAATATGATTAGTTAATTATAACTAGTTATGGTTATTTATTCATATTTCCTGTTGTGAGCTAAATTCGCTCCACAATATTGAGAAACGAGTTAGTGATTCTAAGTATGGGGGGAATAGCCCCCCTCAATGTCTATGGTGGTTATTATCGCCCTGATCAGACATGAAAATATGTTGTGGCACTATCGTGCAGTCTGTAATGATATGACGTTAGCAAACTTTAGAGATTTTTTGCAAACATTTCTTTTAATAACATGACCGTAAATATGAGCTCACGATTGAAAGTAACATAAAACAAATGATTACTTTTCGTTAAAATCTTTATTAATGCACAAAAATGCTTACATTTATGTCTTTTTGTTCGCTCGGGCAGCCATGTTGTCGCTGAAGCCAGTTTACGCTGACATAATTCATACCCCTTCGTTTGAAGTGTGGTCCCAAAAAAATCTTCGTTTGAAGGGCTGTCTGGCCCTTCCCCTTACCCCTACCCCTCCAACCAAAAGAGAATCGAGACACCCCTACCCCTTCACGTGAATGCGCGAAACGGAGGGTTAGGGGAAATGGAAAGGGCTAAGGGGTAGAATTGGGATTGGGCCTTAATACACTGCAAAAAAAGAGAGATTTTCTTACATATTTTTGTCTTGTTTTTCAGAAAAAATATCTAAAATCAAGATGCAAGAGTAAATGACGTAAAATCTTAAGTCTTGTTTTCGGGAAAAACGACATCAAAATTAAGTGAGTTTATGATTAAAACAAGAAAAAAATATTTGTCAGTGGCCTTAGAAAAGTCAACTTAATTCAAATGGAAACCCACATTATTTTTCTTATACAACTGACATGTTTTTTCTAGTTTTAATCAAAACAAATTATTATTGACATATTTTTCAGAAAACAAGACTTAATATCTGGAAACAATATGAAAATACTAAGGAAATATTTCTTCAGCGTTTTAGAAGAGATCTTAATGCCAAAACTCAAACATTTCTCAACCTTTTGTGAGACCATATTACCTGCTATCTACATGAATCTCTTGACCCTTACCGTTTGCCAACAGTTGTCTCATTTGAGTGTTTATTTCTCCTTCGGAATTTAGGTGAAACACCTGATACAGTTGACACTAAAATGAAATATAACTAGGAATTCCATTGAGTCTCCTGAGATATGAAAGAAGGATTTTCTTCATTCAGCTCATTTTAAAAAATGGTTTTAGTAGCGACTACACAGGCCATGTGCGAATGCAACACAGTGAAATGCAATTGGTTAAAGAACGCATTACACACCAATCAGAGGGCACGTTACTGGTCAGGCAGCAGCATCCACATGTGTTAAAGATTTTAAAGATGCTGGCTCTGTGTATGTTTACAAAAGAGTAGGTCCTCATTAATGTATCATTAGTCATATGCACAGTAGTTTGGAAGTAGTTTGGTTTGAATGTCCTCCATTTATCTGTGTCAGTGCTTTTTACTCTGAGAGGGCTCCTGAGCACACATGTATGTCATGTGTTGTATGTTACTTTAGTGTGTACATTAAATTGCATCTTTGTGTCTGGTAAAGATTTTAAAGACTCTGGCACATGTCATGTTTTGCAGGTCATTCATCTGATCATTTGTTATGTGAAGAGGTTTAAGTGAAGTTTGAACCAGTTGGTCTTTCCATTCGCAAAGCAAGAGAAGAAAAGTCAGGGTAAATATTTAAATGTATTTAAATTTAATTGTGTTGCACCAATGCGATCTTAGAACAGAACCGAATTTGGACCCCATTGACTTTCATTGTATGGACAAAAACAGTTGGAACATTCTTCAAAATATCTTCTTTTGTGTTTTGCAGAAGAATTAAAAGTCCTAAAAGTGTATTTATTTGTTGGGTAAACTGTCCTTTTAAAGTTTTTAATCCACCATTAAATTTCTTACATTGCATTGTAGCCTGGATGTCCTTACTATTAATTGTGCATACTATATGGCTATGCAACACGCCTATGAATTACACACACAATTTGTTACATTACTTTACTTCCATTCACCCTCTACAACAGCGTGCATGTATTCCTAATCGCTGTAATGTGCATGTCACTGTGTTTAGAAACACCTGCACTGGTGATCTCTGCCTGCTGAGTTCTCAATACACAATACGAGTGCTTTGAATCTCCCTTTGGATTGTGCTCCAGAGACCACACACACACACACAACACACACACACACACACACACTTATAGATAGACTAACAGACTGTTCTACTGCTCAGACAGGAAAAGCATACACAGTTTTATGATATTTGTAATGTCAGTCTGACCCCAAGCTTCAGCTGCTACTGCCTGGGAACCAGCAGAGTGAACCAGAGTTCACCACAGGTCAGAACAACTGTGCTGACACTCCTTAACACGCAATAACAAACCAAGACAAAGCAGCAATTAGCTGTGGTTACAAAATGAGAGAGAAATGATCACAACAGAATTGAGTTACACATGTTGCAAAGAAGAGTTTCTGAAATATGAGAACATCAAATAAAGTTTGTTTAAAATAATCATTCAATACCTTTTTGATGAAATCTGAGCGCTTTCTTACCTTCCTTAGACAGCAGTGTAACTACCACGTTCAACTTCATCAAAAATATCTTAATTTGTGTTCCAAACATGAACAAAGGTCTTAGGGTTTGGAATGACATGAGGGTGAGTAATTAATGACAGAATTTTCATTTTTGGGTGAACTATCCCTTTAAGGGTCTCTTGCTCAGCAAAAGGTCTTTGCCGACATTCATTTTCATTTCTGTAAAATTTATTTGCACGCATAGCCACATTTGGGTGGAGAGGTTTTCTATCTTGTCACTGTAGGGTACAACTTCAAAACTTGAAATGCTCAATTATTCAAATCAGTTAAAGAGCAGCTGGATTGCTTAACATTTCGATTACGTAAACAATGAATCTGGATTGACAGACGCACCCAAATACTTTTTCAGTTACAAACATACAGTACGTGCAAATTCACCACAGAACAATATGGGAATATTTTTTTACCTGAAGGCAACATGGGATGCACAAACCCTTAAAGGCACAATATGTAAGTTTTTTTTATTAAAATATCCAAAAACCACTAGAACGTGTTTTAATTTGTGACGTGTTACTTCATTATCCCAAAATGTTGAGAGAATGTTAAATACGAGCGCTTTAAATGTTATGAAGTTTTATTTAGGAAAGTGACGACCCCCTCTCCGCACAGAGTAGCATTATAACAGAATTTTCAAATGTATCTAGTATGATAAAACAACTCTGCTTTACCCCACATATACACGACCGGAAGGAGCGGAAGCGTTAGACTGTGGCATAATAAAAGCTCCACTGCTTTCGAGCCGTGTGTCGAGCCGTGTGTTTTCTCGTTTCGCTTCGACGGCTTTCAGCCTCACTCTGCTTCATACTATGATGTTCATCAACATAGCTCATCCTGAACATCCCTCAGATGCATCGGCTGGGAGGGATGAAGATGACAAGCTCCCCTGATTCCCACTCTGTGACGGCGTCATCAAACTACGCCTTCGTTTTTTTGTTTGTTTTGAATATGCACCCTCTAGTGGCGAAAACTTACATATTGTGCCTTTAAGATAATGATAACAAATTGAATTTGAATTTCAGTATATGGATTTTTCTTCAGGCCAGACATGGCGATGACAGATTTCCTCTCCCCCCGCCCCCCCCCCCCCCCCCACACACCCCCCATACTCATGTAGCCAGATAAGTAGGTGATTCTAAGGCAAAGGGTTTCATGAAGGGCAGAGTGTTGCGTATATTAGGATAATGGTTCTGAACTGGTGGGCGGCAACCTGAAAGTGGGTCGCAGGTCCGGCCCCTGACAACAAGGAAAAATTTTTGCTAAAGCTGCAGTCCGTAAGTTTTGCCTCTTTGTCACCATCTGCGGATGATCTTAATAAGGGTGTTGTGCTCAGGGCACGGCTCCAGCGCGGATTAATCGAATGTTTTGAGGAGTATGTGTGGCTGTCAGTCACCGCACCAGTGTGGATAATTTACTTAGGAATCACAGATTCTAGCCTACGTCTTGGAATATATGATTTAAATAAGCATTTTCACCGGATATTGTCATCAGAACAAGTAAGTAACAAGTCTGCCAATTTGTTCTGACCAAGACTGAGGAAAAAAGCAGTACAATAATCGCGCTACCAATGGTGATTAAATCTAACGATCAGTTAGCTCATATCACATCAAACCATTCAAATTATTATTATTGTTATACTTTGTTCTCAAATTGTTAATGTTAACAACATCAGCATTACGTGACTATAAGAATATAGTGTGTATTGAGTGTAGATTTCAATTTCTGTACAGTCTAATCTCTTATTGTCATACCATTCGAATTTCATATCAAGGAATTATTTTAACCCAAAAAGCAAATTATTCTTCAGTCGAACTGGTTCTCTTTAAAATACAAATTCTGTAATCCCAGGCTATCTGTAATCAAATGCACATTTTAAACAGGAAAAAATTTCAGTCACATGTGTTTCATAAACACATAATCCTTTCTGGATTACAATCCGCCATTAAAATTATAAATGCAATTATTCTAGCTGCTGTGAGAAAAGGCTATAAACGATCCGCCACCTGCAGGATCCTTGCATGCGATAGCCTACTAGCCGGGACAACTTCATGTTTACAGACGTGATGTAATGACGCAGCGGCATGCTTGAATTTCCCGCGAAAACCTACCCGTACCACTCAAATTAGAAAATATTAATTATAAGCTTACCGCTGTGAATCATGCTAAAGTAAGGCGATAGTTTTTAACACTGGCTGGTTATGTACTTGCTTAAATATTGATTTCGGATAGTTTTTAAACAAAAAAAGTTACGGACTGCAGCTTTAAACGCAAGTCATAAAATGCAACCAACCATATAATAAGGAAATGGTACGATAAGTAGGCAAAATAAATAGACTATTCAACTTTTAAGAGGGAGAAGAAAACTTTCCACATCTTTTGTTGTTTACATCAAAGGCTTTGTATCCAACCAAACCCTACGGTATTTTGGCGCAAATTCATTCAGCCAGTTAAATCAGGCAGATGCTAACATGGAAAGCTTTTATAATGTGTCCTGATGCTCAGAAACTGTGAACAAAACTATGAAACAAGAATAAACATGGTTTGTGATGACAACAGTTGTTACTGGCAGCCAAAAGCATGAAACTATTGACATTCAAGGGACATCTGGATACCAAAATGGTCAGTTCTGATATTCGGCGTATGTCATGTTAATAATTTTGCAGACTCCTGTGCCTATCCAGTTCATGGTAATATTAATAAATGCTTGATTTTGAGATGGATATGTCCTCCCGCACATCACGGTTCCATGCAATTCCTTCCTCCCTCTGTCTTTCGCTTCCTTGCTTTCACTCTGTATCTTTCCTTCCAAATCTCTAGCTCATCTTCTGTTTGTGTGTGTAGGCACGGCTGTTCTTTCCTCTATGTCGGTTAGGTGCATGCTGTTCTCTCTCTGAAGCAAAACAATGGGAGAGGATTTACACAAGCTCGTCTTGTTATTAATTAGTGAGCTCATTTATTTTGGAGATGGGAGGAATAACAGGCCTTCCACTCCGGCCTAGATTTACTGCACTCGGTTGCTATGACGCTCAGAAATCTGAATGAAATCCAGGTCTGGCTTTCAGCTTTCTGGGCCTGCTGTAACACAGAAGGAATTAAGGCAAAAAATGTTATCTGTTAGTCTTGGCAAAATCAAGTGTTCCTAAATCAAAGAATGTGTCTATTTTTCATTTAGACCAGGTGTAAATGTCCAGGACATGAAGATTCAACCCTACACACAAGGTTGGGCCAATATTAATTACTGCGCTAGATAACTCACAAGGTAGATAAATTACAACCGCAAATGCAAAATTAGGAAGTACTGTTCTCCTTGGAAAACGGCCATGAAAAGTGTCATCTGCTTTTCCTGATGAGTTTAAACAAAAGCTTTGGATTTTTGGATGTTCATTGAATCCTGTCAATGACCTACTGCTTTGGGGACTTGGTCACCCTTTCATAGTTTATTTTGTGATAATGACTGGCAGACTGTAACTGATTATTGCATGGCTACTCCCCAAATAAATAAATATGTGGACATGAAATACTGAGCTGAAGTTATTTTATAATAATAATTTTACCTCTACATTATTTTAATCTGCTAAGAAGAGAATCCACTAAAAAAGAACAAAACAATCAGCATAGAAACAAAATGAATAATGCAACAATGCAATCATACTAAAATACTGTCTCTTTAATAATAGTCTCTTTATTTAATTTTCAAAGCAAATTATAACTTGGATGCAAGAAGGGACTAGTTGCGTTTACATTTTCTCTCAAGAGACTGCAAATCTGCAGTGTGAGACGTGAGATATAAAAGCGGATGGATGGACGATGGTGAACATAAGCAAATGTCTGACTACTGAATGCCATGACTGACCAATCAGAAGGTCAAATGCTTTCCTAACTACACTCTTACAAATAAAGGTGCTTCACGATGCCATAGAAGAACCTTTTTGTCTAAATGGTTCCATAAAGAACCTTTAACATATGAAGAACCTTTCTGTTTCACAAAAGGTTATTTGTGGCGAAAGAAGTTTTCTTCAGATTATAAAAAGGTAAGAATTGATGGTTCTTTAAAGAACCTTTGACTTAATGGTTCTTTGTGGAACCAAAAATGGTTCTTCTATGGCATCACTTGAAGAACCTTTTGAAGCACCTTTATTTTTAAGAGTGTACTAGCTAGTTTTTCTGCCACTCCTCTCCACTTTCTCCAAAGCTGTTTTTATTTATTTCCTTTAGTCAGATGTTTAAACCCTTCAATACAGACAGAAAAATCAATTATACTTACCTTCACCTCACCAATGGACAGTATATTTCTTGAAATGGCAATTTCTGAAGCTGAGAACTATAGCTTGAGCGCAAAAACAATCCAATGAGTGCAGAAATCCATTTCGTTTTGTAAATGTGATTTGACAGCCAGTGCTAAGATTTGCAATGTGGTACTTCATACTCAGACGGAGAGTTCGCGATGTTCTTTCCTCTAATTTATCAATGTTATCTCTCTGTTCCTTTCAGAAGATAACAGTCCACATAACGGTGCTTAATAGCGCCTTGCCTCACTCTCTTTTTATGCACATTTGGACACTGGTTTTGTAATATTTATATTTTATTTACATGAAAATGTGAATGCTCAGGATAGAACACTGCCTGGAGTCACATGTGAAGGAAATTCTTCATTCTTCATTCGTCCTTTTTAATGAGAGGGGCGCAGATGTTTCTTTTGTGACGGTGCACCAAGAGAAAGCGCCATGTTGATGGTATGAAAAAGGAAGATGGCACACAATATAAACAAACAGATACACAAAGAAGAAAAGAGCAGGAGAAGAAAAGAGTCACAGAGAGAAAGAGAGAGACTCAGGGAGGAGGGCTGTTTTTGGATACATTTGTTTTATGTGTGGATGCGACACAGCATTGGAATGCATTGGACCAGAATACAGTTCTCCAGGGTTCGGCCGTAACACAGGAATGTTTCGGAGCATAGCTGCACTCATCCGTCAGTGTTGCAAGCCCACCCGCCTCCCCCCGTCTACATTAGCTGCTACTTATTGCACTGGCATTAGCAGAGAACTGGAGAACACAGCTAATAAATTACTTTGCTTTCAATTATTTTCCCTCCCATATTTCAGCCCAAGGCATGTAAAGTAAACAGTGCGAGAGCGAGAGGGGTAGAGAAAGAGGTTTTCTTAAATCGGCCCCAGTAGCTGAGAGCCTCAGTGCAGTTGAGCTTGTAAGAGTTTATATGGCGGTGCTGCATACTGTCACTTTTATGAGTGTCTGTAGTCCATGAATTCTGCTCTAATGTAAACCCATAAACTCCCAGCACTCACGGTGGAGAGAACAGAACAAAAAACACAGTCCCTTCAGGAAATATGTGCTTATTGAGTTTCATAAAACTCAAAAACTTTTGTCTGTGCTTTTAAGTTTTACATCTGAGGGGGAAAACAATGAAAAATGAATTAAGAAAGAAGACAAAGGGAGTGCACTTTTATATCCTCCGCTTCCTCTGATATTTAATTGTGGATGAGGAAACGTAGGGAGCGTAATCTGATCTCAGGTCAGGGCTTTTGGGCAGCAGCCTCCCGTTACAGTGGACGTTCCCACCGTAAAGCTGCTCGAACCTCTGCTCAATTGCACAATAATCATCCCTCAAATATTCACTAATCTTTCAGATTAACCACAAACCAATTCTTCTCTCTTTCTTTTCCACGTCCCTCTTTCTAGTCAGACCAGGAGGAATGCCTGAAAGTCTTCTATAGCTTAATAAATTCACTCCTCACACATTTGGACATGAAACTCAAAACCCGTAGCGCGGCCTTCGGGATAGAATACCCTACGCGATTCAACAGCTCTACAATTATAACGGAGGGAAGAGAAAATAAAGAGCTCTGTGTGGAAGAATATCCATGAACAGTAAAATTCCCGGCTGTTTGAGTTTAAAACCCTTTAGTGATTATGAAAGCAGACAGGCTAATGGCATTAGAAAACGGAAAAAGTATTAATTATATAATCCAGTGATATTTATATACAGTGGCCAAATACAGTAAAATGTATATACATTTATTATTACACCACCACTTTAAATTGATCAACATAGTAAGACTAACAATTTTCCGAAAAGATTCATTTAAAGAATGCTGTTATTTTCTGTTTCAAAAGACAAACAAATATTAAGGTTTTCATAAAAATATTAAGCATCACAATTGTTTTCAACATTGATAGTAATAAGAAATATTTCTTGAGCACCAAATCATCAAATCAGAATGATTTCTGAAGGATCATGAGACTGCTGGAAATTCAGTGAGCATAAGAGACTTCTTTCAAAAATATCTTACCGACCTCAGTCTTTTGAATGGTAGTGTATATTAATTGATTATGTAGCAAAATAATTGGCATTTAAAGAAATATAGCAACGTTTTCAAGAAAAACATTTAACAAAATATTCATTTTTGAGATCTTAAAATATAAAGGCAAAAACGTATTTGGGCACTTTATGCCACATTTAAAAATATATAAATATAACTGCATCATAGATAAAATTGCAGTCCAAATAATGGAATTTATTGTAAAGAAATAGTACAAGCACACTTTTGCATAAAATTTTTTATAAAAAAGTTTACATTAAAAATGTAATTAAAATCATGAATTAAAATCAATTTGGACACTTCTGGTTATGAAACTACAGTTGTGTCCAAAACAATGTACTATACAGTACTGCTCACTTTTTTTGTACATCACTACACACACCAAAATGGCATATGGACCAGCTGATTAAAAGCAATTGCAAAAATAGCCCAGAAAAGTGAAGTTAGCATCATTCAGACACAACTAGGTTGTTGTTTTTGTATCTAATGCAATGAGATTCAGATATTTTTAAGGTTGATTAAGTGTCCAAATACTTTGAGAGGCCTTTATGTATACACTACACTGGTATTTTTGGACATCACGACTTTATTACTATCAGGTGGTGCTTTTGTAGAAACAACTAGAACCAAAGAAAATCAATAATGTAAGGGTCCTATGGTGTAATAAATTGAAATGAAGGATCACAGCTACCTCTGATGGTGCTTTACACATACTGGCAAAATGTTCCCCCACACCCCACTGCCTCGCTTTCTAATTTTAAACATACTCCACTCCTGTATCATTACTCAGTGTTTCTGAGTTTGGAGTTAAATGCCACTTCCCTCAGATAACTGATACCGATCTCCTGCACATGGGACCTGTTTACACTGGCGCAGCTGATGGATCCTGCGCAGCCAATGCACCTGCACACACACGCTCACACACCCCCCCCCCCCCAAAAAACAAAAAAAAAAAAATTTTTTACATACACATGCACTGAAAGCACTCTCATGTACACCATTAAAGGTTTCACATTGTGTGTGTGTGTGTGTGTGTGGTGTGTGTGTGTTCACTCCCTGACATCAATCTGGCTACTGGCTGAGTCTGTACAGATGGGACTGATTACTACACACACTCTCCACAGGTAGAACACACTCTACATCAAACACCAGCAGAACGTATACGCATACATACATATGTACCGAGCGCACTACATCACACGGAACGCACACATATTATATGCTCTTCATCATAAAATTAAAGATGCCAGAACCATTGCCCACCATACACAGATATTTTCATTGGCTATCTCATTTTAAAGAAGAAAATGGAGTTTCTTTTAGGGAGAGAATTAGGCTAGTCCTCCAGTATAAATAATTTTACAATTTAAAATAGGTTATATATGTAAAGATTATAGCTAATATGACATAACAAAACAACAATAACAGCATTTATTATGCATTATTACAATTTTCTTGGTTAATGTTAATTTCTACATGTATTTCATGTATAAATAAAATTTTTATGGAATAATATAAATTAACCATATAAAGCGATACTGTTTCATATTTTTATGCATGAAATCTACGCAGTGTTTCAACCTTTTTTTAGTTTTTTTTCGGGCGGCCCCCTTGGAAATTAGCAAAATTGTGCACCTACAAAATTTATTTTGTCAGAATTATTTGAATTTTAACTTCGAATGAAATTGAAAAAGTATAATAATTCGGTACAACAGGGAAGAACCGGCAGATATCAGATGTCATACATATATTTTTAATATTATTTAAAAAAATGTTTCTATCAATGGTGGCAATCAGTAGGCTTATTTCTATTGAAGAGACCAATTTATATGACAGATTTTAATGTAGGCTTTTATACATATGTAAACATTATTTAATTACCATTATAACTAGCTATCTCACAAATTTTTGCTCATTCAGTGTTTTTTTTATTTTACAGTGGGTTAATTTTGGTGCAGTAGCACGAGATAACTTGATTTAAAACTTTGAACTGAATAAAAAAATTGACAAGGAGGCTATGCAGTTAATAATAAAATAAGAACAAAAAGAAATTAATAATGATAGCACAAATAAAAATAACGACAGGCCTTCGAATGAAATAAATTGCTTTTTAGTTTTTCAGGTAGGTCTAAAAAGCCGTTCACACCGCCAGCGACTTTTTCACTGCTTGTCACTTGTGGTCGCTAGTGGGCGTTCCCACTACTGGTTGCCTAGTTACCCCAGTAACACTCCACTACAGATGAGTCACGTGCTCTCCACTGACTTCACTCCCATTGGTTGTCGCTCGCGAAGTTCGCTGCTTATTTGCATAAAGTTGAAGAATTCTGAACTTTTGTCGCTTGAAATGCCCACATTCCGTCGCCAACGGTCACTGTCGCCGGGAGTCGCCAGCTCTCCATTGAAAATGAATGGGATTATGTCGCTCTGTCGCTGTGTGTCGCTGGCGGTGTGAACGGGGCACACGCATAGAGCGGGATCTTACGCAGAGCGTTACACCACATGAAAGTGAAACCTGAGCAGTGAACTGCCACAGCACCCCGGTTGAGAAACACTGATCTAAGGCTTCTAAATTACCAACATGATCAATTTTGTGCTGAAAAACCTGTTACAATCTACTACAGGCATACTGCCCCTTGATATTGTAATTTTTTAGAGTAAACGGCCTTTTTTAGTATCCATATCCTTTTCTTGGAATCTTTAAAGGTGCCATAGAATGGAAAACGGTATTTACCTTGGCAAAGTTGAATAATAACAGTTCTGTACATGGAAATGACATACCGTGAGCCTCAAACACCATTGTTTCCTCCTTCTTATGTAAATCTTGTGCATGCAAAAGACCACTGAAAAATAGGCGTATCAGAACATAACACCGACTGTGACGTTACAGTCGGGATCACTAATAGTTACGCCCCCGACATTTGCATATACCCGCCCATGTTCTATGCCAGTCGCCAGCCAAACCTGCACAGCTGAATCATCAGGAGGTCTTGCAGGTATTGTGAAGAAACAAGAGAGAATAATAGCGAAAATGGCAGATCATGGAAATAAATGTTATGTTCCAGGCTGTGCAGGGGATGTGATGTGCAGGGATGGGTTGGTGTCTGTATTCAGAAAGGCACGGAAAACAAATAATGCACGTTCTAATAAAATAACGCGAGCCACTAAAGGGACATGGTTAGCTGCTTGCTAGCGGTAGCCTGTTACATTACAGTACATAAGATTTCACTTGCCACATAAACAAAGTAAGGAGAGATGACTGAGGATGATGGCGAATGATTTACAGATCATGAGCACCACTGACAAGCATCTGATCTTGTAAAATGTGTGGTAAGTACTGCCGCTGTAGTTTACACAGAGCACGTGCGATCGCAAATCTCGAAAGTGAAAGTAAAACGCGATCGTGCATTCAATGGTGTTTCAATGCCCAGCGTATTAATAGCGGCTCCCTGATGTCCGCATTTTTTTATACAGTATAATTACCCAACGATATAACTGCGAGAGACAGTATTGAAATATATATTTTCCCTGTGTTTCCTTCCTGCTGTGTGAGCTACTGAAATGAGCTGCACTGTGAAACAGCCAATCAGAGCAGAGCTCAACATTGAGCCACACTGTGAAACAGACAATCAGAGCAGAGCTCAACATTATTATTCATGACCTTTCCAAATAAGGTAAAAACAGACCATTTAATTCTAGAGACAAATCCTAGGGTTGTAAATGGACATGTAAAACTGTTTCTGGAGATTTTTTGCCCTTACCTAAGTCACATACCTTCTATGTAGATATCAGAGAACAATTTAAAATATTGTATCAATGCATTCTATGTCACCTTTAATTATTTATAACTAATTAATATAACCAATTATTAGCAATATTTACTGGACTGAAGTAACTATATTTTTATTCAGTTTGGGCCTCAGAATTTTTTTTTGCTTTTTTCCCCCCTCAGAGTATGAGCTCCATATTCTCACATATATAAGCCATGAAATTTAAGTAGCAAATATGATACAAAACATAAAACACATATGCAAATATGCACACATACCGTATGCATCTGTTTGTATACTGTAGTGTCAGTAGCTGATTGATCATTCAGGGCAGTGTTTTACTGTTTTGCACAACAAAACCATACCAAGCTCCCCGTTTCTCATCTGGTGACTGGATGCATGAGAGCATCCAAACAGCATGATTTACAAGCACTGTTATTGCCAGCAGTATAATCATTTATTATTCTCTGCATGCATGCCAAGATACTCTCACATACGCAGACACAGACACAGACACAGACACAGACACAGACACAGACACAGACACAGACACACACAACACACACACACACACACACACACACACACACGCACACACACATACCACCAGGCCTTTGATGACTTAGATGACTTAGTCTTACACTTTTTTGGGGTGATGTAGGGTAGTGGTTTAAGATCTAGGATAGTAACTGGTTCCAGGTTCAAACCTGGTAAGAACTATCGATGAACTAGCTTCAGTGGAACTTTTTATTTTAACAAGTCTTTCCCAGTAATACTGTAAGTCTTTGGCTGAAGTAGATGTATAAAAGTATAAATAATATACAGTATGACATCTGTAAATAAATAATCTAACAGCATTATAATTAATTATGATCATTAAAGGAAATCTGAATACATTTTTATAGATGATTTGCAGCAGTGAATTATGCCAGATTTGACATTCATCTCTAAAATATTCACCCAAGAAAAAGCTGGAGAAAGTACTTATATATACCCATATCCAAATACACTAATATTTAAATAAATTAGTTAAATAATAATTATTAGTAGGATTATAAATTGATTTTAACCAACAAGTTAAAACATTTAACACAGCTAATAGTTGCTGCCTGAGGTCTGCTGAAGTAACATCAACTGTGTAAATCATGAGCTCATGTCTGTCTTAGAAAATATAACAACTAATGGGAGATGAAGAACTTATTTAGATTAAACTATTTGCACTGACTTTCAGTCGTAATGTCTGTTCTTCCAAACCAACCATTTAGTGTGTTTACATGCATCTTTTCTTTATGCTGCTTTCTATAACACTTGTGCTCTCCCAAACTGAACTACATTACAAAATATTGCATATATAGTGTAGTTTATAATATTACAGAAAACTGACTTTTAAGATGCAGTGAGAAGCTCAGGGCTATTTAACTGCTTTAAATATCATGAAAGGTCCTTTTAGGACTTATTTCTCTGAAATGTTTTCCTTAACATAATGTTTCTGATTTGCAGATAAATTAAATCCTATTTACTTTGAATCCCCACACCATCATGCATGTGTGTTTCTAATGAGGTCTCATGATATCTTGCAATTTCCAATTTCAGACAACCTCCAGAGAAGCATTTTTCGTCATTTCACAAGGGCCTCGGTACAACTGATGCAAACACCAATTTAATAAAACATAATTTAAAACGATGGGTCTCAGGTTACTTTGAAACCATGCCAACAAGACAAAGGACAAGAGGAAGGAAAAGAGAAAACGGGTGAGAGAGATGTTTGCAATGTCTCAATAAAACGTATGTTCAGAGTTTAAAAGTCCCTGGTGCTTATAGGTCATTTTGTTAAATAAAAGCAAAGAGGAAGAGAGAGTTTTCAATAGTACATAGGAGAATTCTCACATTTCGTGAGCTCATAGAGATGTTACTCTGAGCAGCGGAACTTAAACAAATCTGTGACAAATCTATTCATTGAGCTTCGAACATGTATTTCACATGTCTGTTAATCCCACCAGCCTATACAACAACACCTGAAAGAACAAGTGAGGGGCCAGTCGTCAAACCAACCGCAACAAATTTATTTAACTCTTGCTTTCTAAAACCGTGTCCTAACCGGGTGCAGCACGATAAAGAGACAAAAGCTATTTCTTCTTGTAAGTCAATCTCAGTTTTTGTCAGTTTTGTTGACTGCCTGGTTTCTAATTCACATGCACAGTCAAATCCTATAAATCCAAAATCCTACCTGTAGATAAAAATGAATATTTTTCTTTAGAACATATTTTTGAAGTAAAACCTAAACAGTTTTGGTTACCAAAGACTTTGAAAAACATTAAGACCTTTCTCAAAATACCTTCATTTATGTTCCACAGAATAAAAAAAAGGTCATACAGGTTTGGAATTACATAAGAGTAGGAAACTGATTACAGAATTTTAATTTTTGGGTGAATTATTTTTTAAATGTTTTTGATCTGACATCAATCTCTCATGCTGCAATTCACCCAGATTTCTTATTATTAATTGTGGATAAAGGGCAACATAGTGCTAACCAACCTGTTAATGGTTTTCTGTGTGCCATGGCTAAGTTGGAGCCTTTCAGGTTTGTTATAAAAAGACATTGGATGGCTATTGCTGGTCTCATGCACAGCAGGGATTTTTACTAGAGCCAATTACACTGTCATAATATCAGAACGCAAATAATAAGAAGTGGAGAAACAAATCTGCTGAAATGCAGCAGCCAAACCTCATAGCTAAATCAAATGTGCTGAGAGAGTACTGAGTCTCATCAGATCTCACTCAGTTTACAGTGCTACGAGGCACCAAATGCCAAAATGCTCAGTACTTTTACCACAATGACCCCGACAGCTTTAAACTGGATCTCACATCTTTAGAAGGTCAAAGGCCAAATACTGTAAAATCATTTTTTACACAGCTTAAAACATGTTGCAGTCAAACAGGTCAGGTTTGAAATGTTTCGCTCCTGGCTAAAGATGCAAATGCTAGCGTTTTGAAGTTGTGACATCTGGAAAACATCAAGTCCTCAAGCTGCTCCTAAAAGGTAGGACTAATTTTAACTATACAAATTTGTGAACCTTTGCTCTTATGTTCGTGTTATTGTTGCCCGCTTTGTTTAACTTTCGCCGCCGCTTATATCGGCCTGCCATCAGTGCAGTGAACCCACCAAGTGGCGGAGTGTCCGTCGGCAGATCTTAAATCATCAGCAGATTAAAGAGCGAGCCGATCGGTACCTATAAACCCTGACTCTGGCAAAACACACTGGATTGTGGGACTCTGGGGTGAGAGCAGTGGATTTGCTGTGTTTTCCCAAGCACAGCTGAAAGGCTCATCAACAGCTCCCTGACGGTCTAAAGTAAAGCGTGTACGCACACAAACACATTCTCTCCTGGCGTTCTTAAGTGGAAGGTCCCACCAGATCTACCAACCCATTCCCAGAATCAAACCTACTCTATATAGAGACACATTCTCTCTCGGTTTCAGAATAGACCAATAAGAAACCAGAATTCTCTTGAGGCTCTGTGGGTGGGCAGAACAGTTGTAAAATGTTTCTGACCTTTATATGCGCATATACACAGAAACATATTTATTTTTCTGTATTTCTGAGTGTGTGGAAGAAGGGTTAACAGTTTTTATAATCTTCACTCTGCCCTCTGACCCTTATTTGCCCTAGATCAGAAACTGTACAGATGAATGGAGAGAGCACTTTGGAGGCTGGGTCATAGCCATGACCTTGAAAATCATTAGTAAACTTGTGTTTTTGTCATAATTACGTATATGACATTTCAGTTACAAAACACTTCCCCCCAAATCTAAGCCACACATTTCGATCATTATGATTTAGGATGATTTGTGTGGATGAATGTAGGCCAAAAGCATTTACTCTTGAAATGAGATGTTTTACGAAACATTTGTGAACTAAATTTGCATAAATCGGAGACTGGGAGTGTTTTGTTGAAAGCATCAGCTGTTTAATTTATCAATGCGCTGGTTCCTCGCCTCGGTTTGCCTAAGATCTGATAACACTGTTGTTTTACGGCTTTATTGAAATGTTTTGCATTCAGCCATACTCGTTCTCTGGCGCAGAACATTCCCTCAGCTCACACGGCGCTTGACCCATGCTGACACTTCTGCTCATCCGTGATAAAAACATTTATCACTGGCCATACAGGGGTTAGAAGAGCGACTGAGGGGTGTTACACATCTATCCTTCGAGCTCCCTCTCTCACTCGCTCTCGTTATCCCTCCCTCTCTCGCACTCTTTCAGGCTGGACATGAGGGAAAGAGACCTCAGCTGAAGAGAATTTGTTTTCATGAAGTCCTGCGGATATTTTTTTTAAAAGGTCAAATGCTGCAACTGATGTTTTTCCTATTCTTTACATGGTCAGCACAGATAGAAGATGAAACATAGAGCAAGAGAGCGAGAGAGGGATGCTGACATACTGAAGCAAAAATGAAGAACAGACTTGTCGAATAGAAGATTAACTAAGTGCAGTTTGGTCATCATGACAAATATCTAAATGTAAAAATGACACAGGACCTTTACATTTAGCCATTTATTTAAAACTTGTTTATCTAATATATGAAAAATTAGGAGGATAACACTCTGAATGACCTTCACTTCACTTGCATGTCAATAAAACTGATTTCAGTTATAGAAACACAGAAGTACACATGCAAAATGAGTTTACTGGTCATATATTAGTGCCAGCAGCTCTACCGAATTGCAATTTTGGACTGAATGACTTAGATTAAGTAATTAGTGGTTAAAATTGTAATCAAAGACACAATGAGGCTTTACATTCACCAGTAGTTCCTATCTACTGCAAACATGAGAGCCTGTTACATGGTGCTACTTGAAACACGTTCTTAAAAAAAAAAAAGTATTTTGCGTTTTGTAAATGTTGGCACAAAGAAATGTACAGATTCCATAAAATGTGAGGTTGGAGGACAAAAATAACTAAATTTTCCTCAGGAATTTATGTCCGCTCAAACATGTCCTTCTGTGGAAAGAAGGCTAAAGATATTATGTAACATAATCAAATTAAAACACTCCATGACTTTATTCATGCTTAATCGATGTTCTAATGTTGGCTTTAACTCAGGGGTATGAAATCCAATAGGACGGGATTAGGATAAGAGAATAGGGCTCACAAATTCAACCACAGGGTGTATGTTTGTAATTATTTAGCGGAGATTTAGTAAATGCAGATACTGTTGAAACGGGTCAAACCTAGTGCCTTCTGTTCACACCCTCTTTGGGAAATCGGTTGACGTGTCCTTAAAGAGAAATGGACTTTACACAGCAAAAATGGATTAACAAACATCTGACCCATATTCATCAAGGATTTGAGGACTAAACCTGTGCGTATTCATTACGAACATCATCATCAGCAGCAGCTGTAACACTTCCTATGAAAGCATAATAATTTCTTCCATAAATACCATCCGGCGTGTGTCACCATCAAGAGGTCTGTCAAAAGATGATCCTTCCTAAGTCTAAACATGGCCTTTTACCCGTAAAGTATTAGAAGCACCTCTGAGCTCTTTCAATTATCTCAATCACCTCCAAAGCCATCTGAGCTAAAAACACAGCAGTTTCACGTAACCACGAGAGGTTCAGAGAAGCTACACCTCTGTTCTTCATTAGCCATTAAAAGCCTGTTGTTTTTGTAGAGGGAATAAGTGACCTAAAGGGGCATCGTTATGGCTTTGCGGTTTCAGTTTGAATGTAAAGTCGTGCTGGATTACCTCCCCGAGAAGCACCAAGCCCCATTCCATCCAGCTGACTCACAACCCAGCCCTATAGCTCTCTTCTCTAATATATGAACAGCTGTGATTGCTTTTATTAGAAGCTAATGCATGGGTTTCTTCCTGATTTTTGCATGCTAGTGAGACTAGAACATTACTGGGGGGAAAAAAACGAAACTGGAAATGATAAAGGACAAAATAATCTGACCACAATCAAATAAAACATCAATACAAATTTGAAAGCAGCCCTATGGAAGTCTTACTTAAAAACACTGAAATTGTGTTGCTGTACGCATTCAAATAAATGTTTTGCCTTAAACTGATTTACTGCAGTAGGCCTATAATCATGATTTTTATATTTTGAGCTGTCGGGTCTGATTTCACTTAGAAAAACCATGGGAAAATTAATTTGTTCTTACATGGTTACGTCATGTCCGTAAATACTGAAAACAAGATTTGCTAGGGCCTGTCCAAATACTCACACTTAAGGTCTTGGCTACTTGAGAGCCAGAGCAAGTGATAGGAAGTAAGCATGCAAGAAATCCCTTAATGCACACTAAATCCACACTTTGGATTTGTGTATTGTGTATTTGTGGCTAAGCATATCCCATCATTCATCATGTTTAGGAAGTCACATGCCCCAAAATTGCAAGATGCCAAGGACAACTTTGCAGTGTAATTTAATTACATTAATTTGATTACATATAATTTGTGCCAAATGTAAGGTGTTGCAATTTTTTTGGTACAGAGATTGATATGTGTAAATGTTGGCAACTGCTTTTTATCAATTAATAAGAAGCACCACAATTAAACTGTCATTTGGACTACTGCACAGAAATGTATAAGCTTATTTTAAAGTTTTAACTATTAAACGTACAAAATGTGTAAATAAAAGCCAGTAAAAACTTTATTTACATTTTTACAACTCAATGTTGTAAGCGTGTCCCATTGGATAATCAAAAGTTCTACACACACTTGCGGTCTTCCTGCCCACTTTAACACTGGCCAGATACAGGAAATATGTCACGCAAGTGGTCAAGTGCAAAGGCCACAAGTGTCGGTATTTGGACAGATCCAATATTGTGTGTTGTTGAGTAGATTGAACTAGCCAACTAGCTAGCATTTAACATTGACAGTTCTAAAGAGCAACCCTTGCTAACTTCTGAGGAATCACTTGTCAAAACAAAAAGAAATCTCGAGCAGCAAAGAGTGAAAAAGGGAAAGTGACTGAGCCTGTGCCAAAATAAAACAAACCACAGTGGCCAATGTGATACTTATTTGGTCAAATGACATGTTTTTGTGATATATGCTTTGTTTGAAATTCTTCATACTTCTTGTAGCGTGACACACCTGCTCCGACGTGGCGATTAAAGGCAATTTTTTCCCCGAAAACCACCATATCCATCCATTGCCGAAGTATAGCTGACGTAAAAAAGCAAAAAATATTTTTAATGCTTGTTCAAATTACTTGGTTAAAAGGAGCAGAAACAACAAAAAAAGTATTTTTTTATTTTTTATTTCCATTATGTTCAGTCCACTTAAATTTGTTGAACCAACTTAACCTCCTGAGACCCTGCATCCTCATATGAGGACATTATATTTTAGTGAATTTCTCTGAGACGTTACATGTCACCGTTTTAAGTCTGGATGTCCTGTACAGAGCACATTAACCTCTTAAGACCCGGCAAAACATTTTAGAAATTTTTTTTTATTTTTTCATGTCTTTACATTGTTAATAAAAATAAAAGTATAAAAAAAACCTTAAAATGATATTTCATTCTCGTTATGTGCTCCTTGGTAGGGACATTGGGATCAATTTTTTTCCCTACAAACAATAATAAAAAGACATGAATGAACACGCATAGGCAAAAACAATTGATTTTTAAAAAATCACTAATACATTTTTAGTTTTCAGGATTTTTTTCCCCAAACTTTGTGTAAAGATAATTCTCAACTATGTTATAACAGAATGATTTGATATACAATTTTTCTTCATGCAAAATGTCTGTAAAATGGCCATAAACAGGTTCTCATTATATATAATGTATCTATAAACTAAATCTAATTTACATATTAATGTGTATTTGGGGCAAAATGTAATGAAAAAAGAAGTGTAATAATGGGAGTAATAATTGACAAGATTTTCATAATAATATATAATATTTCATAGGAATATTGAAATATATTTTCTTTCCCTATTCATTTGTTGCGTCTCCCAAAATGTGCAATAAACATGCTTTTAGTCCCGGTGTCCGCATATGAGGACATGTATGAAATCAACGACCTGTTTCGAAACAGAAAGTCATATTTTGATTTGAAACCCCATAACATTTTCCTGAGGTGTTGATTTATGACACACAGTTTAAAAATTAGTCAGATTAAATGTAATTACAAATCTTATCATATTCCCTAGAGGTGGGGGGGGGGGGGGGGGGGTGTGTCACACTATAATTCACATTAATAGCAGACATTTTTGAAGACCAAGGAGAGGGGGTGGTCATGGTGAAACATCCAAACATTTAGTATCTCTGAAAAGCCCTTAACATTATTTGTTTAACTGAACTTGTTTTATTCTGTGGACCTGAACTAACTGCTTGGAAAAGTTTTCCTTAAATTCACTGAATTATTATTTTTTTTTGAGTGTAGGCCTACTCCATAAGATGTCCTACTCCGTAACATGCCATTTTTTTTCAACCACAGTTAGCGATCATAGTACGGAGCCCGGGAAGTCACCTGTAGGAAAAAAAACAACAATCCGTGGCTACGGTTTTGCAATCCGTCCCCTCAGTTTATAAACGGTACTCACGAATTCTTAAACTGTTCCCTCGGTTTAACAAGTCGTGCCCACGGATTAATAAACCGTACCCACGAATGTCCAATCCGTGTGCTCAGATTTTGTAAACCGTACCTTCGGTTTTTGAATCCGTGCGCACGCTTTCGCAATCCGTTCACTCGGGTTTGTAAACTCATGGAAAAACTTTTTTTTTTTTTGTGGGGGGGGGGGGGGGGCCCGCCCCCACCGGCCCGATTCAACCACGGTGCGGGATGCATCGTATTGTGTTCTTACCCATTTTTTACCTCGAGCCTCGGAGACCATGCTTTGCCCTCACCCATCGTCTTCCTTTTCGCCTTTCTTTTATATTACTCACCCCATCGGCTGTACCAACCTCTGACGGTGTTTGTTAGCCTATAATAACCGCAGTCCCCCCACCAGCATCAGCTCGTTCCTGAAGTGTGTATCCCCATAGTATCCTCCCTCTACGCCCCGCGTGAGTTTGTGCGCCGTCCGGTCCCTCAGCCCTAGTATCCGCACCCCCCGCCCACTCGTAGCGCCCGGTAGCCAGTGCCCGTGCAGCCTGCCTTTCCCTTGGGGGGACCCACGCTTATCTCCTCCGCATCACCTCCCTCCTGTCTGGTGCCATGCTGCACTGGCCCTCAGTCCGCACTGCCTGAGTCCCCCCCCCAATTCACACCCCCCCCCTGTCCCCGGTTCTTTCCCCCCCACTCACCGCTTCCTGCCTTCTTTCTGCACTCTTTTCAGCGGCCTCCAGTGCGCCACTACATCCTGTTTCCGCCCTGTGCTGTTTTGTACATCTCACGATATGCTCTTCTTCTCTAATCTCTATCCCTATTCGGTTCCTCGCCTTTCGCCGCCGCTTTCAGTCCACCTTTACTGTGGTGCTCTACACACACAATTTTGCGGCTCAGCCACCTTGCATCTCCGCGTCCCGATCAGGTCCCCAATCCGGAGGTTTCATCTCCGCATAAAATCACTCATCACACCTGCCCCGACCGTCTTAGCATCCGCACCCTATTCAAACCCCACGCTACGTCTTGTGCCTCTTTCCTTTCGATACATCCGCACGTCATGTGTCCACCGCACTACATTTGTTCCGGTATCGCATGGGTGCCGAGGATTACTCCATTTACGTATCTATTTGCGTGGAGGCCTACATTCAGCACACACACACTAGTAGCTACTCTGCCCTACTGTACCTACACTATAGCAATCTGCTCTCAGCCGTTCGTGCTGTCTCGGAGCTGTGCTTGCAGTGCCTCCGTGCAGGCAAAGTTTACAACCGCGGGGGCCCGTTGCTTATATGCGAAACGTACTTCGTTGGGCGTCCGGACATTCCCACTCACCGACGGGCCGGTTTACGACCTCTGCGCCCTAAACGGTACTTGGACACTCCAGTGGGTACGGTTAATCCATTTCGTGGGTCGCCCACTCTGTTCACCCGACGGGCCCCGTTCTAGGCATTCCGTGCGGCTTGGCAGCGCCAAGTATGAGTGTAATAAACTGAGGGAGACGAGAATTGCCAACCACCGTCAGTCCCGGCTTTATTTTTGTTCTCCCCTCCCGGTACGTGTTTTTTCGTAGTACGTACAGCTGAGACCATGCGATTGAGCTGGGTCTAATCCGTCTTCGCAGTAAATTCGACAGTTATGTCTATAACACGTTCCGTGGTTACATTTATAACTTGTAGAACGGAACTCAAGAGGTTTGCGTAGAAAATATAATTACAGTAGTATAAGATTCAAGGGCCATCCCAAAACAGCAGGACGCCGCGAGGCCGGGCAGGCAATTTAGACAGCTAGTCAGTAAGGTTTGAATTTGGACCAGCTCTCTGAAAACTCAGCAGCCTTAGGACAATTGTTTAAACTTTCAGTGGCTGAAGTGTTAAGAGTATAAGACGCACCGGTGATGATCCGAAATAGACGTGAATGTGAATCTTGTAAGTGAGCTGTAGAACACAGTTCTTTTTAAATTCAGTCAGCGCGTAGTGTGCAGGTGCTTCATGAGATGCTGTGCAGCGACGTCTATGTCACACACGTGAGGGATGAGCGAACCGCGCTCAAACAGGTAGCGCCAATTCGCGCTCGCACACTCACAATGGATTCTTTGACCGTATGTTTTCGTTTTTCCTCCCCCAGTCTGTTCCCTGCTAGTCTCGCCCTGCTGTTTGATCTTACTGCCGCCGAGGAGTGGAGCATGCTTCCGTGGCCAGGGTTGGACTGCTTCAATTTTAGAGGTCAGAGGCTATGGCAACTGATGCTTCGTGAATGCACCCGCCCACCACCGACGCCCGCAATTTCGATAAGAACTCAAGCGCACCCTCAGAGGCCTCCTGGAGCCTTAGCAATCCGGCCGGTTTACACTATAATCTCCAGTGCAAGGCTGCTCACACTGTCACCTTGGCTAAGGCTCGGTTGATTCAGCTACACCAGCAGTTCCGCGCCTACCCCGTGCACTGCGCGGAATGATCCAAATTCTAATCTAGTCAACAAAACCTACAAACAACTCAGTTCATGAATAAAACACACTTGTAATCCATTAACAGAAACTCCAAGTGTTGGAGTTCATACTTAGATTGATGGTTCCAACAGGTTTTACCAGTCCCCAAGCATGACTATGCAATATTAAGGTAGGTGTGCCAAAATTATAACTTCCAGCTCATCAGCAAGCCGACACGTAAGAAAACTCGCTGTAAACAGCAAAAATGACTACGGACCCTTGCAAAAGGTAGTTGTATTCAGCAACAAGCTGTTTGGCAGAACCGATTATGCACGAAGGTCGAATCGACCGGTAGGTAGGAGGATGCAGGCCTCTGCGACATGTAGCGGGTTGCTTAAATTGTACGCGCTCTCGCCACCAGGTGGCGCGTATTGAGCGCTTAACAGATGCACAGCAGGTCCCCATTGTGTTGCTTTGCTGATCTCAAGTTGAAGACTGCTTTGTCTCTGGTGAGCGTCATGATGAAGGAACTGCGACCCGCATATCGGCGGTGTACATTTGCAGCTATGTGGGGGACTGTCAACATAACACAGAGCGAGGTCACACCGAAAGTCCGAGTTTCGTGAACAGTGCTACAGTAAATTCACGCTCTACATAAAGACAAAATAATAGAAATATTAAAAAGAGAGTTTTTTTTGTATTATGTCAATGCGTGCAATGGATTCGGAACTTAAGAATGTGTTGAAATCAAAGTGCACATTCCATTTTAAATTAAACTAACTTTTCTTTCTGTCTTATATAGCCTACACAACTGTGAGATTACGTGAATTTTTCACCTCCACGGTTTCCACTAACCTAGGTGTGTTTGACCCCAAGAGGAAACGTTTATAACACGAATTTCCACAGCACTTCAGTTCGTATCAAAGAGAAGTGCTCGAAGTTCTCGAATTCACATTCCCTGCGTAACGCAAATGAAGCTCGTGCTCTTAATTTGTCTTCACTGGGGTCGGGGTGACAAATTGACTAATGGTTTTTGGGACGTTTAAAACCGGTCTCTCATTTCTTTCTGGCAGAGGTGAGAGGTGGCAGTTGTATATTTACCTTAATTAACACAAAGTGAAGTTTGATTTGTTGCCGCCCCCATCTCGCACAGAGGCTCGTTTAAAATAAGAATTCTTGGACTTTCTGCGTTATGCTGTATTGATGAGCGCGTTAATTAAATAAGATTATTTTGTTACCTGAAGCTCGGCTTTGGAGGTCCCCTCCTTTTCGTTGAGTGTAAACCAGTACACTAAACTACTAATATATAATAAACCAACTGACCACCAAATAGCCAATAATCAAAAATACACAATAATAAATAATAAGCGAAATGATCACCAAAACATTTAAAAAGTCTCCATTTTACGATTTAAATTTCTGTTCATCTCTCTCCGTTCGGAGCCAAATGGCCATAGTACATTTCTCAATGCGCAAGTGGTGCAAGACTGCAAACTTTATGACTATATATGTACCCAGTATTTTCAAAGGTTGCAGCAGGGTTCAGTCTCTAGCACCTGCAGGCGATGCACGACAGTGTGGGATGGCTCGAGTCCTCTAGCGTCTGCGGACTTTGGGCTGAGTCTCACCCACGTCAGAGAAAAAACCCGGCCACTTCCTTCCGTATGCGGGGGATTGGCTGTAGACGTCGGGACGGAGTTGGGTATATACAAATACAGACGGCGGTTGGACTTTGGGCCCACAGGGATACAATAGCAGGATAAGGAGTGTACGAGCGCGCGAGTTTCTACCCGAGAACTCACCATACCCGCACCAGGCCACCACCGCTGGGACCCCAGCCCCCCCCCCACCTGTGGTAGGCTTCGCCGGTTTGCCGTGTATCTGCGCCAGAGAAATGCTGCGGAAGACGCACCCCTTTCTCACGCACGCTTCCAGCCTGAGAGTTGGGATTTGACGGACGCTAGGTGTGTGCTCTTCGTTGTGGTGGGACGATAAGGTCCCCCGTCATGATCCTATTATTGTGCTCGTCCCGCTTACAGCACACGATGTGGTCGACATTATTTTTTCTGGACTATTTGGACTCTTGTGGTACAAGCTTTTATTATCTTTTTGCAAGATACTAGTCTGTATATTGGCGTGATTTCCTGCGGTAGTGAGTGCGCAAACATATGTGCATGTTCAAGTGCACTTGAAGGATTGAAATTCGTTTGGCGGAGAAATGCTTGTCAAGCGTGCGTGCCGCTAACAATTATTTCACAATAAGATGTGTGTAGTAACTGCATTGCAATTGCATAGTAATTTGTTGTTCAAAGCAGATAAAAGTTACGGCAAAGTATTTAATGTGTGAATGATGGTCTTTAATAGTGATCGGTCAGTGATCAACAGGTGGGATGCGCATTCTAGCCTCGTATTGATCATAAGTGGTGTGAAAAACATCCAAAATATTTATTTGAGGAATACTATAAGTTTGTTTATACAACGTTAATATTGCTCAAATAAATGAAAGTTAAAATAAAATCCCGTCAGATGACAGACATATATGCGTACTCTTGCCGCCAACTGGTCGTAGGTCTCGGCCCGCCTTTGCCGTCCGGTGTTGCTGTCGTTCCACGCAGTTTGCCCGTTAGCACCCCTATCCCCAGAACGTGGAACTCGTAGAAACGAACGAGACTGTAAGATTGATTAGCTTCAGTCGGAAGAGTAGCCCTTTTTCACCTAGCAACACGCGGGGCTGTGGTCGGTGGTCTCGAGTCGTTTTGCGTGTAGACTATGCACCGCTACAGTTTTACACTGCTGACACGGTTGCTGAGACACCAGTTTCGTGTCGTTTGTTTGGTTTATTTTCAAGCGCCATTCCGTACAAACAAGCAGAATGCGCTAAAGAAAAAAAGTCAAACCATGTATTAAGTATATTTGCAATTAAAATGATAAACATTACAGTTTAAAATTAAAATATGTCGCATTCATTTTAATACAAATAAAATGTGAACACGTTTCTTTTAATCGTATGGGATATATCGGCTATGTGGTTTTGTATTATTTATAGGCCTATTTTAAAAATATGTATTAATAATTGTTTTATTTTTTTTATTTGTTATTAGTTGAACGCTTTAATTTTGCATTTAAAGTGTTCTAAAAGGCCTTTAAATATAATCTAAATAATCCAACAATTTAAACTGAGTAGGTATTGATAAATAAACGTTAGGATCAACTCAAATAACAATGCCACTGAACATTTAACATTTTGGCCTAATATATTCATGTAAAAATGTGTATTGGATGCCACTCTTGTCCAAAATGACTACTGTCAAAATATTTCAATTATTCACGATTTGTTTAATTTATAGAGAGAAAATTCAACGAATGTAGATATCACAACCAGTATAATTAAAAGGCAAAGCATTTAAAATTAGTATAGGCCTGCTGATAAATAAAGTATATCAGTATTTTGAGAGTAACCTATTCAGCTTTAACATTTATAGGCTATAATTTGATCTGACTACACACGATGCATAAGTCTAAATCTGGCACAATATGCGGTGGCCTTTATTTATTGTTTTAAAATGTCACACTGTCATTCTTTTCCGTATGCTATTCTACAGGCAAACACATTTTACATAAAACTGCAAACACAAAAAAGCGCTAGGCCTTCTCCACAATACTTAAATATATTTGTATATTTAGTCAACTGTTTGACGGTGCTTAATGAATCGTCGATATTTTTTTGTTCTTTTTTTTTTTTTTGTTTTTTTTTGTTGTTGTTTTTTTGTATTTCCCTCCTCCGGGCTAATAGTGAATCACATCCTCTCGGGGGGCAGCGCGGAAAAAGGAAAACATACACTTACTTGATAATCGTTGCACAATTGACCAAAGGTCCGTCGTTAACGCATGGACCTCGAGACCGTGATTAATTCCTGCAATACACGTCGAGATTTCTCTGTGATCTCCGTACGCGCGACAGGCGCACATTCACACCTACCGAGAGATAAATCACTGATGACCTCGGCGCGCTCAACGCGCTACTGATGAAAGCTGAGCAATCACAGTTATTGATAAGAAAGATTGCTGATAGACAGAGGCCACAATGAGGGCGCAAACTGCACTTGCCATGCGTCTGACAATATATTCTTTGAGTATCTGCACACTGATGGGTGCGTTTGCAGAAAACTATTTTAAATTTTTTTAGTGATACATACAAAAAAAAAACTGTTTCACCACATTTTGAGTAGGACGTGTCACGTTAGAGATCTACATCCCAAGGTGGATGGGGGTAGACCCGAACTCAGCAAACTGTGGTGTGATTTTCGAGACTCTTTCACCACCTTGCTTGGGATAGTCGTCTTTAGTCCCACAGCACTAATTGGGCCTGGCGTGGGGCGCAAAATCTGTGAGATTTACCCAGTTACACAGTGCGCAAATCCGGCCAATTAGCCAACGATGTCCCGGAAAATAATGTCCAAGCACTTGTGAAATCCCACAATTCAGAAACGACTTTTTTCCCCAAAACTTTAAACTGGCGTTAGATTTAACGGTTAAGCAGACAGTTCAGGTAACACATTTCCCTCCGTCACTCGTTTTAAAGGTATGTGGACTTCAAAGGGTTAAGGGTACGAGCCTGTTCTCGGGAGAGAGTCCTGATCTCCTCTAATGACCCCCGTAAGTAAAAGTCAATTACTTCTGCGCCATGATCAGAGCGTCCAAATCCCCGGGGGAGCTTTGAGCTTCAGAAAGACTAATTAGGGCTATTTCACTTTTTATTTACCGCGGATCAGACTCTCTCCGCACCCTGTATATTCGGGACAGAAATACACACAAATTAAGCGTCATCTTTTACAAAGAACTTCAGCTGGAAATGTTTCTAGCGACGTGACTTTTTTTTCTTGACCTTTATTGAACTTTCAAAACATGACACACAGGCTGTGACTTTTAAACAAATTTAGCAGCTCTTTGACCTTATCCATCGTAACTAGAACCATATCTGGCATCCTTATAGTCGCGTTTTGTATTCACAGTAATCTAACACACAACACGTTGTTGCATTTCACGTGGTACTTATAAAACTGCGTGAAAAAAATCCTCCAGACGATATGAGTAACACTGTAAACACACCAAGCCTGTTTGCACGAGTGTGTGTGTGCTTGTAGTTCCTGATGAGACAAAGAGGAGTTATTGTGCTTTGTGTCTGTTCTCATCCAACCTGATTAAACAGTTGAGGCAAGTATGTCACCTGCTGTCTTTCGTCTTTATGGCCATAGGCATATTTTCGGCATGCAGAAGACGCCTACGCCAAAATGTACATGCACACACACTCATCTGGCAGGCTTGAGCATTGCTTTGTGCTCACGTTAGAGTATGCGCTTTCAATATGTCAGACAAGGTGCCTCGCTTGACAAGTGCACTTTATGTCTTGACGTGAGTGTGAGCGTGTTTTTCTTTTTCTTTTTAGGGAAGTCCCTTCAGCCTGTAAGGACTAAAGCAAGATGTTTCTAAGTAACGCATAATATAGGTCTTTAGAAAACGGAAAATGCAAACATAGTGGGTGGATTCTCAATAGATGTCTGAAGATGTGTTATTTTTGAGGCTGCTAATCGCTCTTCATTCATTTTTCTCTGTTTTTGTCTCCTACAGAAACTTTCTGGAATCAGTCATGGGCAGTAAAACGCTCCCAGCACCCGTGCCCCTTCATCCTTCTCTGCAGCTGGCTAACTATTCCTTCCTTCAGACCTCCAACGGGCTGCATTTGCCTGCCGACCACATGCCCAGTATCTACAGTTTCAGTGCCTTGCACGCCGTCCACCTGCACCAGTGGACTCTGGGCTACCCACCGTTCACTTTGCCACGCTGCACCTTCTCCAAGCTGCCTGGCCTGGTGGACGCCCGCTTCCCTCTCCCCTCAATCCCTCTGTTTCCCCATCTCGTCCAGCCCACCAAACAGGAGTCCCCCGGGCCTGGGTCTGGAGCATCCAGCAAAAGCAAACCCCGTTTTGACTTTGCCAACCTGGCGGCAGCCGCCACGCAGGATGACGCCCTGAAGGCAGAAGATCTGAGCACTAACAACGGGCACGTGCGCTCGCCCTCATTAAGCTGCCTGCTGGATGTGGCCAAGCTCTCCTCGCCGGAAAGAAAACCAAGCCGAGGACGACTCCCGTCCAAGACGAAAAAGGAGTTTGTGTGCAAGTTCTGTGGGCGCCACTTCACCAAGTCCTACAACCTGTTGATCCACGAGCGCACGCACACAGATGAGCGGCCGTACACTTGTGACATCTGTCATAAGGCCTTCAGGAGGCAGGACCACCTGAGAGACCACAGGTAAAGACATATCAGTACACTGATCTCAGATCAGATGATTTAGAGCCGATATTGAAATACATTCCTGCTCATACCTGCCCATTCATAAATGTATGGTATCACAAACTCCGGCCCACACACAAACACATAACTACCTGCAGATTCTTTTCCAATCATGACCTCATCATGCATTACTGCATAATAATCTCTTCCATCATTCCAGTTAGAAAATATCACAGGGTAAATTTAAAATAATGATGTGCATATATACACATACAAAAACAACTATTAATCTATATATAATTGAATTAATACTTTTTGTGTGTGTATTTAAATCAGCGTGTATATATCAATTAACCAATATATCTTATGCACATTTTTTATTTAAAAAAAATATTGAACTTAAGGTTCTGCCTTGCAGAACAGATTCAGACAAACAAATAGGTTTCTTATTTTTTTCAAACCCCACCTGCTCTTGTGATTTATAACTTTAAGAATGATTTAAATTAGTTGAGACATGCTGAACAATCTCCTCCAATTCTTCAGTAATGATCTTGGCTCTTTTCCTGACTGACAATTATCACTAGATATACATCATGTTTGTGATTTAATTAACATTTGCAGACTCAAAGATTTGTCATAACAAGACTTCTATCTTTGCCGTCATTTCAGTAGTTCACATTTTTTGGCAGAAAACTGCTGCGCAGGATATTTAATCCTAGAAAAGAAGCTCGGACAACTTTAAAATCTGTGTTGTTTAAGTTGTAAACATGCCTACATCCATTAACAAACCACAACTATTCTCTTTCTTTTGTTCTCTAAAGGTACATCCATTCCAAAGAGAAGCCATTTAAATGCCAGGAGTGTGGAAAGGGTTTCTGTCAGTCCAGAACTCTTGCTGTCCACAAAACATTACACATGCAGGTCAAGGAGCTCAAACCAGCCAAGATAAAGTGAGGGCATCTGTTTCAGTCAATGGGGACGCTATAAAACCAAACCTAGTGACACCAGCCAATAACATTGTCATTCCAAGGCCACAGAGATTCCATCTGAGGGCCGTGGACCTCTGCGTATGGCTTAACGCACCAAAGATGGATTAGGCCTGACCAAAGAGCTTCCTGAAAAGGCATCCTTCCATAACCTACAGCCATGGTGCCTTAAAAGTTTGACTGTTAAAAAGGAATGGAGAACCCGGATAAGAAGTCATGGAACTCAGCAGAAGCTTTAACATGGATTTAAGACAATCAAATTGATTGATTTGTTTAAGAAACAACAAATAAGCAAGAAGAGCGCCGACACCAAAGAGAACAGCTACAGTGAGATCTGTGATTTTAGTCTGCACTGCTCCATTCCCAATTATCTGTTGTTTGATTTTTGTAAACAGTGATTTTTCCAGATATTATTGACATTGTTGTTGATGAAGGTATACTCTTCGGACCTATGCAGTTACTGAGAGCCCACCAAAGCTCTCGCATTTAAAACCCGAAGTCAGTCGAGCAGTCATTTCTTCTAACCAAAGACACCTTCAATCATGTATTTCCTCCTTTTGTACAGATTCCTTTTTGTATAACTGATATTTGGCACTTTAATCTGATTATTGATTATTTACATATATCACTGGATTCCTTAAACTTATTTTTGAAAATAAATAGTCATTTCTGTATCAAATGCATGTTTGTCGTAATCAATGCAATTCCTAACCATATTCTTCTCAGTATGTTTCTGAAGTCAAAAAATGTTAAACCTAGAGATACAGGGGTACAACTGGCACAAATAAAGGGGATTTGTCTTCACAGACTAATTCAATATTAAACAATAAGCAGGGATAAACAATGTGCTCCACACTTGACTGAATAAATCAATAAATAATGATCTGTGATGTGAAGACATGGATTGACTTCACATATGCGCCGGGAGGCGACATCTGCTGCTGTCCTTATAAGCATTTTGATTCTTTCTATGATATTTAAATCACTGTAGCTTGAAAGCCATCAGAGGGCATGAAAGTACACATATTCATAGAGAAATCAGAGTACACACCTGCAGACACAATTCAGAGGTTGAATGGGGTGTTTAGAGAGATAAAAAAGACTTGTTCTAGACAGAGAAGGATTTAACAGTAGTGTCCTTGACCAAACACGGACGGATCTATTTTTAACCCTCAGAATTAGTAGCAAAAAGCTTCAAAGAACAAGGTTATGAAAAGGATCATCAGAGCCGGACATTCTTACAGGCCCAGATGAATTGGACCATTACAGAAACAGCATTTCTCAACCGGCACTCTGACCCATGCACAATTTAAAAACACAAATGGAGAAGAATCTTTAAAGACTCACCATTCCAAATTCAGACCACAACATCAGATTTATTGCCTCTGCAACGGTGAGCAAAGTGCCAAACACTTTCACAACATCTGTGATACAGTTCTTGCTCTACACCCAGAGCTGGTCTCTTGGGTTTGTTCACAGGAATGGAAGTATGTGTTTGTCAGTGTGTAGAATGTGTGTGGGTTTGTGTATGATGTGAGTTTCCGTGCACAGTCATGATTACTTTCGCCCTGACATCATCGCCCTTGGCTTGCAAGAAGTGGTCAACATGCAGAGGATTCAGAATTCTTCTCAGAATCATCTTACAGTACAATGAGAACTACAATGAAGCAATTATGAAGCAATTTTCAAACAGAAATTATTATTATTATAACAATACAAATGAAAACAGCTTCTTATCTGATGTTATTATTATTACTAAATATAATAATAATAAGAGCCCTGGTTGTTGTTTTATGAATTGTTTTAGAATATAGGCTTTAGAAAATAATAATTGTGATTAATAAAAAAAAAAGGCATTCAACTTCATGACTGCTACAGCTGATTGCAAAAGTAGTAGTTGAAGCAGGATCTATTCTGAGAAATATTAAAATTTATTAAAACTCATAAAACATGCATGCATGAAACATGGGACAGAATAACCAAGAACAACACAACAATAACGGACAACTGAACTGAACCAAACACAGGGCTTAAATACACAGAACTAATAAGGGTGAACAGAAACAGGTGTGAACTAATCTGAAACCACAGAAACTAACCAGTGGCGGGAAAATGGGAACAAAAGAAACAGGGGTCAAACACAGGAACAAAGAAAACTAGAACAAACCCAAAACAGAACTGAACATACTGTACATGTGACATTAGCCCCCTTCCAAAAGGTGCTTCTTCGCACCACATAAAAAAATAAAGTCCAAAAGAGGAGGGAGGGTGAGGGCTTAGGAGGTGGATGATGTGGAGCTGGAGAGAGGCATGACTGAGCGAACCACCACAGAGGAGATAATGGAAGGAGGAGCCAGGGAGGAAGCAGAGGCAGAATGAGCAAGGGTGGAATCAGAAGCAAGAGTGGAGATGAAGAAGGGAGAAGTAAGGGTGGAGAAGAAAGAAGTAGAAGCCAGGGTGGAAGCAGAGACAGGAGAAGCCAGGGCAGAGATGAAGGAGGAAGAAGTCAGGGTGGAACTGCCATAATAAGAGCCAGGATGCAGACCCACAGTGGAGTCAAGGGAGGGAGGAGTCATGGTGGAGCCCTACCAGGCAAAACCAGTGACACGACAGACTGAGATAGAGTCAAAGGAGGCGGAGACCCAGGCGAAGCCAAGGAGACGAAGACCCGAGGTGACACTGAAGACCTGGAGGGCCAAGGTTGGAGCTGCAGGCTCACTGGGCCAAGGTGGAGATGGGGGCTTGGCAAGCCTGGGTGTAGATGGTGCAACCGAAGACCAATGTAAAGCTGGAGGTAAGGGAAGCCGACGGAGCAAGAGGAATGGAGGGACAAGGCGCAGAAGTCTGTTGTAGAGCCAGAGTGATGGAGGAGCCCGGTGAAGTCCAACAACTGACAGAACCCTGTGGAGCCGAGGGAGCGTGGAGCCCAACCGGAGCTGAAGGGTCGAAAGGCAGAGATTGAGTCAAGGGCTTGGAGGACTGAGGGGGAGCCACATGATCGACACCCCAGGACAGAGACGGAGACTGGAAGATCTAAGGCTCAGCTACCCTATATAGTGGATAAAATTGAGAAAGAGCTGAGGAGCTGGAGGGAACCATTAGAGCTGAAAGACTGAGTGGCTTTGGACGAGGAGGTGAGAGAGGGAGACTGGGTGGGATTTATGACAACACAGGTGAATCAGAGCTGGGCGGAACCAGCGGAGACGCAGGAGATTCAGGGCTGGGCGGAAACACAGAAGTGTGGTGCTGGGAACTGAAACATGTAGAAAACACTCACTCTCACAGTCAATTAGCGTTTCATCTTTTGCTGCCTATTGAGGGGGTAAAGCTCCACGACATCCCCTCGTACTCCACCAGCAATCCCACTGGCACAGGTGATTTTGCTGGCTCCCGTACCTGGTCAGACTTAGTTGGCTCATGCTCCGGGGCGATTTCTGGTTCTGGCTTCAGCTCAGGCTTTCCTATCTGCGGTGGACTCAGGCATCGCTGGTGCCAAAAATGGCAAGGTCCAAAAAATCCTGTGTGTGTCTTTCTAGGGACTGGTTCACCTTTGAGAGGAGGAGAATTTTCTTTGCTGCTAGATTCATTGTAATTTAGTCTGTTATTCTGCCACAGCTGGTTGCAAAAGTAGTAGTTTAAGCAGGATCTATTCGCAGCAATATTAAAATTTATTAAAGTCCGTGTAAAGGCAATTTAGAGAATTGTTTCTAAACACATTCTAAATGTTAGAAATGTATTGCTGAACACATGTTACAAAGACTATGAACTATGTAGTACTGAATTATGGAGTTAGACCGGATCATGTCTCGATGACACACTGGAGCCACTGAGAATGACCCCTCCCCAACACTATAATAACTAGAGAGCATTAGCAGCAGTGGTTAGCCCGCTCAATCGTGAGTCATTACCATCAGTTACAAGTACAGCAGCCTACAGTTTGATAGCTAGCTATGCCTTCATCATGTAAATGCATATTACCAAACATGTATGGCTGTGTAAATCCAATTAAGCTGCTAGAGTAAGCATCCATTCAGGTTGTAGCGGTATTTGACAGATGAGAGAGGCTGATCTTTTTTTGCGAGTGGGTGTGGTTTCAGCACCAATAGAGGACACGCCCCCAGTGTTTGAGAGCAGAGGATACTGCTTATTTTTTCAAGATTTTGATAACTTTATTTACTTGGTGTCTTTTTTTCCATTCAGATTTGGCTGGGTGGTTAATAACATATTTTTCTGTGGTGTGACAAACTCAGAACACATATTTAATATTGCTTTACACAGACTTTAAACAAAACTCGGGATGCATGAAACACGGGACGAAACTAAACTGAACCAAACACAAGGCTAAAATACACAGAGAACTACTCAGGGTGAACAGAAACAGGTGTGAGCTAATCTAAAACCATAGAAGCTAACTGGTGGCAGGAAAATGGAAACAAATGAAACTGTCAAACACAACAAACCAAAACAGAACCGAACTTGGACAATGACAAAATTCATGGATAAATAAAATAATAAAATAAAATAAAATACTCAAAAAATACTCAATATATTATTAATTTTATACCAGATTCAGTGAGTGTTTTAGTAAAGAAAAAAATCTGTTGATCTGATTGCAAGGCAATGCTTTTTCTTCAGCTGGGCATCATGGGTAAATGTTTCATTATGTGTCAACACATCCTGCCTTGAAGTTCAACTTTTCTGTGAGCAGGAAAAACGGAGAGATGGAGAGAAAGAGAGCACTCTGTATGAATTAAATCCTGTAATCTAAAATCCAGTGCACTAGAAGAGAGAAAGAAATGAAACTGAAGAGCCAAGCCTGAGGAAAAAATCATTCCTCCAAAGGAAAAGTCAATATGTTTTTCTTTATAATTATATACTTCCCAAGTTGACTGCAATCTCAAAACCACTGTAACAGTAAACCTCCACCTAAAAACCCCCTTTTCCCCAACAATTCTGAGGACGATCATTATTTAATATGCGATGGTTTAACTGTCATTCTCAGGTGCTTTTGGCTTTGGAAAGTCAAGACTTATCCACAAAAACTCATTAAAGTTTAAAGGAAGATCAGACTGGAGCAGAAAATCAGTTCTGACAGAAGTATTTATCATATTCTTTAAACAAACAATCTCTCTGATGCTTCAGATATGGGATGTGTTACAGCAGCATCAGTTTGTTACATTCTGTGCAATAATTTTTAGACCAAGTCAGCTAAGGGTTAGAGAGAAGAACAGAAGGAGGAGGAGGAGGAGAGAGCGGGAGGTGACAGGATGGAGGTGTGCTTTGTCCTTCATTCTTCTGGCTGCCCGGAACACATCAGTCCATCAGCATCTCTAACTGACCCTTCTGCCGAACAAGAGCCAGGAACACACACACACACACCCCACAAAACACACACACACACACACTTGCCCCATTGCTTTGACTTCAAAACATTTTACACCCCATGAGTGAGCGCTGACGCAACTGAATCAAACAATAACACCACCACCATATTCCTGTAAATCTAAACATCGCTCACACAATGTTGCAAAAGTGAATACATCAGCTGGACACAAACACTCGCACAAGCAGTGAGAACATTCTCAGCATATGTTGCTGGCTGATGTATGATTTAGTGAGATGTTCAAGTATAGGTCAACTGGAGTGGCAGACAGTGGCTATACGATGACACATTTACCACTCAGGAGCAGGTGACACACACACACATGAGTGGGCTACAGTACACATGCACAGGATGGGGTGAAGTGCAGGCCAGCAGGATGGAGAGAGGACACACTGACAGACAGACGGACACACACAGGCCTCCTGAGTCCATGGCTTCCTCAGACTGGAAGAAGAGGAAGTGAAGCCAGCAAGATGTGGCCGTTAAAAAACGCACACAAACGCAAACACACACACACACATTGAGAGAGTTTATACCCATATAGAGGAGAAGAGGGATAAATGTTACTAATTTTTGTGTTTTTGCTAATTTATTCCAAAAATATTTGCCTTAAATGTTGAGCTTTGACAAACATCTTTGACATGTCAATGGTCACTGCCCCTGTCAAATTTATACATTTGTAAGTTATATATTTATGTATATATTTATGTTATATATTTATTTGTTTTCTAAGTCCGTTTAAATTAAACTGGAAGCACACAGGTCAATGTTACATTCATTAACTATTCTGTATAAAATGCAAAAGAAAAATCTCACATGGACAAATTATATTTTATGAGTCAATGCTAATGACAATGACGTTTGTTTTTAAACACGTCCAGGTTTCAAATATATTTATATTATATATAACTTTCACCCCAAAGAGGGATTTTTTTATATGGACAACAATATCAGTGAAATACAAAAATACTTTAAAAAATTTACCTTTAACATTAACAATTTAACATTTACATTATAACATTAACGACTAGTAAATGAATGTTGTGTATACATTCATGTTGTTACATTCATGCTGGCAGAAGACTTTCGAGGACCTTTTTTGTAATATTGCTAAAAATTGCATTTTTAAAAGAGAGATAGCTATGTGGATTACTAATAATTTAATTTATTCTAAAATGAAATTACACCCATATTAAACTGTAAATTACATAAAGTGGATTTTTTTTTTTTACTGAAAGATTTGGTTTCTGTAATTTTGGGAGCAAGTAAAAATTTATTGTGCATGTTATTGCTGAAGCTGTATTTATCTGTGTACTACAATTATCCATCTTCTCCCCTATACTATATAAAATTCACAACAAATTAAGACACAGGTAATCCAAAAAAAAGTACTACTGTGAAAAGTACTACACTAAAATGGCTCACTAATGTTCACATGGACACATACAAAAAGTAAGTAAAAGATGGTGAAAAATTATCCTGATGAAATGGACTCAGATTGGTCAGTGACCTTATGACCTTTACTCAGAAACGGACACAATAGCTGTGTCTCATTTAGAAGGCTGCACCCTCCGGAGGTCGAGTCCTCTGTAGGATGCATATACGAACTGTCCTCAACCTAGAATTAAACGAGACGGCCTTCGTAGGACAGGCGGAAAAGGAAACCGGAAGTATCGCGTTGCTATGCCAACACATTTAGAGCATCGTTGCGCTCTCACACTACTTAAATGAAGGAAATTTATTTCTAAATTTGGAAAGTAATTTGAAAAAAAAAATGCTTTTACTTGTTTTATTGTGTTCAATATTTGAGGAGCTGCAGCGTACCTACAGCAGGCATCTATTAGAGAAAAAAAGGAGGAGGATATTAAAAATAAAGTTTATCCGTTTTTACCGAGGCGAATTAAGGTAAGTTGTAAACACCACATCTGCGCTTGTGTGTACGTTACATCTGCCGGCGCCGGCATTTTTCAAATTAACAACGGTTGTTCACGGCGACGCAAAGAATTGTGGGTTATCTGTAGCAGCGAAGGATACACCTCATGCATCCTCCGAATTCTTGTGAAAGAAGGTCACATTCGAAGGTCGCATTCGGAATGTCCTACTTGCTTTTCTGAAATGAGACAGCCTCGATGACGTATGCAGCCTTCGAATGCGACCTCCGGAGGACGCAGCCTTCTAAATGAGACACAGCTAATGTCACTGTCAACTGCACATGAAGCTTTCAGCTCTTCGACAGGAAAGACTTCCCAAAAATTTTTTGGGATAAATCATCGCACAAGTTTACAAGAGAGAGAAAAAGCTGGATGCTGTGAAAGAGAGTGTAACTTATATTAGTTAAAAGCAAATGGAACAACACTGGAATTATCCATAAATTTAGATAATCAGTGCTTTTCAAAGGCCTTAATATGTCCACCCCACTTTTCAAATCGTTCCTACGCCCTCTGGAATGAGCTAAAGAATCAGTGACACACACATTCACACATTATAAAGCTTTAAAGCATAAATAAGCCATATATCATAATAATACTAACATTGTTGATTAAAAAACTCTGACTGTGTGTGTGCCAGGTGCCGTAACACACCTCAGCTAGGTCAAACATTTCTCTTAAATTTGATGTGACTTTTATTTTATGCAGAGGCGCAAGTGAAAGCTTAGCTCTCATTAGAGCTGACCGGACTGGGAAACGTTCAGGCCCCGTAATAACCCAACGATTTCAGAACAAACCTCAACATCTTTGTTTTTGGTTACAGACATAATTTAACTCGGCATGGATTCGGGGTCATGTCTGAGGTAATAAAAAATGTACACAGCAGTATTTGAATCGGGTGTCATTTTCAGTTCTGAGCTGATTTAATTTGGGGAGTGTCTTTGCTGAGGGTGACGTTTATTGGAGAAGCAATCGTCTAAATTAAGACAAATTACTCTGCTCTGAAATGAGGTTTGCGGCTCTGAGATGCACGCAAACGGCTCGATGCAAGTATGTAAGTAAATGTAGACTGATTCTGAAACTTTTATTAACCAGGGTTATTTCATCTTGTTAAAGAGCGGGCAGGAACGGCAAGTGTAATTGCAGAACAGCCATCCAATAATGATAAACACCAAGTGTGCGGCTTCTGTAAGGGTAACCACATGATCATGACCATATTGTAAACCTCTAAAGTGCCTTCACACTACTGCAGTACAGCGAGCAGAACGTTTCACCTGCACGAACGCAGCTCTTTAATTACTGAGCTATCAATAGAGAGACTGCAATTACAAATCAGCCAGATTGGTTTCAAATGTGCAGTGTGCATTCGTGTTTGTGTCTGAAAGTGAAATTACCAATAACAAGCAGGAATATGCTTTTAGGTCCCATGTGAGAGGCACATGTGCAAAGTAAAAAATGAATAAAGGGGCTCCTGCTGAACTGAAGCAGTGGGGCAATGTAACAAAACAGTAAACAGAAATTGGACAATAAATCAAAGATTAAAAAGCTGCAAATTCCTCAAAAGAGCACTATTTATCAATCAATAAACTCTCATAAAGTGTGTATCAAATGATGGAGGAGGATGTTTGTCCAACGCCGCACATTACCTCAGACCTGTCTGATCCCAACACAGAAGTGTTCCCATGCCCGAGATTCAGTTTTATTTGATGAAATACAAATTTATTGCAATAAAACCGGTTTATGATATAATTTCAAGAAACAAGGGAGAATATAATTGAAGTATGATTTGACTGGGTGCGGAGCCTTGAGAAAAGTTAAAGCATGCCAGAGAGAAGAAAAGCAATTACGCTTGGAGCGAAATCCAAGGCATTACTGGTCAAAGACTGCAGGGTAAAACGGCCCTGTTTGCAGTTTGCTTGGTAATTTCAGCTCGTTTAAAGACCATTGCACCGGCCTTTAATTTATCAAGCCTCCATATCAAAGCTGAAGGGCAGATATTGTACATTTGGACAATGATAGGCTATTTGGTTCCAGGTTTAAATCTCCAAATGGGGCTCACCCCTATTCAACTAAGGACCTCTCATTTCACAATGCAAAAATACAGACGGAGCGGGTAAATTGTTTGATTTTTGCGCAATGGCACAAACTATGTTTAAAATTAATAAATCATTGCTGTTTGATTAAATTTAACCATTGATATTATCAAATGCAAAACGTGTGTGCAGTTAGTTTCGATTAGGCATACATTTCCTTAGTGTCCTGTAGGTATAAAGTTTCATAAAGTCGGAATCAATGTGACCCTGTGATTCCAGATTCAGTTTGTTCCTGGTTAAAAGTGCAAGCTGATTTCTTACAGCAATCCGATTGTCCCTCAAAGCACATTCCTCCGCTTTGCAAACAAACAATACACACCACAAACACTTCATAACACTCACTAAAGAAAGGTTCCTCTAGAACATTATCACCATGTACATCATTAATAATAAGCCCTTGCTTTAAAAGGAAAAGTGTAATTTGCAATTAGCGTTGAAGAATTCCTCATGACCAACGCCTTTTATATTAGCTGTTGTATTCTGTGCTATTTACCCTGAGGTTTGTGAATTAATGGAAGAAAAGACAAATAGCATTTAAATCTGCACACTGAGTCCTCCCATAAAACTTTTTCCCGCACCGGGACAAAAGGGCCGATCGTGTCGTACTCTAGTTCAGTCTGATATTTGAAGCACTACCGTGCCAGTTTCACAGACCTTTGGAAGGACCCTTCGCTGTATGCGCAGCCTCAAACAAGTTATTACACCCCCGTACTCTCTGGCTCAACACATTACTGTTTGGCAGCGTGAGTTGAAATAAGGCAAACGATTAAATAAATCGCTTAATTGGTCATTAGGGACACACTAACATGAACCCTAGCTCACCGGTGTCACATGTTGAAACTCCACCTGTAAATTTGCTCTGCAAACAAGAGAAACATTACTTTTTATTGCCTCTCAAGTGGCTGGATTCATGTTTAAAATAATGATTGCTTGTGTATGAGAGGCAATCTGCAAATATCTTCATCTTAAACAAATCTAGGGGACTAGAATCCAGCAGAGAGGGGCATGAGAACTGAAAACAGGGCTGGACTCTTTGAGAAAAAGAAAGAAAGAAAAACAGAATGGAACAGATAAAGATATCTTTTCAAAGTCCGAAAGGGAAGAAATAGATGTTTATGAACTGAATTGAATTTGTTAGTAATGTCCCTGTCACAGTATAGTAGCGGTATACTTCAAAATCCATTCAGTAGCTGGCGCTGATCGCACCTATTCCATTATTTATGGAAATGATTTGCCACGTTCCAAACCCCTTTTTTCCAAATTTCATCTAATTTGATTATGCATTGACTATGATTATATTACTCTCAGCTCATTAGTTTAAATTCATTTTGCATGCAGATTTTCCCTGCAAAAATAGAGCATAAAATGTGACCTTGGACCACAAAACCAGTCATAAGGGTCAATTTCTCGAAATTGAGATTTATACATCATCTGAAAGCTGAATAAATAAGCTTTCCATTGATGTATGGTTTGTTAGGATAGGACAATATTTGGATATTTGGCCGAGATACAACTATTTGAAAATCTGGAATCTGAGGGTGCAAAAAAATCTAAATACTGAGAAAATCGCCTTTAAAGTTGTCCAAATGAAGTTCTTAGCAATGCATATTACTAATCAAAAATTAAGTTTTGATATATTTACTGTAGGAAATTTAACAAAATATCTTCATGGAACATGATCTGTACTTAATATCCGATATGATTTTTGGCATAAAAAGAAAATCGATAATTTTGACCCATAATGTATTGTTGGCTATTGCTACAAAATATACGTAGCGTCCTGGACAAATCAAACACACAATATATATTTTGTTTTATATTTAACAAATACTCTGTAACCCCCCCCAGTTAAAAAGCCATATGAGGACCCATGAACCCTTCCCCCCGGAATGCGTAACACCCAGGAAGCCGAACAGGCCCCTTTGTTGCATGGCAACCAAAGCTGATATCACTGGTTTTATTGCCCAAAAGACTGTGAAAGCAGGGAACTCCCTGCATGTCCCAGGACCCAAGGCGAATAGGCCATGGCCGTGCTTAATACTTATCGGACACCTTTCCCTTTGCTAGGAACACACATTTTCTTCAGTCCATTGTGTATATTATTTCTGTGTTGTATTTAATCTGTTGTATTTTAGACTATTTTTATTCATGCTTACGAAAAACCACTCATTCATATAACCTTACATATACCGTGTTTAGAATCTATGAATTCGCCTTCTTATGATCGAAACAAGCATGTATATTATATATTGGTACATAGGCAATATATATTAGGGTCCTGATAACTTTTAGTAATTTCGATTCAAGTCCATTTCTATTTTACCATGCTTTCAAACAAAGCGCATAAAAAACGCCCACTTGGTATTCCGGCTTTTCTCATTGGATAAGCCCTTCTTGAGAGGCGGGGATCTTCTCTGACTTTAAAGCTGACACACCATGTGACCCGACCAGTCGGTGGTTCGGTCAGAAGCAAAGATGAAGAGGTGAGGAAAACGCTTCAGGATACCAAAGCATTGTGCCAGGCTTCGGCCTTGACTTTTCCACTCACCAAGATTTCTGACTCAAACTGGTTCTTTTTCATCAACCAATTTCAGCAAGATCTTGGGCCTTAAGATGGCATCAGGAATCTCTTTCAGACAGCCGAGATTCGCAAGTATCAAACTTAGTCTTATTAATTGATACATTAAGTATCAGTTACACCATTTTACAAAGGTGTGTTTGAACTAAGAATCTGACGTATCCCAGGTTTAGATCTGCTGAATATGCAAAATGGTTCCACAAATGTCACCTTATGTCTCTTTCTTTACTGAGTTAACTGAACCTTTCCTATACCAATGTGTGGGTGTGTGTGTGTGTGTATGTTAGACCAGTTTATGTGTTTATGTAGGTGTTAGACCAGTTTAATGTGTTTATGTAGTATGTTAGACTAGTTTAAGTGTTATGTAGTTAATAAAACCTTACTTGTAACACACTTGACGTGTTCATTGTTTGCTCATAACCGGAGTCACTAATCATGCAGATTTACGCTACAAGCTTTGTAGAATTGTACAGTAAGAAAGTTATTTCCCTTAACCAGGAAATTAATGTTCTTAGAATTGACAAGACAGTTGACCCTGAGAGGTCAACTAAATATCTACAGCGGATCTAAAATATTCATAATTAATTATAACTAATTATGGTTAATTATTCATATTTCCCATAAGCTGATTCGCTACAGATTTTGGTGGAGAGAATGCGGGCATGGTAAAACGAAAGTTATGAGTTTAAACACTGTCAACTTAAAAGTGTGTGCGTGATAGTCCAGGTTAAAATAGGGCGTGACTTCAGATGCCCTGTTGTGTCCCTATTTGCTGGCTTGTTTAGATGCAGTTAAAGTGGGGTTTGAATTGGTACTGCTATTATAATTGAGAGAGTCTTTATGTATTTCATGCTTAAATGGCATCGGTGTAAGGTTAATCTGAATTTAGCAAAGAAACCCTAATTTCAGTATTAACGCATAAATCTGTTCTGACAAAGCATAAGTCTGAATCTCAGCTCAGCGGCATGTCCAAACTGTACCATAATGTATAATGCTTTAGTGAAGAAATCACAAAATTGCAGTATTGTTTAAATTGTTTCTTTGAAGAAGAAATCTCAGTACAGTTATATCAAGGTAGATGTGAGCGTTGCTCCTCTTTCTACAGCATAAAGGCCTTATAGTTTATAATTAGATTGAAGCAATTCATCTACACTTTGACTGCATATATACAAGCCTAGCAACCTGGTGGTCATTACTGTGTTTCACTCGCTGAGTGAAATTAAAGGTGTAATACTGTACTTTAGTACTCATGTGTGAGGCAAACATAACTACATATATGTTTAAACCGGTTTTAACTTACAGTAAACCCGTTCTGTAATTCTGTAAACAAGTGCAAGAAGTTTATTGTTACATTAGAGAAGCACTCACTGAAAACACCACTTTCTAAAACTGTGGGCAACTTTTAAAATAGGCAGACACTAAACTGTGTTAATTGCACTGGCATGCATTGGTTACCGTGACAACAACTTGTCACAGGAAGCGCTAACTTCACATAGCACAACACACAATGTTTTAAACAAACCACCTGAAGCAGCTAAGCTAACACAACTTAGCATAGTTAATCTTAGGCTAAGCTACCAAATAGCTTTAACAATTAGGGGTTACCACTCTTTAATTGAAGCTCTTAAATACAACATGTGTGTGTGTGCAGTGTGAAGTAATTTGAAATTAACCTAATCCATGGTTTCTGATTTTTCACTTTCTTTTCCTTTTTCTTCTTTTTCTATGTTTCTCAATCTTCAATTCGTCTCAGCGAATTTAACTATCTAGATGTATCCTTCCTGAATGCTATTGCTTAGTTACTAGTTAATTAAATCTAAATTTAATTACATCTTAACTGTCTATCAAGAAAAGAATCATTAAGGTATTGGGTGCTTTTAGTAACAAACTAATCACTAGTGCTGCTATTTGTTACTAATACCAGATTGATTACCTTGTTTTAATAATAGCAGTCAGCTAATTTTAAATCCATTTACATGTTATGCCCCCTTTTGTTTTGATGTTCTCTCTGAACCTCAAAAGGAACCAGAGACATTTCTATTTTTGATTTGTTTATTTTCAAACATGTGCCCTAATTTTTATGACCTTGTTACAAAAGTCATCTAGACAAACACTAGAGCATAAATATCATCCTGAGTACCAAATAATAGGCATAATCTGAATAGAAATGCTCTCCTTTTCCTTCTGCTTTTCCCTTTTCTCCTTCACTTCCTCAGAGATTAAGCCTGTTTGGGGAACCGTCAGTAAATTCTGAGACATAATTTGACAATAAGAGTAGTCTTAAACCATCAATCAAAACCCTGTTTATGCTCTTTTCAGAAAACATATGCTGACCCAAAACTATTATAGCATTCACACTCTGTTTTGATCTTATAGTAGTCTCTAGCCCTTACTCTCAAAACAAGTTTGCCAAAATGTTGCAGATGCTCAGACTAACTGCCCAGAATGCAGACCAAAGAGGGCTGGCCAGGCGTTGTGAGGAACACCCCCTACCCAGGGCCGACGACCACCTACTGAGCCGAAAGCAACTGGACACAGAGAAAAGAGTACCACAGACTGATGACTCAAGCGAGAGTTATGGCTACAAAAAAGCTCACCAAGGTCATCATCTTCCTGGCCCACAACCTTATGGGTCTGAAACAGGAGGTAAATGATCTTAAGCAACAGATCATGGCGGTATCCCAAAAGGACCCTAGCAGAAAGGAGTTACAGGAGGAAATTGATAGACTCCAAGATACTCTGATCCAGCAGCTGAACAACACACAAGACAAACTTGACATGGTCCAAAGAGAACTCAGGGACTCCTACAGGCTGCGAAAGGAAACGCAGTGGGAGAGACACCCTACTCCTGCATCCTCATTCAGCCGTGCAAACTCCCTCATATGCAACAAGCTACGAAGGGGGGAGCCAACACTTTCTGCTAAACAACCCAGCAGACAGAACCATAATACCTCCAGCAACCACAGAGAGGAGGGGGTCCCTTCCAAGCATCCCTGCAGCAGCGCATGATGTGACCCCCAGAAACTTTGACAAGCTAGCCAGAAAAATCCCAGCATTCACATGGCTAGGGAACTTGTTTCCTACTTTATGCAGTACGAGCAGGAATTTAGAACGGTGGAGTCGTTTTAAAAATTGCTTGCAAGCAGACCCAATAATCAATCTTATGTGTCTGTTTCATAAGTTAGTAACTTCTTCTCCATGCGCATACCAGTTCCTGATCAAAACCAGATAAAATTATAGTTTGAATGCGCCTTCCTACAAGCAGTAAGAAGTTTTCAGTGCTATAATGTGTTTAAATCGTACGATAAGAAACTAACCTGACTTTAGCGAAGAAATCCTAATTTCGGTGTTAGTAGAGCACAAGTCTATTTTCTGACGACTAAATCTCGGGATTAGCAGCTCATATATATGGTACCAGAATAAATCGGTCTGATATTGGGCGAAGAAATCCCCTTCTTCAGTACTGTGTAGGTGATCTGAGCGATGCTCCTCATTTCACTGATTTAAGGCCTTAGTATGTGTTATGTATCATTGTATTCATATCGACCCACTCATGTGAAACATTTACGTAAATCTTATACATGCGCGCACCAGGTTCTAAATATAATCAGATAAAACTATAGCTTAAATGTACCTTCCTACAGGTAGTAGAAAGTTTCAATGCTATAATGTGTTTAAATCTTACGATAAGAAACTAACCTGACTTTATCGAAGAAATCCTAATTTCTGTTGTTAATAGAGGGTACGCCTTTTCTGACGACGAAATCTCAGATTAACAGCCCGTATAAATGGTACCAGAATAAACCAGTCTGATCTTGGGTGAAGAAATCCACTTTTTCAGCACTGTGTAGGTGATCTGAGCTCTACTCCTCATTTCATTAATTTAAGGCATTATTATGTGTTACGTATCATTGTATTTCATTTTGACTCGCTCATGTGAAACATTTACGTAAAATTAATGGTTATTCTAGCGTAGCTAACTACGAATCCACCATTGCCTGTGAATTGAATGTGCTGTTTTGATTAATGAATAAATTTGTATGGGACATGCATGAGTTTACCATGCATGCTCACAGCAGTGCAAGTATGCTCCACCTGCACCTGTTGTGAGCTCGCATTGGTCTCCTAGCAACACGTGACCCGGAAGTGTGAGCAGACTCTTCCGATTAATCTGACAACAACACCCACTTCACAGACCTTTGTGCAAACAAAGAAATGCGTGTTGCCAATGCTAACTCTTAGCAAGGCCTTTACCTCAACTGCTAGTGTTAGCATCTGACTAAAGCTTAGATCGGTGTGTAACGTGTAATTTTAACCACACCTCTCTCTCCCGCTATCTCTCTCCTCTCTCTAGTCATCCTGGTGTCACTCCTGTTGATGCCATCACAGTCACTGTGGTCCCTTACCACATACTGTAGTTTACTGGTGTATTGTTTATTTTTTGGTTTGACTTTATTTCCTTTTTTCCTTTTTATTGCAATTTATTTACATTTGGTTTGCACAAATTGTACCAATCAGCTAAATTGATGTGTATTAAGTGGATTTAATTAAATCAAATTTCTTTTTTCTTCTTTTCCCTTTTAATTTCTACAGTATTAGGACCCTTTTATTGCAATTTTTTGTTTGTTGTTTTGTTTTTTAAAACCCCCTTTTTTTCTTTTACCTTATTTTAGTTATTTCACAATCACCATCTTCACTTTTTGTATAGGAGTACAGTAGTTCTAGCAACTGTTGTAGTCTAATGTAGTAGCCTAACTCCTGTTTCCTCTCTACTTATCCTCACGCCTCAGTGCCAGGCCTAAAACGTTGAAGGGCAGCTACCATTGCAAAACAATGTAGGCTAACATAAAACTAGAAAAAATTCCCACTGTTTCTTTTTCTTTTGAAGAGGTATTTGATGGGTCCCTGCTAGTTTAGCTAACAGACTAACCCTAGGGTTATGAAGTCTATTGCAGCAGCACACACAAGTGAAACCTGCTTAGCCATATCTCTTAGGAAAAAAACTAAAATATGTCAAAATGTTCCTTTTTTTTTTGAGTTCAACTTATTTTATTTCAGTTTCGTCATAGAGACCAAACCCGTGAACCATCAGTGCTTTAAGTAATAGTTTGACTACATGTATAGCTCAGTCATCAGCTGACCCCTGCTTACGGCCCCCTCAACAAAGTTACTCAAACTCTCTCTTTGTGTTCACGAACACAAACATAGCACCCTACCTCACTAGCTTCCTCCCACCAGCTAGTCATACCTTACACGGCCTACACAGCCTTTCCCCTTAGAGATAGCTTAACACCTCAGTACGTACCTGCATTTGCCTTGTGCCACTCTCTCTCTGGTGTTCCCACAAGTGAGCCAGTATGTCGCAGACATTCCACAGAAATCCAGCCCTGCCAGCTCACCAGGACCACCTAAAAACCCAGTAGAGCACTGTAATGTACACCCTTCAGCTCAAAGCAGCCAACGACCAGCCATGGCAAAGAAAGGAAAAAAAAAGAGCGAGACTGCGACACAAGTGAACACATGACACCCAGCCTGAACCACCAGGACTTGACCAGCATCATCCTCTCCTCGGCCACACCCTCAAGGGCCTCAGACAGGAGGTATATGAGCTGAAACTGCAAGTCACAGAATTCTACAGAGAACTGACACCTGCTCAACGAGAGAAAGCACAGAACGGATGCAAAGAAACTCACAGAATGGTACGACAGAAGGAAATCACCAATCTTCACAGAGGCTCTAACAGCTGCTATACACCAAGCGCAGCTGGAAAAAGCCATCAGACAGGACTTGAAAAGAGAACTGTTTCACACAAAGTCACTCTTAAAAACAACACATGTGGAACTAAATGAGAAAGACACCACAACTTAGGCCTTACAAGGCCACCTGCATAAAGACAGAGCTGAGGTCCAAACCCTGAATCAGCAATTAAAGAGGAGCTTGACATGGTTCAGAAAAAAAAATCTAAACAGTCCTACCGACTGCGCATAGAGTTAAGCAAAAGACAGCCGGCTGAATAACGGTCGCCAGCAGTGCAAGCCCTCCAAGCCCGTGCACAGCTACGAAAGGGGGGAAAGAAAGCCAAAGCCTTCTGCTTGACACTTCAAAAATCAGCTCCCTGAAAACCTCTGCAGCTGCAACAACAAAAAAAAAATTTTTCAGGCGAACCGAAGCATCGCAACGAGGTGAATTCAGTGTCACATATGAACTGAAATATGCTTGCAGACCATAAGGCGAACAGATAGGGAAAACACGATACAGAACTTCCCCTGGCCAGCAGGCCACCCCCTCAGCCAAGAGTCTGAACCGGCGAGGGGGGGGCGAGAGCCACTGTTCACACGTCACCAACCAGCAGCCACAAGAGGCAGGGACCTTTCCAGAGGATCACTGCAGACACAAACACCGTGTGACCCCACAGACCCCAACGAGCTGGCCAGGGACAACACATCTGGCAACCTAAATACTGAAGAGACCCTGAGGACATCAAAGAAACTAATCCTGCAGCCTCACCAGTAGTTTAAACAAGCCATCATAAAGGAAATCTCAGACCCAGAGTCTGAACAGGGAATGATCGCTGCTGATTCTGAACTTCACAAATCAGAATCCAAAGCGGGCACCAGAAGACACCCAGCATTGCCACAATGCAAAACCCTTCTACAGAAAGCCCCTAGCCAGAAGAGGACAGAGCCATCACCATGGCAACAGACCCAGGTTCCAGACCAACCACTGGGAAAAGGCGTCCTCATCCTGCAAACACCACGGTATGTTCAACAGCAGTCCACCAAAACATCCTCTTCCACACCCTTCACACGGGTGCTGAACGGAGGCTACATAAGGACAGCTGGACACGCCTACTTCTTGGTTACAGGAGCTGCTGACACTCGCAAAAGAGCTCCTTGAACAAAACACAACTAAGGAGTACTGAGAAGGACAAAACTCTGACTCCTTGCCTGCTGCAAAACAGCATCAGGCCCCTCCAAGGGAGGAACATCCCTTGAAACCGGTCTACACCCCCAGAAGCAGCCAGACAAGTTGGATTGAGCAACGGGCCCACATGCCAACAGCGAAAACTCTACCAACACAACTCAGGCAAGCTCAAGTCGGTGCCGCCACAAGAGCCAAGCGACACCGCAAACATCGGATTTCTAGTGACGTTGAGTAAAGCAGAAACCTCACAACCACCTGCCGCTTTCCTGCAATCATCACTAGGTCAGTCAGAAATTCTCTACACACTACAGAATCTCCATAACAGTTCACGGCAATCCCTGGAACCACCTGCACTATCACCAGTGAGAGTCTAACCCGGCTGTCCCACATCAGGACCACAGGGTTGTTATTATACGGACAACACGTTCGAAAGGGGGGGGAATTGTAGCGTCTGGACCAATCAAACACACATTATATATTTTGTTAGCTATATTTAACAAAATACTCTATAACACCCCTCAGTTAACAAGCCATAAGAGGACCCATGAACCCTTCCCCCCCGAAATGCGTAACACCCCAGGAAGACGAACAGGCCCCTGGTTGCATGGCAACCAAAGCTGATATCACTGGGTTTATTGGCCAAAAAAATGCAAAGCAGGGAAAATCCCTGCATGTCCAAGGACAAAGGCAGCAGAAAGAAATGCGACTGTGCTCTAATTAATCATAGGAAACCCTTCTTTGAATGAAACCCCATCTTCAGGCCATTGTGTATATTATTGCGGTTTTGTAATAATCTGTTGTATTATAGACTATTTTAATTCATGCTTACGATAAACCACTCATACATATAAGTAACTATTTCATGTCTAGTAACTATGAATTCGCCTTCTTATGATCGAAAAAAAAGCGTGTATATTATATATTGGTACAAAGGCAATATATATTAGGGTCCTGAGAACTTTTAGTAATTTCGATTCAAGTCCATTTCTATTTTACGCTTCAAACAAGCGCCATAAAACTCCCAATTGGGATTCCGGCCTTTCTCATTGGATTAGCCCATCTTGAGAGGCGGGGATCTTTTCTGACCTTAAAGCTGACACACCATGTTACCCGCCCAGTCGGTGGTTCGGTCAGTTGCTAAGATGAAGATGTGAGAAAACGGTTCAGGATACCAAAGCTTTGTGCCAGACCTTTCGGCCTTGACTTTTCCATTCACCAAAAATTATCTGACTCAAACTGGTTCTTTTCATCAACTAACTTCAGCAAGATCTTGGGCCTTAAGCTTGCATCAGGAATCTCTTTCAGACAGATGAGACATGCAAGTATCAAACTTAGTCTTATTACTTGATACATTAAGTATCAGTTACACCTTGTTACAAAGGTGTGTTTGAACTAATAATCTGACGTATCCCTCAGGTGTAGATCTGCTGAGTATGCAAATGGTTCCATAAATTTCATTCCTCATGTCTCTTTCGTACTGAGTTCAACTTAACCTTTCCTATACTAACTTATGTGTGTGTGGTGTGTGTGTGTTTTGTGTATGAGACCAGTTTATGTGTTTATGTAGTATGTTGGACAAGTTTAAGTGTTTATGTAGTTAATAAAACGTTACTTGTATCACACTTGACGTGTTCATTGTGTGCTCATAACCGGTTCACTAATCATGCAGATTTACGCTACAGGCTTTTGTAGAATTGTACAGTAAGAAAGTTATTTCCTTTAACCAGGAAATTAATGTTCTTAGAATTGACAAGACAGTTGACCCTGAGAGGTCAACTAAATATCTACAGCGGATCTAAAATATTCATAATTAATTATAACTAGTTATGGTTAATTATTCATATTTCCCATGAGCTGATTCGTTACATACCCCAGCAACTTAAGACTGGTTTTGTGGTCCAGGGTCACAAATGTGACAAAAAATTTCAGCCTGTCCATGATCAAATGTCTCTTCTGATAAATTTCTGATGTGTAATGGTTTGATATATGTGAACTCTATTTTTCTGATGGACTTGTGTATCTGCTTTATGTCGGAAGATTAAAACGGTAGTACAAACAGAGAAAGAAAAATGTTTGTAGAAAGAGGATTGAAAGGCTAGATGGAGCTGAAAGAGAAATCAAATGTTTGTCTGACTGATCAAGCAGACAAGCATGTTTCAAGTAAATGAGAGGAATTAACAATTTTGCCAGTAACAGTTTGTGTTCAGTAGTAATGGAGTCATTTAAAAAAAACAAACAACAACAAAAAAACATATACCAACACTCAGGTCTCAGAGAGAATTACAGAACTCTGCTGGCCTCTTGTTGAGCAGTTTGGTCAGTTTGTCACAGTGGATTCTGTTACATAGTAGAAATGGTGTGTGCTGTCTACCGTACTGTGGTTTGTTCATTAAATCTGAACACAATCTCTCTCACCAAACTAATCAGAGGCCTGGCCAACCATAGACTACATACACAAGGGAGGTGAAGATGATCTAAAGTGATTGTGATGTTACATTCTTACAAATTCATAAAGACATACACAGTTATTATCTCTGTAACTGTGGAATTAGATAAGACTAAAAGTATGGACATACATTATGTTTATAAAACTCTTATTCTCACAAAGGCTGCAGTTTTTTGATAAAAAATGCAGTAAAAATGGTAGCATTTTAAAATATTATTACAATTTGATAATTGTAATAATCAACAGTTTTCTATTTTAAAATGTTTTAAATTGCAATTTATTCCTTGAATTTTTATCAGCCAGTATTCAGTGTCACATGATTCTTCAGAAACCATTCAATATGCTGATTTGGTGCTCCAAACACATTTCTTATTGTCATTGCTGAAGACAATCAAAGACATGCTGTGATTCAGTTTTTTCAGAATTCTTTGTTTAATAGAAAGTTCAAAAGAACAGCTTTTATTTAAAACATCTTCTGTAACAACATTATTCATGTCTTCACTGTCACTGTTGATTAATTTAAAACATCCTTGCTGAATAAAAGTTTCTTAAATTTCTTAAAAAAATTAAAATAAAAAATCTTACCGACCCAAAATTTTTGAATGGCAGTGCGTAAATCACATGTATTATGCCAAGAGCATGATTAAAATCATAAGTGTTAACATGACACATCCTGCTGTATTCTAACACTTGGAGTTTCTTGCTCCACACCAGCCCTTCCTATAAATAACTGATACCAGTGTGGATAGCATTTAACCATCCTTGTTGTTTAGGCTTTCTGGGCCTGCCGAATGTTTAGCACATTGCTGAAGAATTCAAACTCCAGCTTGGCTGCCACTGATGGTTCATATTTTGGCCCTCTAATGCAGAGAGGAAGTACATATGGAGCAATAAAAATAAAAGCCAAAATAAATCAGAGTGGTTGCACAATAATGTAGGCGTTCATGCATTTTACAAGACAGCAGAGAGGCCAGAGATTTTCTTACTCTGTTTTTTTCTCTCTTCGTATCAACACTTGTTGGCATGTGTTTGACCTAATATGCAGAGATATTAGACCAAGCTGCGAGCGGCAATCTGTCTGTCATAATAAAAAAATATGAAACACGTCAGTGAAGATTTCATTTTGCTGGAATATGTTCATGAACGAGGCATTAGATAATGAAAAAATCAAATATTTCTGCTATTTCAGTGGTGTAAAATATAACACTGCGCATTGCTTACTCAGTGCAATTTTTATCCACATTCTGTCATCATTTACTCACCCTCCACTTGTTCCAAACCTGTTTGAGTTTCATTCTTCAGCTGAACACAAAAGAAGATACTTTGAAGAATGATGGCAGCCATTAACTTGCATAGAAAAAAATACTAGAAGTCAGTGGCTACCGTCAACTGTTTGGCTACCAAGATTTATCTTTTGTGTTCAACAGCCTGAAGAAATGTACACAGCTTGCGGGTGATTAAAAGATGACCTAATTTAGATTTTTGGGTGAACTATCCCTTTAAGATAGAACGCTTGAAAAATTAAAGACTGCTCGGGTTGTTTCTTTGCAGACTGCAAAACAGGTGGCTCTGAAACTGCGGGTCAGAGAGGGTCGTCCTGAAACGACTCCATTGAAATGTTTCCACTGAACACGGTGAGCTGTTGGAGTCCTGCGGGGTGATCTGAACAGGATTGGGCCTGACATTCTGCAGGTTTAGAAGTTGGCTAGCAGCGGACAGATTACTGCAATACCGACATGTTTGTTTAATTATGTTTTAAAGTACAGGAAGGCGATCTCTGCCAGGAATATGTGCTGTTTTTGAAACTAAAGAAGAAAAAAACTACAAACAAATAAATACTTTCCCCTGAAAGCAGCTGATGCTTGGTAATACAAGATCACACAGCATCCCTCATCTGCAGAAGCTGTGTGTGTATGTGCAAAACTGTACATCTGTGTCTACGTAAACCAGTGTGCTCGAGCTTAGAGCCATAACGAAGATTTCCATCATCACTTTCTGAGCGCTGGAGCTGGTGGAAATACTTTTAGTAAACTACACCTTCACAAATCGAACATACTGACTCTATAACTACCGTCATAATGGATAGTTAATGATCTGTCGGTTTCTCCAGTAAAATCCTGTACGTACAGAACGGATTGCATTTTCATTTTCAAATTAAGAGCAGATACAGCGAACAGACCCGGCCGCCCCATTGAACCACAGGGGAATGTTTTCCTTTCTCCTAATCACAGCGTGAGAGTTCTCCCTCCTAGAGGGACGTGTTTGCATGTTTTTGTAGGTACAGCTCAAAATGTAAATATGACCCCTAATGTTTGAGCGATACCTCTGGCTCCGAGTGTCTGCTTCTGTGTGTGTGTATGATTTAGGGCTTCTCTGTGATTTGCCTGATTAGGGTCAGCGGTAGGGATGCTTCACCACTGACAGCCCCCCATGCCTCTGCTCCTGTAGAGTTTAAAGAGAGATTCGGGGGAGCAAAGGTGTGAGCAATTACTGTCTGATTATCTCTCAGCTAAAGCCTGGATTACCTAAAATCCTTCCAGTAAATAAACACAACTTTTTACATGTAGAAAACAAAACAACAATATTCATATACGAGAGACCAGGGCAAGTTGCCACAAAACAACCAAAGTAAAATTGCTATACCACACCATATATTTTCTAATAATAATAATAACAATAATATACAGTTATATTTTTATTTTACTATATTATAACAACAATGATAATAATCATTGACAGCTTTATCAACTATAATTTTTGTTAGAAAAAGTCTTGCTAAGTTTGTTTTAATTTGGCCTTAAATTTAAAACAATTTAACATCTGGCAACCAAACTACAATTGGCAAATTATATTAATTATATTATTATATTACATATAATAGTAGAGCAACAAAACACAATTGTCGATTATCGCTTATTTTTGGTTAGAAAATAATGTCCTTCTAATTTTGTTTTTAAATTTGGCATTAATGTAAACAATTTGCACATCTGTCACCCAAACAAAAGTTGACATTCAACAATCTGCTAATAATAATAATAATTATATATTATAACAATCTGTCAGATTTATGGACTATATTTTTTGTTAGCAAAAAAAAGAAATGCTTGCTAATTTTTTTTTACATTCAATATTTTTACAGTTACTACAAGTTTTTGTGTTTTATAATTGTTTGAATGTTTGCTGAAAAGTCACACTGTTTAACGGTAGGTTTCCATTGTGAAAACCTAAACTTAAGTGGTCAACAATACAATCTTTTTACTGGGCAAAATAGTGATAAAGAAGCTTTTTGTAGCCCAGGCTTTTACGCATACAGAAACAGACTTAAAATCAAATATACAAAGTTTAACAACTAGCTTCAGTTACCCCTATTTGATATCCAAATAACTGAGAGATATTAACAGCTTGATTTGAGGCAATGAAAGAAAACATTCTCATCTGAACACTTTAATAGGACACGAACACACACAGATTGTAACGTCATGTGTGCATTGAGAAAGATGATGAATTGTTTCAATTTTTGTTAGAGTTACAGTTTTACCTCTTTACCAAATCTCAGCGCTAAAACAAACCAAAGAACAGGAAGGGAGAGACCCATTAAAAGAAGGAAGATGGGAATAAAAAAGGTGGAAGGGAGATAAAAACAGTTTACTTTTTGACGGAGAAAGATTGAGATTGGGAATGTGTAGCAAAGAGAGCGCAGTAAAAGATCAAAGGCCCCAAAAACAGCTAAATGTAGACCGCAGAACAGAATGAAGGAAAGAGAGAAAGAGAGAGAAAGAGCTAAAGAGGACAATATATACAGAAAAAGATTAAACAGAGAGGGAGAGGAATGTTATCTATGCAACAGAACACAAATCAGATTTTAATAACCACATAATTGCTATTATCATTTTTATTATTATTACAAGTTATTCTTTTTCTCCTCCATGTATATATGGGTGAACTTTCCTTATTCTATCTTCAGTGAAGTCTTTCTGGCACTACACTGGCCAAGCTGGCACACTTCCCAACAAAAGGAACTAGGGATAGAAAGACAAAAAAAGAGTGTGGGAAAAGGTCTGGACAGGTCTACCAGAGATAGAAGACAGGATCTGTGTTTCGCCAGAACATACCTTCCATGCTAACAGTCCTGCGACACCAAGAAAAGGGATGATTTCAATCGCTCCAAACCATCAGTTTCTGTTTAGCGATTTCAAACTTTGCAATTGATCATCCATCCAGAACTTCCCGAGATCTGAGAAGTCACGGGCAGGCTGCTCCCATCAGAAGCTGCTCTGGCGTTCTTCAGCCCATAAATCTCAGCAGCTTTTATATTTCTCTGTTCATCAGAGCTCTGAAACTGTTCCGTATGTCTCTTTCCCTCTCCGCTGTTAAACGTCATGGGCCTATGCTATTCGTGCTGAGACGTCCAGTTTGGGTTGTGTGAATGCAAGACAGCTGGATGGGGTTACACACATAATAGCAAGCAGGGCACTTTGGGTGGAGGACACTTGCCGAGCGGAGATGCCTTCAGTTCGGACATCTTGGAGGAAGAGACAGAGAAAGTCAGAAGGCTCTTTTGCGGATAAAAAAGGTATCTAAAAGCATTATTCTCAAACAAAACAGTGCTTTTTGCAATTTCTTTGTAAGTCTTCTAAATGTCTACATCTGTAAATTTATTACAGCATCTTCTAGACATGTAATGCATGAGGAAAAGAAAAAAAAAAGGTTTTGATGGAAAAAAAATCTATAGGTAAATCTGCCTATTCTTTACAAACACACAGATAAACATCATAAAGTAGAAAAATAAAGAAGGCCTTTCTATGAATCACAGCTAATAACCATCAAAATACAATATAAAATATAAATATAATATAAAATAGAATCCGACTTAGTACACATACTATTTATTTTCAGAAAACTGTATTTTTTTATAGATTACATGTAATGTGAGGGGAAATATAATTTTACATTGCAAAGTTAAAAGTTGATTATTTTATTGTATCCATTTTAACAGTTGCTTTTATCTTATCCTTTACCCCCTCCCCCCCTTAAAGTTACAAACATATTAATTTCTCAGTGACTTTCTTGTGTGACAACATTTTCTACTGTATCGAGTTCTACTGTAACTCAGAACCTGGTGCTAAACAGCCTATTGTGAGATTTTCTTGTAAACAATTGCACTAACGAATACGTGACATCTTGCCCCAAACATTTGTGTGACTGGAAAGTCAAATTAAACTCTTTATGAGGCAAGTTCTCCATGTATATTTATGCTCTGATTATATACTTGAATTGCTGACAGGTTTTTAATGAACAGTCACTGCTGTTCTCTTGCTGTATATGAAAACCAGCTTTCCACTGACCTGCAGTCACTGATCTCTGTTGTTAACAAATCAGCTTTGCTAAAAAATTACTAATGAAGATTTGGCTTCAGATTTCTTTGGCTTCTTTTGGATTTTTTGATTTACCTCTTCTTATGGTGCAGGTGATGTTGTTCACAGTAATGAGTTCTGAGAAGAGACCATATGAACATCTTCTTCCATCAGACACCCGATACAAACAAATGCTATTTTAAGGAGGAAACGTTTGTTTCAGGAGAAAGGCCTCTGGGACGGCAGCACAGGAAGCCGAGCCTTATTTCTGCTGCTTGAATGGAGACAGTGATTTGTAAGTTGGGAAAGTGTTCTCAGGACGACCCATAAAGTGCGGCTGTATCAGTCGTTCTAATCTAAGTTCAGATGTTTGGGTGGGTTTGACCTGGGGTCGTCTTCACTCCTCAATAAAGTAAATAGGAACCTGTGGAGTCAACATGCTTTGGGAAACAGACTGCATGAGATAAAAGTTTTGACTTAAAGCTCATCCAAACTTCATAAAGATAATGGAAGGCTCAAGGAAAATGTGCTCTTTCAGAGTTGTCTCAGATGCTTCTCCTATACCATTTCTAAGGAGAAATAAAAATGAATAACAAAAAGCGGATAATTTTGTCCTATAATTTTTTTTTTTTATTAAAAATGTACATAATAAATAATCAAATAAACAAATGTTCTTTCCTAATGCAAAATATTTAAATACTTACTTGTTAAATATTATTAGTCAAAAGCTATTTTGTGCTGTCTTTTGTTTGTTTTGGTTAATTTTAGATGGTAAAATTTGATCTGGATCAGTACCACAGCTGAATGCTACACGTCTGGCTACTGATTAGCCATTCAACTAATGGCTAATACTTTTCCATTATTCTAATAGCTGTCCAAATGCTACCAGACTAAACTCTTCAGTTATTACCTGGAGTAGGTGCAGGAAAATATTGACGCTGTCTCTTCCAGAAAGGAATAATGGCTTCTCTGTAATCAGCACTGCTTAGTGATAATTGCCCTTCAAGAAATACACAAACAGAGAAGCCCCATTGGCTACTAGCTGTACGGCTGCTGGCTGAAGACCTGGCATCTATGTTGCCTGTTTCTGATTCTGTGCTTTGTAATTTTAAAAGGCCGTTCCCCAGGCGAATGGTCGCTCCAGTTATGGACATGCTCGAGATGGTTTTGGATTTCCTCTGGTTTGATCAGAATGTTGGCCGCTTCCCTAATTTTGAGTCATCTCAGAACTCTTCTCCTTCTGGACTATAAATAGCTACTGTCGAGGCGGACCTGTCCCCACTGCTCCTCATCAGAGGAAATACCGCTGGTTTAGTTCAAGGGCTTTAAACGCCAGGGAAGTCTCAAAAGGGAAACATCAACGTAGCATCTTTTATTCTGCATCACAGAAATGTTGCTCTTGTGACATTCTTACCTCAGTTTGGAGGATTATGTCAAAGCCTTTGAAAACTTTGGATAGTATCACCTGGGCAAAATACAATTAATTAAACATTAATATGCATATAGTAGCATAATATAATTTAACCGTTACAGTACAACAGCAAGAGTACCAGGCAGATCAACATATACAGTCACAATAACTGAATCCAAAAACACGTCAAATAAATAAATACACAAGCAAGCATATATTTCAAATCTATTTCAAGGTGTCTTTGTGGTGCATGATAAACCATACATAAAGATTTTTATTATTTTAGGGCTAAAAGTTTTAGCTCAAACAACAAAACAGAGTAATTTGCAAGGTTTTTGTATTTTTCCAGTGTGTGAAATTGCAATGACAAGGTTCCTGTAGCCCAGCAGGTGAGCTGATAAGCAAAACTAATGAGATGATGCTCTGATGATGGTAAAGATGAAACACTTTGATGTCAACAGAGTTCACAAGTTCCTGCTCTGCTCTGGATTGGTACCATTCATATAACAAGACACATGGGTGGGGGTTGTTTACCTGATCAAATCTATGGCTACAATACAAGTTAAAGGATTCAACCAAATGGGCAATTCTCTTCATGAATGAGCCTGGCCATTCACACACACTTGAAACTTTTATTTTCATTAACTTTTATTCTACTTAACATTAAAATTGTGAGAAACAGTACTATTGTGAAATTGTACTGCATTGAAATAACTGTTTTCTATTTTTATATATTTTAAAATGCAATTTATTCCTATGATGGCTAAGCTGAATTTTCAGCAGCCATTACTCCAAACTTCAGTGTCACATGATCCTTCGGAAATCATGCTAATATGTTGATTTGGTGCTCAATAAACATTTCCAATATTTATCAATGCTGAAACCAGTTGCTTATTTTTGAAAAACTGTTATACTGATTTAAAAAAATATATAATTGGATGAGTAGAAAGCATTTATTTGAAATATAAATCTTTTGTAATATTATAAATGTCACTAATGTAAAAAAAATTTTGACCATTGGAATGCAGTTCTTTAATAGCTTCAGGGGTTACCATGCTTCAGTGACCATGAGCATACGCACAGGAAGTTTCTCCACATGTCCACTTCTGATCCACACTTCCTATTTATTGGTTCTGTCAGCTTGTAAGAGTCCATACTTGTGTGTGCGGTATTTACTGTTATTTGAGAAGCATGCCCTCTCTCCCTTCAGCAGTCATTTTCAACTGATAAGGCAGAGGTGAGGGAAGAGTCAGCCAGACTCAAAGCGTTTGGTACAGACCACCCTAATATCCACACATGAATCCTGGAAAACCACATGCCCCTTCAGGGGTCCGTGAGAGATGAGGTGGGTCGACCCAGCCTGGCATGAGCATAAACACACACAAACACATATACAAACACAATAATCCTGTAGCCCGGACTACACATCCATAGCTGATCTCCTTACCAAAGGCTTCAATTATTCTATTACAGCACAACAAACTGCTGGAAACTAATTCTAAGCAGTTCAGAGAGTCAAAGTTTAGAATGAAAGCAGTTAGTGGATGCAATTTGTGTGTTAATTTGTGTCAGCGTACACCGTAGCTGCTGAGTGAAGTTAATAGGGGGTTTGGGGGTGTAAATTAGGGGTAGTTTGTTAAGTGCTGACCTGGGGAGGTGTGAGCTCCCAGGGGATCGTAGTCTGGCTCTGGCCCCCCTGATGGTTCCTTAAGAAAGGAGGAGGTATTTGTTTATACAACTTTCATTACAGGACCGTCCCTGCATCACCCCCCCAAAACAAATGAATGTCCTACAATCCACTTACCCCCCTGCTACCTATGCACTTGTATTACTGCTGCTGTTTCTGCTTGTTCTCTCTCACTGTGTCAGATCTAATTAGTTTGCTATAGACATATAAGTGTCAAGAGAGACAAACACAAAATAAAATCATTTCAGACACATAAAAAGTCAGCTGAAAATTCAAAACCAAAAAAAAAAAGTATAACCACTAGAGATTTAGACAGAGAAAAACAAACACTCTCACATATACACTCACTAACATACAGTGAGGCCTACACACATATAATTATTGTTGCGATGAAACAAGTGAAGAATTAAAAGAAAAAATTAAAAGAAAAAATGTAGGGCGACACTTGGTTCTATCCGGTTGTTGATTGGATGCAGGCAGAACTGAATGCAAGCTTGAGGGCGGGGCTTATACAGATGGAATGATTGGAAAAGTCCAGTATACATCACCAGAGAGAAGTCTACAGAAGATTGACAGTTTGATTAAAAATTATGAGAGAAAAAAAAAAACATATGCACATATACAAAGTTCACAAAAAGCTAAATAATATGCATTTACAAAATAGATTATTTAATGGCAACTTTAAAGGTGAAATGTGCGATTTCTGAAGCATTAGCAATAGCTAGTGGAACTGCAAAATCAGGTGTGTTCGGGAAAAAAAAACTACTCACGTAGTAATGCTTGTGCTGTGCTTGCAAGCAATTAGATGGAATATTTGTAAAATAAACAGACATTTCAGATGTTTTAATGTAGAAATAGAAAGTTTTCTTTCTATACTGTATGTACTGCTTAATACAGTGCCTGTAAGAATAATGCTTAACATAAGCCTATTCTATTTAAACACCAATACAGCGGTGTCTATATTTGATCAGTTTTATTTTGAAAATAATGATACAATATAACATTAAGATTGCATTCAATTATTTTTACTGTTATAAAAACATGGATTTGTGAGCAGAACTGAATGTGTCAGAATAAACACAAAACATACGTCATCGTTGTCATCACAGCTTGTTCAGTCGCTCTGGAAAAACTACACAGAATGAGCCAGCTGACTACTCTCAAATCTACACGAAGCAAACAAATGTTTCTTTTAAGACTATCCCTGGATACTCTGTTCAATATAATGAAAGTGAATGAAAAAAAAACCACCATAAAAATCCTAAGTGCTGAATCTTTTTAATGAATTGATTGATCTGATGAAGTCATATGGAGCACTTTAATGAAATTTCTATGAGTGCTTTAGTGACCTTTTGAAGATTAAAAGCTTCAGTCCTCATTTGCTAATTGCATGCACAAGAGCAAATATGACAATATTCAAACCTTTTGTGACAGTCAAACAGTTTTGGAACAACATGAAGGTGAATAAATGATGACAGAATTTTCACTTTTGGGTGAACTATCCCTTTAACTGGATTTTATTTCCCATCAGTAAAAGCGAGAGAAAGGGGAAAAAAGAGGAAAAGAAAAAAAAAAATTTGGGGGAGCTGTGTTTTCCTTCTTTTCTCTCAGATACATGAGATATCTGCTCACCACAAGAGCCCTTCACACTGTCTTCACTTGGAATCTGTCTCTTTCTTTCTTTTTCTCACTCTCTCCACCATCTCGTTCAAAAGCAAAGAAACCCCATTGACTTAGACCTGTGTGACCTGGAACTAGGTGGGGGTTCATATACTGTACTGTGTGAGTGTGCATTCCTATATATATGTAAATAAATATTCTTGTGTCTGCGTACCCTTGTCTGTAGGTGGATATGAGAGAGGGGTACTGGAACATACAGGCAAGCATCCCCAGAATCCTTCATCTTGGCCAAAGTTAACAGACAGGAGGGATTCGGTTCAAGTGCTGATATTTCTTACACACACACACACACCCACACACTACCACACACACACACACACAACACACCACACACACACACACACACACACACACACACACACAACACACACACACCCACACACCCACACCACACACACACCCACACACACAACACAACTCGAAACAGGGTCATGAGGAGGGGGCCTCCCACAAACTATTTGAATACAGAAATGTTTAATTGAGAGCAACGGGGAACACAGGTTACGAGGCCAGGATATACATATAGATATATAAAGAAAAAAATCTCTCTCTTATTCTTCTCTCCTGCACATCAGTTCAAACCCCTGCTTATGTCTCGGTCGATATATATTATTTCCCCTCAATTTCTTTTTCTACCTGCCCTTGACCCTCTTTAGGGCTGTCTGAAATGTGTTTCCTCTCACAGCTTGTTTGGCTTGTGTTTAATAGTGACATAAAGCTGCATCAGAATACAAGATGAAACACTCTTGGGTGTTTTATTAACATGAATAAGTGCGCATCTGCGTGCAGCGTGGAGTGTACAGGGACCCCTGCGAGGTTCTCTTGCGCTCCAAGTTTGATGTTCACAAAAGTGAGAGTGATAATTTACAGAGTTCTCAAGGTCAGGAAATACAATCAGTGTAATTGAAGACATTCAAAGAAATCCATAAAATAAATATGACTTTTTTCCACTCAACAAAATATTCAAGTGAGTTTTATTTTTGTTTTACTTTTAAAATAAATTAAAAGTTCATAGTATATACACGGTATGTAATTTATTATATTTTATTTAATATATTCATATCCTATAAAATATTCCATATAGAGTGTGTTCACATATATTAAATGTAATGTATCGAATATAATATAAATATACACACACATAAATAGTTTATAACGTACAAAAGTTCTGGTAACACTTTAGTCTAAGGGGACTAATTCTCTCACTATTAACTATTCTTATTACATGCCTATTATAACATTATATAGTATAATCTAGATATCTATATCTATATATATAGATCTAGATATACATTACGTGGGTACGGAAAGTATTCAGTCTCCCTTAAATTTTTCACTCTTTGTTTTTTTGCAGCCATTTGCTAAAATCATTTACGTTAATTTTTTTTCCTCATTAATGTACCCACAGCACCCCATATTGACAGAAAAAAGAATTGTTGACATTTTTGCAGATTTTTAAAAAAGAAAAACTGAAATATCACATGGTCCTAAGTATTCAGATTCTTTGCTCAGTATTTAGTAGAAGCACTTTTTTGATCTAATACAGCCATGAGTCTTTTAAGTTTTTCACACCTGGATTTGGGGAATCCTCTGCCATTCCTCCTTGCAGATCTCTCCAGTTCTGTCAGGTTGGATGAAACGTTGGTGGACAGCCATTTTTAGGTCTCTCCATAGATGCTCAATTGGGTTTAAGTCAGGCTCTGGCTGGGCCATTCAGAACAGTCACAGAGTTGTTGTGAAGCCATCCTTCGTTATTTTAGCTGTGTGCTTAGGGTCATTTTCTTGTTGGAAGGTAAACCTTCGGCCTAGTCTGATGTCCTGAGCACTCTGGAGAAGGTTTTGGTCCAGGATATCCCTGTACTTGGGATATTCATCGTTTGCAACCAGTCGTCCTGTCCCTGCATCTGAAAAACACCCCCACAGCATGATGCTGTCACCACCATGCTTCACTGTTGTATTGGACAGGTGATGAGCAGTGCCCTTTTTTTCTCCACACATACCGCTTAGAATTAGGCCAAAAAGTTCTATCTTGTCTCATCCGACCAGAGAATCTTTTTTCTCACCGATCTTGGAGTCCTTCAGGTGTTTTTTCATGTGTCTTGCACTAAGGAGAGGCTTTCCGTCGGGCCACTCTGCCATAAAGCTCCGACTGGTGGAGGGCTGCAGTGATGTTGACTTTCTACAACTTTTTCCCATCTCCCGACTGCATCTCTGGAGGTCAGCCACAGTGATTTTTGGGTTCTTCTTTTCCTCTCTCACCAATGCTCTTCTCCCCCGATTGCTCAGTTTGTCCGGACGGCCAGCTCTAGGAAGGTTCTGGTCGTCCCAAACGTCTTCCATTTAAGGATTATGGAGGTCACTGTGCTCTTAGGAACCTTAAGTGTAGCAGAATTTTTTTTGTAACCTTGGCTATATCTGTGCCTTGCCACAATTCTGTCTGTGAGCTCTTCGGGCAGTTCCTTTGACCTTATGATTCTCATTTTCTCTGACATGCACTGTGATCTGTAAGGTCTTATATAGACCGGTGTGTGGCTTTCCTAATCAAGTCCAATCAGATTAATCAAACACAGCTGGACTCAAATGACGGTGTAGAACCATCTCAAGGATGATCAGAAAAAATGGACAGCACCTGAGTTAAATATATGAGTTTCACAGCAAAGGGTCTGAATACTTAGGACCATGATATATTTCAGTTTTTCTTTTTTAATAATCTGCAAAAATGTCAACAATTCTGTTTTTTTCTGTCAATATGGGGTGCTTTGTTTACATTAATGAGGAAAAAAAAAATAACTTAAATGATTTTAGGCAAATGGCTGCAATATAACAAGAGTGAAAAATTAAGGGGTCTGAATACTTTCCGTACCCAACTGTATATAGATATATATAATATATATATGTCTCAGATATATAAATCCATATAATAAATATATTCTAATAGGTTTGTCAGGATATGATTGTGCATGTGCTTTTTTTAACCTTTCCATTTCCCTGTAATTTTGATCATTTGTCTTGGGGCAGGTGTGCTGGGGATTTTGGTTCCCCCTCACTGCCAGCCGTTATACACATAAATTAATCAGCTTATGAGAGCCTCGGGCCTAACTATTCATCATGAAGGCCTGCTCTTATAGAGCGCGAGAGCTGATTTAGGTATTGTTAGGTTTCTGTTTAATAGAAAATGACAGTGAAGTAAATCTACATGCTTGAATGCAAATACAATGTTTATGTCCTAAAACCGCATAAGTTCAACCGTAACACCATGAGGAAGAAACAAGGCCTGTCAGGGTCAATCTTAATGAGAGCAAAAGGGACTGAGTCTTACTTCAACTGAATAAAATGAGTCTGCATGCTTCCACGTTTATATTCTTCTCTTATATCACAATGTGAGGACAGAGGAACGAACATCATTTTATTCCATTTCCATTTGAAATGAGGTCCTACTTATTGCATGTTTTTTTTTTAAGCTTGTGAATAAAGGGCCTCTAGCAAAGACTTTAAACTACTCCTTCTGTAAAAGGCTTTTAAATTTAGCCGTTTTTAAGTGCTCCGGCCGGTCTGTTTCTGATTTCAGCCGATGGAGTTTGACTCACAAAGGGTTGGAGTGGGTAATACAGATGGCACGAGTGCTGATGGCCATTTTCTTCAAGGGGGATCTTTTTTCACTGGTTGTTTTTTTTGTCTTTCCTCTCAATTTTTTTTTAATTGTTTTTCTTCCCTGCGAGAGAGACACATTTAGCTACTTCACAAGGTCAAATTACTGATGACATGTTATGTTAATAGAACAAAGAACAAGTCAAATGGGACATAGCAAGAAACACACATAAACGTGTACACACACACACACACACACACAAATTCAGGGGGCTCTGCTCTCTGATGCTCTCTTTGATCTGAATGGTTCCTGGGCCTGGTGCTTTAAAGAGCAAACCGAAACAGAAGACTAAGTTTCTCCATTCTGCTTCATCAAATGATTCAGCCTGAGATTCAGAAAAACAGAAGATTTGAACTTCCTCTGCTACAGCCCCACAAAACACAGTCACTAAGGGTGTGTCACGAAAAAGCATAAATTCACTTCGACAATCCCAAACATCATTCAAAGACGTGGGTCGGTTATGACAGGTTTCAGTGTAATTACACACATTTTTCTTACAAATGTATAATGGAACAATCTCCGCAATCCCTTACGTGATATTTAATGTTATTTTCCGAGTAGTATTTTATTTTCCTTATTACGGACTATGAGAGCAGGGTGTGAGTAATCATATGGATTTACTTTGTCATGAACACCCGCAAAACATAAAAATACACCATGACTTGGGAATAACCCCTGACTTTCATTCTATTACAGTAAACTGATTCTATGCTTGGTTCATTCAATCAGTTTATGCCACAGACTCATGCTAGGCATTTTTTATTTGGTTTCCTGATTATGTTTAGGGTTTAACTGTGGTTAAACTTGGGTCTTTAGAAATTTCAGAGAACAAAATAATTTATATATAGTACCATTAAAAAGTTTGGAGTCAGCAACATATATTTCACAGAAAGGATTCATAAAAATGATTAAAAGTGGTAGAACAGATCTAATGATGAAGTTTCTAAAGTTACAAAAATTTATATTTCAAAGAAATACTGTTCTTTTGAATTTTCTACTCATCAAAGAATCCTAAAAAAAATCATGGTTTCCTCAACAATATTAACCAGCAAAAGAGCCATCTGCCATCACATGAATTAATTACATTTTGAAAAGTATTAAAAAAGAAAACAGTTTTTTTTAAATTGTAATATTTTCTGTATATTTGATCAAATAAATTCAGCATTTGCGAGCATGACAATCTTCTTTCAAAACATTTAAATCTTTCCAACCCCCAAACTTCCCAACAGATCAGTTTGAGCCTGAATATGTGGAATAAGGTCATGCTTCCTTTAAACAACACAAATCCTATTTTAGTCAATCTGCTCCTAAAGGAAGAGGCTCTAAATTAGCAGGCTGAGTGGATGGAGTTCAGTTGTCACCTGTCGGCTGAACATTAAACAGGAAGTCAAACAGAGGCCTACAAGGTGTGCTGGGCTCATTCTGGTTTTCGTCCTTCAGTAGAAGCAGGAACTTCTGTTTTGAGTGATCGCCCCATTTTCTCACGACAGATTTCAGGATACAGCTCAGGATAAAAGATGTCCAGCAGAAGGGTTTATGTCTTGGTGAGCTCAAACAGTCACAGAGACACATTTTTTCCGTAAATTTGCCGTTCTGAAAGCTCGTACAGGGCTATCCATCATACCAATGACTTCCTGTGAAACAAAGCACAATGGACAGAAGTTATCGGAGGATACGGTAACACCTTTTCATCTTCCGCTGAAAAACGTAGACGCCAGCCGAGTTTAATATAAACTTTAAACATCTTGAAAGCGTATAAGGCAAAGCACACAGTGAATCCCACAACACAGAGCTCCGGATTTTGGTGCGTTTCTGGATTTGTACCTGAATTCTCTCTAATCCATTCTCAAATACCTCAAAACAGTTTGGTGTTATTCTTTCAGCTTAAGACTTGGCAGGTGTGTAACCGGACCCACGTTAACAGTCTGACAGATTATTCCATTTCTCCGCAAAACCATTTTTAAAGGGAGGATGATAGAGGGAGCAAGAGGAGGAGGAGGACGGGAGGATTTGGCAGATGAGTGTACTCTGCAGGTGTTGGGTAATTGGATTAACACAAAGCAGGAGAAAAGGAATTCCTCTCCTCTTTTTTGAAAACCGAGAGCAGCAAAACTACTTTTTTAAAGCAAGTAAGAAGAAAAAGACACTATTTGGTTAAAAAAAACAATATCTCATATGATCCGATTTAGGTGAGACTGAATGCATATTTGCTTGCATTCAACATTTGCAAAAATGTCCCACTTTTTCAGGTCTCCGAATTGCTTAATGCTTCTCTAAAGCTTCAGACTCTAGAGGCCATGGAGGAATGTATGATGACAGAATAAAACCTTACTTTCTATCTCCCTCTCCTTTCCTCCATTTTTAAAGTCTTTCAAAAGATACACCAGAGAGTAAATAAAGAAAAAAGCGATCGCAGCGAGGAGTCGCCCCTCTGCCGGTGCGGGAGTTTATCTTAAACTCTAATCACAATAAAACTGGCAGGATGAACAGAACGACAATGAAGACCGCTGATGCTTCACGCCAGTTTGATTGTCCTCCAAAACTAACACCCCTCTGAGACACACACACACACACATTTGGAAAGCTCCCTTCAGTCAAGGTGTCTGAGTGAAATGGCATCTCTGTGAAACTCTAGACAAAACATTTGTCAGCATGTTGTTTTGTCAGAGGCAGGGTGGCACTGACGTTTCAGTGGAAACGTTTGGCTCTTTGTTGTGGTCACACTGCGCCCTGGAAATGTTTTTGTTCAGCTCGGTTCACACGGAGCTGTCATCCCCAAGAACTGAGATGGAAACATACAGCTGTATTATTTAAACGAGAGATAGGAAATCTTGATACAGGTGTCTGAAATGGCAGTCCACCTTTCCAACGCTGCATGAACGTACCGAGTTTGAAAATTTCCTCCTGTAAAGAGCCGTATTTCAATCCAAAATGCATTTGGAAATTTTTACTCGCTGACCTCCCTCATGACGAACCGTAAAAAACCCTGTCAGACATCTAATTACATGAGTCTCTATGTGCACCGTGCGGGAAATAACATTTGCAGATATTCCATCCACCTATAAAAACAAAGGGAATGATGAGCTTCCTAATGTTTAATAGGAAAATTAAATGGCCCTGATTCATTGACTCCTGGTCAAACTGTCAAGATACCAGTCCAATCTAGGAGAATGATTAAAATATAGTGCAAATGAACAAGAACCAATGAATTAATGGAGATCGAAGACAAAGGGAACACCTTTAGTAACATTTGTAGACTAGGGTTTTTCAAACATGTTCATTCTTTGATGAATATCTGTGGTGAAACAAATGTGAATATAATCCTAGGTGCAAATAAAAGTTATTAGGAAAACTAAAAGATACATTTTGTTAGAATAAACTAAATAAATAAACTAAATTTATGTTTTGCAATTGTGCCAACACATAGGGCTAATCCCTTAAAGGCCCGTTCACACCAAGGACGAAAGCTATAAAGATAACGATAAAGATATATGTAACAAAGTTCGTAGTGGGAAGAAGGAAGTGACTCAGGTAGGCGGTTTGGAGACTCGTGACTCTTTTATTTCTTTGCTTAAAGTTCAACAAAACAGAAACGGGTGCAATCAGCGCGTCCTCAATCTGACCAGGGGATAAACTCAGTTCATTCGGTTCTCCTCCTCCGGCTAAGGGATGGCCACGAGTCCCAGTCTCTCTCTCCCCACCACGTTCTCCAGTCTGCCTTTTATCCGGTCTCTCCAGGCTAATTACTGCAATCAGACACAGGTGTTCATCATTTTGCACTTGACCTACTTACTCACCTCTAGTCTCCCTCCCCGCCCTCTCCTTCCCCTCTCCTCTCCCCGCTGCAGATTCGCTGAACCACCCCCCCTCTCCACATACCCCCACCCCGCCCGACTCCGGCCGGGGAGCCCTCCGGCCGCAGCCCCCCCCCCCCCTCCTTTCTAGAGGAGTCGCACCTCGCCCATCTTGCAAACCCTGCCTGTTGACCACCTTGAACGTAAGTTTGTAATGCCCGATACCAACGGGTGATCCGCGCGTTGGTATCCTTCATGCGGTGGAGCCACTGCAGGGGCGCGTGGTTCAAACAGAGGGTGAACTCCCGACCTAGGAGATAATAGCGGAGGGTGAGGACAGCCCATCGGATTGCCAAGCATTCCTTTTCAATGGTGCTGTACATCGTCTCTCTCTTAGAGAGTTTTCGACTGATGTACAGCACCGGCCGTTCCTCACCCTCTATCTCTTGGAACAGGACTGCTCCAAGCCCCGTCTGTCACGTCTGTCTGCAACAAGAAAGGGAGAGAAAAGTCAGGAGAGTGTAAGAGCGGCCCCCCACACAGAGCAGCCTTTACCTGGGTGAAAGCCTGCTGACACAGCTCCGTCCACTGGATCGGGTCTGGCACTTCCTTTTTAGTGAGGTCTGTCAGCGGGCTGGTAAGGTCCGAATAATTTGGGATAAACCTCCTATAATATCCTGCCAGCCCCAGGAACTGCCTCACCTCCTTTTTGGTCTTGGGTCTCGGACAGGTCGCAATTGCCGCCGTCTTTTTAATTTGGGGAGCGTACCTGCCCATGACCCAAGTGGAAGCCCAGATACCTTACCTCCACCAGCCCAACCGCACACTTCTTCAGGTTGGCCGTCAGCCCGGCCCCTCTCAGAGCTTGTAGGACAGCCCACAGATGCGCCATATGCCGCTGCCAGTCCTGACTGTAAATAATGATGTCATCTAGATAGGCAGCGGCATAGGCGGCATGCGGGCGGAGGATTCTGTCCATGAGCCGCTGAAAAGTGGCCGGAGCCCCGAACAACCCGAAAGGAAGGGTAACAAATTGGTGTAATCCAAACGGCGTTGTGAAGGCTGTCTTTTCTTTGGATAAGGGCGATAAGGGGATCTGCCAATATCCCTTGGTTAAGTCCAGTGTCGAATTAAAGCCGATCCAGCAACTCGTCAACCCGCGGAATTGGATTGGCATCGAATTTCGACACCGCATTCACCTAGCGATAATCCACACAGAACCGAACCGAGCCATCCGTTTTAGGTACCAAAACTATCGGGCTCGCCCAATCGCTGTGGGATTCTTCTACTACCCCCATCTCTAACATCGCCTCTAATTCTGCCTGAACCACTTTCTTTTTGTGTCTGTCAACCGCTACGCCGGCTGCGTACCACCCGCCCTCTCCATCTCACTATGGTCTGGATAGATTCGTTCGACCGGGCCGGGGTGCTAAACACGTCTGCAAACTCGGCTGCCAATATTGCTACATCATTGCAGCTGTGGAGGGCGAGGGTGATCCCCCCCCGGGGTCCAGAGCGAGGGATGATCTTATGGTCACCTCTGGCCCAGATCTTCCTCCCACTCACTGCCGTCATCCAGCATCACCATTTCCACCTGGTCCACTTTTTGATGTTAAGATGTACAGTTGCCGTGCCCCACTCCGTTCCAATGAATTACCTCATATTAAATCGCCCACCCCACGTGTGTGACCTCAAAGGGCCTTGCCACTTGGCCGAGTATTGAGCTAGAGGTAGGGATTACTACATCACTTTATCTGCCCGTGGCAAAATTGCGTAGCTGGTTCCCCGATTTACAGCCGGCTCTGCTTGTCCTGGCCTGTAACAATTCTCCAGAGAGAGCTGCCCCAATGTTTGGAGTTTTGTTCTCAGGTCCATCACTGTTGAATTTTGGTTTTTGCGATCCGAGGGCCCTCCTCCCAACCTCTCTCAGACTCACAACCCCGCGGGGGCTGGCGCCCAAAAATGAGCTCAATGGGGAAAACCGCCATGGAGGCTTGCCGGGAGACCCCTCTGCGCACCGCGAATAATAGGGGTTCCAGCATTTATATCTCATTTTTTTTTGGCGTCTTCGTGAACGACTATTTCCGATCATGGCTTCAACGGCGTTACATCTTCCACCCCAGACTGTCTGTTTGTGGGTGATAGGCGCTGGTGCGGACTGATTTAATGCCCAATAACTCGTAAAGTTCGCGTATTGTACGTGACATAAACGCCATGCCTTGATCAGTAAGAATCTCCTTCGGGATTCCCACTCAGGAGATTGTACGAAACAGGGCCTCCGCCACACTTTTCGCGGAAATGCTGCGGAGCGCCACTGCCTCAGGGTATTGCGTTGCATAATCCATGAGGACTAATGCAAAGCGATGGCCCTGTGCCGACCGTTCTAATGGCCCGATGAGGTCCATACCAATTCTCTCGAAGGGGACCTGCATAAGCGGAAGAGGGCGCAACGGCGCTTTTGGGGAGGCCGGGGGATTCACTAACTGACATTCACGACAAGCCGCGCACCACCTGCGCACATTCTCGTGAATGCCCGGCCAAAAGAATCAGGCCATTAGCCGGTTCAACGTTGCTGCCTGTCCCAAATGTCCTTCCATAGGATTACAATGAGCCGCCTGGAAAAGCATTTCCCGATGGCTTTTAGGAACTAACAACTGGGTTGTATCCTGTTTTGTCTGAGCGTCTTGGGTCACTCGATACAGCCTATCTTTTAAAATAGCAAAATAGGGATAAGTAGGGGGCCGTGCCTGCTGGAGGCGCTGTCCGTCGATGGAGCAGACCTGTTCAAACGAGGAGAGGGGGGGAGAGAGAGAGAGACAGAGGGCAGGGTTCCGTCCCCCTGGCACGCCACCATCTGGTCCTCCGCCAACTGGATGGCCAGGTCCAGCGACGCCAGGCGGTGGCACTGGACCCACTCCGCCATTGTTGCCTCTTCGGTCCTCAAAAAAAAATCAAGAGGTCGATGAAGGCCTCCGATCATCCCGAGGGCTCATTTTGTTCAATAGGGCAGTGTGCTGGCAGGGCGGGGCAGCATGGACTTTCCCCCGCCGGACGCTCCTGTCTATCCAGTCTCCTCACAGCTCGCGGTCCTCGCTGCTGCGTCTGCGAGGGCCCGTATCTACGCGTCCTGATCCTCCCTCATGTCCAGCCGCGCTTATGGTGCTTGTGGAGGCCCGCGATCGAGTTTATGACTTCCCGCAAACGCGCCCTGACTTAGATGACATGATGGTGGCAGCGTAATCACTTCCTTCCCGGTTTCTCAACCAGTGTAATAAAGTTCGTAGTGGGAAGAAGGAAGTGACTCAGGTGGGCGGTTTGGAGACTCGTGGCTCTTTTCTTTCTTTGCTTAAAATTCAACAAAACAGAAACGGGCGCAGCCAGCGCGTCCTCAATCTGCCCAGGGCATAAACTCAGTTCATTCGGTTCTCCTCCTCCGGCTAAGTGATGGCCACGAGTCCCAGTCTCTCTCTCCCCACCACGTTCTCCAGTCTGCCTTTTATCCGTCTCTCCAGGCTAATTACTGCAATCAGACACAGGTGTTCATCATTTTGCACTTGACCTACTTACTCACTGCTCGCCTCCCTCTCTTTCGCTGCAGACTTCGCTGAACCACGCCCCCCTCGCCACAATGTAGTTCTAAAAATCGTTCTCAATATTAAAAAAAAAGCATAGTTCACACAACTATAACGATAAAGACAAAGAGAAATGATATCGTTGGAATCACTTTCAAAACGATTTTTCTCCAGCTGATGAACGATACAAACATTGACAGCCAATCAGAATCCATCCTGCTACAACAAGCTCGAGAATTTAAAGAGGCAGACACGTGTGCTTAGAATAAACCAGACGATATTGTTCGCTGGTGTGGATGCTAATATCGTTATCTTTAAAGGATGTACCATCCTTTACCTGCTCACTCTCTTTACATTGATGATGTTAGCATTTGTTTTAAAGAAGCAGCCAGAGACTCACTGCGCCTTCAAAAAAATCCAACTGAAGTGCGTGGACCAAAAAAGGTTACCCAAAGATGAAGAGCTTGAAAAGAGTCCGCACATTCAAACATTAAAGCATCACAAGCGAGATGGGAACGATATATACAATTTACTGAATAAAACAAGGCAAACGTTTCGGTCACATGTTGACCATTTTCAATGCCAAGCTAACAGTGTTAGAACTAGAAGCCATCTTCATTTAAGCATTTGTTTGAATAAATCTTATATCAACACAAAATGTTTTGACAAAAAAGTAACATCAATGGGTTTGTACTCTTTGGTCCTGTTTACACCTGGTCACTTCATGTGATTTCTCAAATTGGATAGCTATCCAATTGTGAAAAGACCAGGTGTAAATGCCCACTGAAACACTTTCAAGACAGATCCAATCACTCAAACCACTTCAGGAGGTGGTCTGGGACACATTCCAGATGAAACTGGACAAGTGTAAATGCATCTGGCTGTTGAAACCACGTATGTAAATTTTACTCCTCCCAAAATGTAAAAAAAAAAAAAAAATTGTGTGAGAGTGTGTTAGGCTATATGACATGTAACAACCAGATATGACAGCGCTAACGCAACACGCACTGCTGCAGATGAGTAGCTGAGTATCTCTTCAGCAAGCTGATGCGCAAACTGTCAAATAAAACTGAAAGAAAGCTGATGATGAATAAAATGCAGCACTTAGCTATCTGTTGCTTTCGTTGACAATTTCCGTTATATTTGCATGTAGCGCAATGAAGATCGGATTTCTGTTTTGCAGAAACACATTTATGTGGACAAATGTAAATGGAAGCATTTTAACAAATCAGATAGCTATCCGATCAGAGAAAATGCATGAAATGACCAAAACATTCAGATGTCACATTTTTCACTCATCTTCGTTTATTCTTTGTGATTGTACTGTAATATACACAAACAAGTCAACAAACAAGCACATTCAAGATGAACTCACTTTTAATAATTAACTCACCCCCTCATCTTAAAAAGACATTAAATATATTTCAGCATTAAAGTCAACATGAACTAACATTCGCAATCCGTTTTACTTACAAATGGCAGCCCACTGCTCCGGGTGTGTGTTCACGGTGTGTGTGTGTTCACTGCTGTGTGTGTGCATTTTGGATGGGATAAATGCAGAGCACTAATTCCTAGTATGGGTCACCATACTTGGCCACATGTCACTTCACTTTCACTTCACTTTTACGTAATGTAATGCATTTCCAAGTGAAACAGAATGTTCAATGTGAAAACATGCAGGGTGGGAATGAATGGGAAGGTGTAAAGTAGCTGTTACATACAATAATTGTGCCAGACCGAATGTAACTTTGCTAAAAATATGGCCGAAGTGACATCAGCAGAAATAAAAACAGCAAGCTATTTAGAGTAAAGATTACAAAGACAAACTGTTTGAATATTGAATATTCATTTGAATATTGTGTACTAATGAATCGTTAACATGACCGGGAACATGCATTCATTTTGATTTCAAGTTATATTGAAAACAGCTGGATTTGAACTACAATAAAACATGCTATTTAACTTGCTATTAGTCTCCACTGCAAGAATAAGACAAATCTGTATCTATAAGGATACACCTTGATTTCCACACGCTGTAGTGCTTTCTTCATCAGCTGTAAAAATAGCTCAAGAAACATTCTTTTGCACACCCACACTCCAGCTTCATCTGCCATAGTGTACATGCCTGTGGTCTAATCGCTTAAATGTTTCACTTTTGAAATGTACAACAGTTATCAGACTGACAATTTTCCTTGGATTCAGACCCCTGCAAAAAAAAATTGTATTTTCCAAAACCTCTTTTAATTAATCATGCTTTCAATTCTTAACAGAAGCTAGGACACGAGGGAGCGAAGAGAAATGTTCGGCTTTGACTATGCGAGAGTATATTTTACAAGAATTACTCCAAAAATTCAAGGCTATTTTTACAGTGATAACTTTGGTATTTGATATTATTAAATTATCATGGCCCCTCAATGGATGTACTCTATGTATACATGTGGAAACCGGACATCCAAATCCCATCACAGATGAAATAAATAAAAAAAGCTTCAGTTAAAAATGTTTGGAAATTTCATCAGGGTTCGAAACTGCTGAAGGATTAAAGTGCTGAGAAGTTTAGTCCAAAGAAAAGACAGTCATCAAAATAAACCACAAGGTTTTTTTTCTTTAACATTTTCTTCATACCAGATCGAAACAGAACTACAGTGATACAAGAAAATGAGACGACTCAAGGACACACAACTGCACACTCACACAAACATGACAGGAACTGATTTATGACAGAACATGGGTGTGTGTGAGAGCATGCCTGCACACTTTACATACTTTACCCCATGTTTTGATTGACAGCTATATAAAAGCAAAGACACTTTCTCAGACATCATTTACTAAAGACAGAGTTGCATTATTACTCCTAGGACATCAATGAATGAGAGATATTTAACACTGACACTATACATCCTAAAACTGGTATTTCATTGAACAATAAGATGCCATTGTACACGACTTGATCTCACATTACAGTCTAAATACATGAATAGTGCATTGAATTGCATGTACTTGCGTGTAATTATTTTGTTGAGTTGCTTGTAATTGCATATTGTTGTTGTTCTTTTATGTTGTGAAATTATAGCAACATGTAACATGAGTGACAGAGACACTTTGCATTCTTTGTGAGGTTTCATTTTCAACAATTATTATTTGAGTAAAATCAGAGAGTAGGATCACTAAGAGAACACTAGAGAATGACAAACGATACACAGAAGTCATAAGGATGCCATACTTGGAGTTGTCCAGCTCAAAAACAGACTGAATTACAGGTTCATTTGTGTGTTGTCAGGCTAGAAGGTTAACATTTGAGAGTGTGGCACACAGCAGGAACTGACACTGACATTTGGGTTACAAATTGTGCATAATGCTAATTTATCAGCGGTTGGTCCGGACACTGTTGCTCTGTTACTATGGTCTTTGAAATTCATATTCAAATGGACGGTAAGGTTTATAAAAGGAGACTGCGGCTGCATTTGTGTCTAAAATTTACACTGCACCTGGATAACTTGGACAATCATTATACAAGTACTGCATTGTCAAATATTAGAGATTGTTTAACATTTTGGTATTGGCTAATGGTCATTTTTCAAATTTTTACATTTATATTACACTAATGTTCAGAAATTTGGCATCAGTATGGCTTATAATGTTAAAAAAGATTTCTATTTCAAATGATTCATCAAAGAATACTGAAAAACTATTAGGGTTTCCACAAAAAACATTAAAAAGCTGCTGGCTGCTGAAAAATCATCTTTGCCATCACAGGAATAAATTACATTTTAAAATATATTAAAATAGCAAACAGTAATTTTAAATTTAAAAAATATTTCCCAATAGTAGTTTTACTGTGTTTATAATCAAATAAATGTAGCCTTGGTGAGAACCGAAAACATTTTACTGACCCCAAACTTTTGAATGTTAATGTACCTTTCTTGTCATCTAATGGCAGAATTTTAATAATATTAACAGTAGGTTGGTAACAGTAATGCTATTAGTCTGTTGACTCTTTACAGAAGCGACTGGAGTGAGAATGTGTCACCTTGACATGTTGTTTGCCATTTTCCTGTGTGAGGTCACACACCTGAGGTGTGACCCGCTTGTTAGAGCAACCACGGCAACAGCCGCCCTGGAACCCGGGGGCTTTGATCTGATTGGATAATTAGATCATGATTGTGAAAACCATAGAGGTCAGAAAACACTCGTGACTTTTTTTTTTTTTTTTAACAAACAAGCTGATTCTACCTTGCTCAGACAAACTGCATGTTTTCTTTATGTTTGCTTAATGTACAAAATTATGTTTTGTGCTTCATTTTCATTTATGTCTGATTTTATATGAAAGCTGAATAGCATCATTTAAGTTTACCGTTTATTGTACCACATGAGAGAACCATCTGGACTCAAACAGCTTATAGCAGGACCGAGTTTATTGTTTAAAAAATACCCACTGGTTTCGCTCTCTCTCTCTGTCTTCTTTAAATAATTTAGACCATAATACGCTCTGACACAAAGTTTGCTTTAAAAAAACCAAAGAGGCATTTGATGAGCATTGAGTATAATGAACCTGTTCATTTAAAGAGAAAGAGAGAGCGCAGAAACCTGATCTTATAATGCGGGCCAGATTGGCTTACAGTGGCCCCCATATCATATACAAGCTTTCATCTTCCTGTCGCGCTGCGCCATACTTCTCTCTCCACACCGCTGCCTCTGCTGGCAGGCCTGATTAATAAATTGTCCTTGATAAATATTGCATTTCGTTCCATACCCACATCTGGAAATGATAACGGCACTTTCTTGAAAACGTCCAGCAAACTAAAGTCCTGCAGAGCTTATACGTTAGAGCATCAATAGTTTTAAAGAACGGCAATGTTCAAGCGTGTTATCGGACAGGCTAAGAATTTGTCTTTCGTAAATTCGAAACAGGCTTGAAAGTGGGGGAGCGAATGTGGCTCACAGAAAACGTAATCATCATTTCAGACAGGTTCGCTCTTCCAGATCTTTGTTCAAACCTCTCATGTGGCAATAGCTTTCTGTGTTTTCCTTGCATAGGGGAATATAATTTGCTGCATTCCATCTCGAAAAGTTTACGCCATGCTGTATACGGTTTCAACATCGTCAGTTCCGTCATTCGGGAAGGATTGCATTGTCCTGCACAGACATTCATTAGGGCATCCATTCTTGGCCCGACGTGTATCCACTGACCGCTCCCCTCTATTCTCATTAGCCTATCTCAGACAGGAAAATCAAATTAATCTGAACAAAAATACCAGCGCTAATGTCATTAATTGTGATGAATTACTTGGATAACACAGCTTTCCTGGAAACATAAATAAATAAATAAAACACAAAGCTTTCCTCTAGCAAAAATGATCATTGTGTTGAAAGGACTACATGTCAAAAGTGTGCTAAATGAATACAAAGGCAAAAATAAATAGATTATCAACATGGAAAAAAAAATTTGAGGACAGAAAGAGAGGAATGTACTTTGGTGTGTCTCAGAGCCAGCATTATCAATACTGAAAGTGAGAGGAATGTTTTTACAGAAGGGGATTGTAACAGACTGAATGGGATGACAAAGCACACTACAGAGAGAATAAAAAAGGGAGGGAGAAGGAAAGAGAGAGAGTGGCGTGCTGTAAGCAAAAGCAGATTGCATATATTTTATAGAGATCATTGATACAGTGCACAATGTGTCTTCGGTCAAACAATATAGAGCAGCAGGACTTACTCACAGCCAACACGGTTCTGTCCTTTATAAAGTCATTGTCTTAAAGGCATAGTCACCCAAAATCACCCCCAAAAGAAAATGATGTAATGAAATAATCATTTTATGATTTACTTAGTCAATCACGTCCTTACGAAATTTTACAGAATTGTACTGGTTGCTCTTTTCAACGCAATTACAGTGAATAGGGACTGATGCTGTTAAGATTCCAAAATGATGCAAAAACACCATACATATGTCATAAACGTGGTTTATACATCTTGTGTACTATATTCCAAGTCTACTGAAGTCATACAGTAGTTTTGTCAGATGAACAGACTAACATTAGTCTTCCAGTCCAGCATGTTCATGAGAGACGTGGAGATGTTTGATTTGTGTCAGATCTTTTCAATTAATCAACCGATTCAGTTAACAAAACTGAATAATTTGATTACAAATCAGAGTGATGTGTCTCTTGAGTTCAGCTCACTGACTAACTGATTTAAATTTCAGTCTGTTCATGACACAAAGTTATTGTATGACTTGAGAAGACTTGGAATGTAGTGCACAAGTTGCATGGAATACATTTTAGGATACTTTATTGGTGTTTTAAATCATTTTTGAAGCTTGAAATTTTGGAATGACATGAAAGTGAATAAACGATGGACGGATTTTCATTTTTGGATGAAATTTCCCTTTTAAGAAAGCCCTCATTTCCCTCTTTCTTTTTTTGATCATTAGCAATTGTGCATACTCAAGAAAGATAAAGGCAATGATGTCCTCTGGTCATCTTTTTGGCTTTTGACTCATGTGTTTCCATTGTGTAAGCAGATTGATGGGCCTGCAAACTGTTCTGTGGAGAACACACTGTTTCTCTCATGGTCCATAAAATGGTTTTCTCTATTTCAGAGAAAGAAAAAACAACAACTTAGAAATGAAAAATAAAGCCTTCTGTTCAAAAATCAGGGTTATTCATCTGTTTAGAGTGAAAAGAGACAGGATGAGGGAGGGCAGATACAATCAGCACTATTAAATAATCATGCATCAGGGTATTTTAGTGATCATTTTAATGAAATGGAATATCTGGAGTTCATAAACTGTGCAAAACACTTCCACATTCACAAAAAGCTTCATGTAATGTAAGCCGATGACAGACAGACTGATCTCACTGAATAAACCCTGATCGCTCTCTCATTTCCTCGAAGAGATGCGATTTAAACAGACAAAGGGAAGAATAGAGTGCCCTGTCTTTCTCTCTCTCTGTGAAAAGTGTTAAGCAGATCTCTTGAGACTGTTGAATGGGAGAGAGAAGTGTTCATCCTCTTCTTCCAGCGACATTTAATCCCCAGGATCTGAAAACCACAGAAGTGCTCAGGACTAACACACCCGCTGAGCTACAGTCTGGACAGATGTGCCACAGGGTGGCTCCCAGACACTCAGAAAGAAAGAAATCAAGCAAACAAAAATGTCTGCTTGGTGTTTGTAGCCACATGAAATTCCAACAGGATTCTGTAATAATTTGCCAGGAATTTGTCATGGTGAAAGATTGTGTCAGACAGTGCAAATGCCTTCAATCTGTACATATAATTAACAGGCTAAACCTCCACCTTTCAGTGTTCAGAGACTTTAAATCCTTGACAGACATTTAGACCCCATTTACACCTGGAATTAACATCCGCTTTGGGTGATCTGATCACGAGCAGTCATTTCGAAATACAGGTGTAAATGGGCCCCAAAACATTTTGTGATTAGATCACTTAAATGTTCCCAAAGGATTGTGCCGTTTCAAATATCTCCACAAATCAAATGCTGTCGTACACGTTTATCATCTACTTTCTAGTGTCTGAATGCATTTGAATCCTGCTTGTGGAAAAACATATGATCATGGAGTTACTATTACATTTCTTTCAAATTTACTGGACAGACAGTGACCTCAGAATTTTTTGACACTTAAAAATGTATGGATGTCATCGCATTAAACAACACAAAATATCCAATGAAAAACTTTTAGGGCATCTTTTATTTAAAAAAAACACACAGTAATGCAATTTGAAGAGACACACCATTTATGGAATAAGAGTCTTTAGATATGCAGATATATTTAGTTTGTTGTTGTATATTGTTGTGTGTGTATAAATAATTTTGTAGCATGTGTGTTGTTGTGATTTAAATGTTATTCTGTCTGGGTAATTTTTTTGACCATATTACTTATTTGACTTACTGAAATACTTCATGACTGAGACTTGACCTCTACCAAAGCTCAAATCTCACAACAGGTGGTGTTTGCCTCTTAATAATAATAATAATTATAACCTAACCTATAAACAATTTTTCATTGCGTCATTGCGAAATTGGTTTAAGCTGTAGGAAAAACTCTGACATGTTTTGTTTTCAGTGTTATGTTCAACAAAACACATAAAAACAAAGCGTCGGGTGAATGCTAGTTTACTCAAGGAACTTCAGCGGCAACAGCAACGGAATACGGTACAACTGTATAGCCTGCACATCAGCATGACTTCACGACAGTATTACTACAACAGATAATAACAACGAGGAACTGGTTAGCAACCACAACATTTTCCCCCCTCCCACCAAGCTTAAGTATGAAACGAAGCTTCAAAGTCCTGGAAGTGTGCAGGGCGTGCCCTTGTCCTCACAGGGCGAGTTGTCATAGGGGCATCTTCAGATTGTGGGCTCCGACAATGTTCGGTTCTTGCTTCCTGTCCGGTGACTACATCAGGATCCAGATTTAGTGGCGGCAGAATGGGGTCCATAGGTCGGTTCAGGTTTTCTTCCATAACAGAGGGGGTGGGCACCCTTCGAAGACAACTGGCATGCCAGCGGGATCCATTAGCTAGCTCAAAAGTGACTGGCCCAAGCTGCCTTTTGACCTGAAGGGGCTCAGACAGGAAAGAGCTCAATTTATTGCTGCGATGTGGCCTACGGGCTCTTACCCAATCCTGTACTCTTATCTTTGTGGGCCGAACATGATGCTTGCTGTCATATCTGGCTCTCATGTTGCGCTGATGTTGATGAACCCGTGCCCAAATCGAAGTGTTCACTGGGAGCTGATGAGATGGGCGCAGCCTGCTCAACGGTAATTCTAGTTCTCTGCCAAGCATGAGACAGGAAGGGGACACCCCAGTGGTGGCATGTTGGGTAGCGCGATAATGCAAGAGGGTCTGGGAGAGAGCAGTCTTAAATGGGAAACCTTGGGCAAGGTGTGCACGTATACCATTTTTCAGACTTTGATTAAATCTTTCCACGCCACCATTAGCTTGAGGATGGTAGAAGGCGGTGCGTATATGGGCTATTCCCCTGGCAGCCAGGTACGATGAAAACTCACTGGAAACGAACTGCGGCCCATTGTCAGTGGTAATGGCCCGCGGGATTCCCCATCGGGAAAAGAGTTGCTCCAGGAAATCAACCATTGCGGAGGCTGTAACTGAGCCCATAGGCACAACCTCGGGCCACTTTGAGTGGAGGTCATACACCACAACTAGAAACCGCTGATGGTGAGGAACAGAGGCGAGCTCCCCACAAATGTCCATCTGTAGATGCTCCCATGGCTTGGTGGGCCAGTCAACAGGTTGCAAAGGTGGCAGTGCAGGAGCACCTGTTTTACCACTAAGCAGACAAGGTGCACAGTCACGAACAAGAGCTTCTAGCTCTCTGTCAATCCCTGGCCACCAAACCACATCTCGGCACCTCTGCTTCAGTCTAACTACCCCCACATGACCCTCGTGTGCCATTGACAGCACCCGCCCCCTAAGGGACAGAGGAATGACTGCTCGGTGCCCCCGTGCAATGCATGACTCACCCCAACATGTCAGTTCTGCCCTGACTCGGGAGAAAGGTGTCAGGTCAGCGCTTACCCGAGCTGGCCAACCGTTCTGAATGTAGGTGCTCAGGGTAACGAAGAGTGGGTCTGCTGCAGACTCTTGCTTAAGTTCTTCAAGAGACACTGCGGCCTGTAAGGGCTCATAAACTAACTGCACAAGCTCATTCTCTATATCTGACTCCGTCTGCGTGGCTGTGCTAGTCGGCTCCGCAGCTGAACGGGACAGGAAATCTGCAACCACGTTGTCTTTTCCAGGAGTGAACAGCAGCTGGTAGTTGTACTGATTCAACCTGTCAGCCCATCGGTGAAGCCGGAGGGGCTTGTGGCCCGTTCCAGTAGAGGACATGAGGGTAATGAGAGCCTGGTGGTCTGTTCTGAGAGTAAAGGATCGTCCATATAAATACATGTGCCAGCGTTCACAAGCCCAAATGCACGCCAATGCCTCTCTCTCTCCCACTGAGTATTTCTGTTCCGCAGTACTCAGAGCCCGTGAAGCAAAAGCGATAGGCATTTCAATGCCATCATGCAGCTGTGACAGGACTGCTCCGACTGCTACTGCTGAGGCGTCACATGTCACCAGGGTGGGGCTGGAGAGATCAAAATGAGCTAGAGTTGGTGGTGACGTGAGAAGGTGTTTGAGTCGACGAATAGCCTGCTCACAATCTGCTGTCCATGCCCATGGGGTGTTATGCTTGAGTAGTTGTCGTAGAGGCGCAGTAATTTCAGAATACTGAGGTAAGAACCTGAGATAGTAAGCAGTCATGCCGAGGAAGGATGCAAGCTGTCCAGCTGAGGTTGGCACTGGAAGGTTGAGAATGGCTTCAACATTGGCCTGCAATGGTGCGATACCTGAGCTGGACACCCGAAGACCAACAAAGTCTATTGCTGGGACAGCAAACACGCATTTTTCTGTGTTTAATGTCAGATTGTGTCTAGACAGAGCCGTGAAAACCCGCCTGAGGCATTCGTCATGAGTGGCCACGTCCTTTCCATGTACTACAATATCATCTAAGTACACAGCCGTACCTGGGAGCCCTGCTAGGACAGTGGCCATGATTTTCTGAAAGCAACTAGGTGCTGAACTTAGGCCAAAAGGAATCCTCTTAAAACGGAACAAACCCATGTGAGTCACGAATGCAGTCAGGTTCCTGCTGTCCTCGTGTAGGGGTATCTGCATGTAACCTTGCTTAAGATCCAGCTTTGTGAACACTGAGGAGCCATAGAAGAGTGTCGTGAGTTCCTCAATTGTCGGCAATGGGTATTTGTCTGGCACCACAGCCTTGTTAGGCCCCCGAAGGTCAACGCAGAGACGTATGCCCCCAGACCGTTTTTGCACAACCACAAGATTTGAGACCCAAGGGGAAGCATCAATGGGCTCAATGAGGTCTGCAGCTAGCATGCCCTGTAGTTCAGTGGTGACCTTGTCGCGCATGGCGAGAGGCACTCGTCGCAGCGGCTGGATTACAGGCGGTATATCTGGGTTAAGCAGGGGTTTGTGGGAAAAAACAGAGAAGCAGCCTAAACCACTGAATAGAGTGGGAAACTGTGTCTGCCATGGAGAGTCCACCTGAAGGATGGTTGCACCACTGTTGTCATGCAGAGAAAAGTCAAGGCTAAGGAACAGGTCAAGACCCAGGATGTTAGCGCCATGTGGAGTTATGTAAAATGGAAACACTGGTAGACGTTTATGCCCATATTGTACTGGCAGTTTAACTACTCCAGTCACTGCAATGCTAGCTGTGGCCATAACACAGAGCTTCAGAGGTGATGGTTGAATCAAACATCAGAGAAAAAATTTCTTTTTTTTTTTTTTTTTTTTTTTTTCTTTTTTTTTTTCTAGTGGCCATATTAAGCCAAGGAAATTAGCTCCTGTGTCAAGAAGCAGCGGAATGCAACAGTCTTTCAGCTGCACACCACATGTAGAGAAAGTGACTGAGTGAGGACCCACTGTATGAATTACAGCTGGTGAAGGCTGCGAACTGGACTTTGATCTGCACCACCTTGCAAAGTGGTTGAGCTTACCACAATGTCTACACTTTTGGCCGATAGCTGGGCAGTCTGGGGACCTGTTGGCATGACGAATGGAGCCACAGTTGCCACATTTCCTTCTTTGTTGACTTGACAGTGGCTGTGCTTGCTGGATGATTGCACCTGCAGGCTGGAACTCCTCATCCATGACTGTATTTGCAGGTACAGAGGTGATTTCACTTTTAGCTACATTAGTCTCTGCTATTTTAGCTGCACACTGTGTAGCTTCTTCAATTTGGAGTGCCAGAGTGAGAGCCTTATCCAAAGTAAGTCTATCATCTTCCATAAGCAGCCTCTCTCTGACCCGTGCACTGTTTGTTTTTTCAACAAGTTGGTCTCTAATTAATTCGTCACGGAGAGCACCGAATTTGCATGGCTCAGCAAATCAGCGACAAACTGACTGGCTGATTCACCCGATCGTTGGCATCTTTGTCTGAAATTTAGCCGTTTCAACAGCACGCTATGAGTCTTTTGAAAATGTCCTTTTAGTCGTGCAACAGCGTCAGAGTACGTATTTGCAGCGCAGAGCGTCTGGAAGATCCGTAATCCCTCAGCGCCGAGACAATGGATGAGAAGTGCGCGCTTTCTCCCGTCCGGGACATCATCCAAGCCCGCGGCTACAAGGTACGTCTGAAACGACACATACCACCGCTCCCACGGCACGACAGGTTCACCAGCGTGGGACAGAAATGGCTCAGGGGGAGGCAGAGATAAAGCCATCCTCATCGCCAAATGTTATGTTCAACAAAACACATAAAAACAAAGCGTCGGGTGAATGCTAGTTTACTCAAGGAACTTCAGCGGCAACAGCAACGGAATACGGTACAACTGTATAGCCTGCACATCAGCATGACTTCACGACAGTATTACTACAACAGATAATAACAACGAGGAACTGGTTAGCAACCACAACACAGATGCCTCTTATTCACAAATTATAAATGTGACTTAGCTGTCCAGATGCATTTTGAAGCTACTGTATATTCATTCTCTAGTTTTCACATATGTGAGCATGTTTTAGAACACACTCAGCATGTGTGTCAACATCCCTCCTCTCTCGTGCGTAACATTTAAACCCTTTTGTCATCTCCGTACATGTGTGGAAGACAGCACGCAGAGCAGACATCAGCCCCACGTCTGTGCATGTGTCTTGAGCACGCGAAGGTGTGTGAGAGTTACAAGTCTCAGTTAAAGAACTCTATCATCTGATTGTCAAGAGCAGCAATTATCACAGCCTTCTTTGCAGTCCACATACCATCTTTTCATTCTGCAGGGACCCTGTTCAAACAGAAGCTTCTAGACTCTGTCAATAAAAAGACCAATATGAACCTTATAACAAACAAGCCTCCTGACGCCTGCCAGTGACCCGGGTTCAAAAGAAGCGAAGACAAGCCTATGCACAGAACGTCTCTGACACTCTTGAGCCGCTGTGATTTGAAAGAAGGTGTGGCAATGCTACCACATCGTGTTTGATTTCATTTATTTAACTTAACACCCACACATAACGGCCTACAGTCATATCAAACAATTGAATATCTATCTATCTATCTATCTCATGTCTTGTTCACACTCATAGTTCTATCTGTCGGTCTGAACCCACCTTCCTGCGTGGTTCTTTTGTTGAAAGCCCTCAGGACCTCTACCCGGAGAGGACATAATAAAAACTCCAGTCAAGGTCATCCCACATCCTTAGTATTCAACATTCAGTTTTCAGAGAGAGAGTTGGAGAGAAATTACCAGTGCTGGGGAGTAAAGTCTAAAAGATTTTTAGTCCAAAAACAACACCATAAAATAGACCATACACTATATAAGCATGTCCATAAAAATGTAATTGTATAATAAGATTATATACACTATCATTCAAAAGTGTTTGGTCAGTATTTCTATATATGAATTTTATTCAGTAAGTATGCCTTAAATTGATCAAAAGTTTTTTTTTTACAGTTCTTCAATTTCAAATAAATGCGGTCTTTGAACTTAAATTCCATTACAGAATTCTAAGGGGGGGGGGGGGCGGGGGTTATAAGGGATTCATGGTTTCCACAAAGAAAGACAGCAGCTACAACTGTCTAACATTAAAAAGGTTTACTTTTTTTTTTTTTTTGTACCAATCAGCATATTAGATGTGAGGATCATGCTGACGTATCAACTTCAGTAAACGGGCTAAAAACACATCTTCCATCTTTATTTGACCCTCTAAACTCTAGCACTCTCTATTCTAATTCTTTTTATACATTTTTTTGAAATAAAATAACTGCATTCATTCATTTACTAACTGCTTGTTTTTCTTAAAAAAAAAACTAACACTTGCTTCTCTAAACTTTTTGCATTCTATCTATTTGTTTTCTTTTATTTATTATACAATTAACAAAAGCAAAACAGGGTTCTAACACTAGCTTGCTCTATTATTTTTCTATTCTATCGGTTTTCTTTTTTATTATAATAAATAAAAAAACCTTACTACATATACTGCGTTAAGCTAACTGAGACTCGTTATAGCACTTGCATATCATTGCTCTTTGATTGCTTCCATTGTTCTCATTTGTAAGTCGCTTTGGATAAAAGCGTCTGCCAAATAACCTGAAAGTGGAAATGTAATTTAATGTATCAATAAACAACACCCTTGTTGTGCCTAAGAGACTTCTTTCAAAAACATAGAAAAATCTCATCAACCTCATACTTCTGTAAGGTAGTGTGAAAACTAATTATAAACAGTAGTTACAGTTGTTTGTATAGTGAACAACTTTATCAAAATGGTAGATTCAATATAGTAATTTAATTAAATACTTTAAATTATGAGTAGCTGACCGTTTTAAAGTATGTTCCCCAACACAGGAAATTAGTGTTTTCACTAACTCGTCAAAGTCTGTGTTTTGTCTAAATAGGCACTACTGTCCAAGTAATGTGTCAAGCTTAACAAAATCCCAAGCCACAGCGTCACATTGTCACCCTTTACAATGCGCCGCTGTGACAAGGTGTGTTTCACACTTACAGTTTGTGATCTTTCTCTTCTGTTATCAAGGTAGTCGAAGAACAGCTCACACTGACTAACATTCAGCATGGTAACAGCAAATGGACAGAGCGGGACAGAACATTTAAAGCGAATGAATGAGAGACACCCCCTGAGGGTGATTTTGAGCCCTACTGAGAGTAAGACACCAAATGGCTCAGACACAAGAAAACTTGTTCTGTACTTCTGGCCAATACGGCTCTTCCACTGGCTCTGTGTGCTGGCTAAAAAAATCTGTCAAATTTTAAGTATTTAATACTTTTGCATAGCATAAAAACACTGGAGATTGATGTTATGTATTAGTTTCCGATATATTTTATCATTATTATACAAATGGTTTCAAACCTTAAGAGCACTAGAGAAACGCTTCTATTTGGCTTTTTTATCCAGGTTTGTTTTTGTAAATTACAAATTAAATTATCATACCAAATTGCATGAAATTTGCATGAAAAATTAAATTTTATAACAATTTGTAATTGATATTTATTTATTATTATTATTATTAATATTAATAATAATAATTATTATTATATTATTATTATTATTAATTTAGAGCAAAGATAAAACTTATTGATTGCATTGTCTCTGGATTAAAAAAAAGAAAAAAAGAATGTAATATGGGTGGAGGGATATAGTACACAAAAATCAGACGTTAGTTACTCATAGGAAGTGCAGAGAAGTGCCAGGCTGCAGGGGAACGTGCTAGACCACAGCAGGAAGGTGCCCCCGTGAAGCTCAGTCCACTATTAAGAGTAAATACCTGTGACTTATGCAGAGGACTCCCTGTGATTAATGTAACTATACCTAGCAGGTGGAGAGATCACACACATTTAGAGAGGAGATGACAAAAGGACCTTGCAACTCACAACACGCACTTCAGCATCAGAGCTGGAAGTACAAAACTCATGTTTCACTTTGCGCGCGCACAAACACACACACACACACACACACCAACACAACACACACACACACACACAAAGACACACACAAACACACACACACACAGCATTGGATCGAGTAAATCAAAGATACGACACGTGGGCCCCCCCTCCGCACCCCCCCCCCCCGCCTAGGCATCGGACGCCTCGCGTGCGGTCCGTCGTGCATCCATTAGAAAATGTTGTGAAAGTGGACAAAGGGTGAAAGAAATGATGGAGAAAGAGAGAGGGGGAGAAAACACAAAGATCAGAGAGTGTGTTTAACAAGGGGACCCAGCCTGCGCTGATATTTGCTTAAACTTTGCCAAAAGAAAGCGTACAGAGTTCTGAGGTTTCGGGGGTGAGGGTGTGGGCGTGTGTGCGGTTTGGGATGACAGGATAAATGGATTACTGACCATAACAAATAAACCTACGTCATCCCGTTTGGCTTGGCCGGGACGAGCCACTTTCCAGTATGAAACTCCTGAGACGGTAGGACATGTGAGGTCTGCCAGTGACCTTACAAATGAACGCATGCACAAGCCACGAAAAAACTAAAAGACATGCTGGATATTCAATATTCTCTAATAGGATTTAGAGAAGGAGGTAAGTAATAATGTCCCGCTGTTGTTGTGGATGGATGAAAGCATCCAACAAAAACTCTCCTTGCACAAGTTCTGGACTGAGGGTATATGACAAGAGACATACCAAATAGGGTCTAAACATCGTCCTAATGCATTTCCTCCAATGTAAATACATGTAACAAGGGTGTATGTACCCAGGATCTTCATTGTCATGTTTGATTCAAATGATTTGAACTGACAAAACTTCACCATTCAGTCATGGTTTCGCTTCGTTGCAGCTGCTAGTTAAAAAAGGCAAGCCTTTCATAATGTATACATAATGATGTTAAAGAGAGCGAGAGCGAGAGACAGAGAGAGATTACGCTTGTGATTTAGTTAAGCAGTGTTAGAACTATGTATTTAAGATGTAAATATCTCACTCATTCTTTTCTCCAGGTCTGGAGGCCAAACATGACATGTAAGCGCTCTCTCACTCCGGATCTCTGCAAAAATAGATCATGTCACACTCCGGAATGTAAACTCAAACTAGGGAGCAAATTAGTCGGCCACAAATGATTGCTAAAAGTATGAAGTTTTCCACAAAAGCTCCCGGTGGAGTGGTTTGCCGAGGGCATGGAAATCAGACCCGCACATGTTTCGAGTTGAGGAGCGAGGGGGAAGAGGAAGGGGTGTGTTCCAGGAGTGTTAGAGGCTCTTGTCTTCTGTGAGAGGATGGAGGAGAATAAAAGGATGAGTACAACAGAGCTTCTGTTCTGCAGAGCTAGAATATCAATGGCAAATCTTCTCAAACCCAAACTTCAATCTGATGCTGACAGTCTTTTAATAGACAATTAAAACACGGAAGAACAAAATTAGCCTGCTCATGATCAAGGATCACACAGGAGTGAATCCACTAAACATTTGAAAAAGGAATGAAAATCCTTAACATTTCTATTCATTCTTTTAGCAAGGGATAATGTATTTTTGTAGGCCCAAACCAGGAAACAAGTTAGCATTAAGCACTTCTGGTTCCATCATCCTAAAAGCAATGATTTATTAATTTTTTTTGGTTAAATGTCTGAAATAAAGTCTGTGGTTAACACAAGCTTAAGATATTTTCACATTTTATTCTACAACTTAAAATACATCAGTAATACCGCAGTTGTGATTTTTTTATTGTGATTTTACGTTGGTGTATATACATATTTATTTATTTTTTAATTACTTGTCCTGAAAAAGTGCCAAAGTGGGACTAGAGGTTGTCTGCATTAAATGTCATCATGTCAAAAATGTAAACTCATCTACTCATAAGTCCACTTTTACAGCTGCATTATGTTTTTAATTACATTCTTACAAACAATTCTAACTCAAACTTTCAGGGAAAATGTTTTTGAAACAAAGACTGAAAGCTTAATTGTGCTGACATTGAAGTCTTGTGACCACAGTGTAGTTCGTTTATAGCCTATAAAAATAAAAATAAAAGCTTTATTAGCTTTTTGTCTTCTTGCAGTCAGGCTTCAAAATTCATTCAAGTTGTGTCCATTTGTGAAGATTATCATGATGAGCAAAAAACGTCTAATAATCATAAACCTTTGGTCACAGAGCTTGTTTCGTGCAATAATCCAAAGGCCAATGGAAAAATCCTACTGTGTTTTTGAGAGAACCAGGTGGTGCTAACATCCAAGTCATTGTACAAAAATGTGTTATCCGTAATTTATTTTTACAAAATACTACTGATATAAGGTTGCATCTCTAATCAACACTGGTAAAATAACAACCAACCAGTAACTAAACAGATTTAAGTCTCAATTAGTTTGCATGTATTTGATACACTAAAAAGAATCAACTCATTAATTCACTAAATGGACTACACTGGTTATGCTGCACATCTTTGATTAACTAAAAAGAATCGACTCAACAGTAATTTGCAAAAAATGGGACTGTCTCTTATGGCACTTTTTGTTTTAAAATCACTAAAAATCATTTTCATTTCATTTCAATCAAATTTCATTTGATTTTCAAAATCAAAAGTCATTTGTTCTACACTGATCCCACTTTCTGTTTCATGCAGTAGATAGCGGTGTTGAGAATTGTTAGTGGAACTGAACATCATAATTTACAGCTTTTTTTTTTTAAATGTGGAACCGGTTCTCTGTATTCTCCTGCATCCTCCACTACCCAGCAATCAGAACCAGCCTGTAAAATGGGGAAATGCGTCATGCAAATTGGGTTCACCACCAATTGTTTGGGTAGGTTTGCACCGTTAACCTGATTCAATGCAGACAGCGCACACAAATAAACCACTCTATCAGCGGACGCAAGTTAAATTAGCGAATTCCATCCACAACATGCTGTCAGAGGCGCAATCACAGTTTAGTTTATCCTTGTTCATCTAAGAGCAAACCAAGAAAACCACTGATTGAGTAAACATAAACCTCCACCATGTAAGGTACCATATGTGTGAATTTGACACTTCCCACTGCAATTGACATCCAGCATAGTGCCACACTAGATGCAGAATGGTTCCTGTCAGGTTATAGTAACACTGCCTTTAAGGTCAATTATGGGAAATGTTTAGGAAGTCCTCTGAATGCTAACATATGCAGCGTAATGGCCACAGTATGAGGGCCCCACAGACTTCCACTGTACACATGATATATTCAAGCGATCACTGTTTAGAGCAACCCATTTCCTTTTAAACACACACCTATCTGGCTCACAAGGTGCATTTGTGTGTACGGAACAGAGCGCTTCTACTGTTGTGTGGTGATATGTTCTTGTGTTAATCCTCTGCAGAACACCACATACACCGCCGTGTAGGAGCGCTAGAAATTAGTTCAGATATGGGTAGATTCAGACTGGCATGATCCTGGAGCTCTCTTCTCCAGAGATGCAGTGAAATAGCCTGGTCCAACTTTGATGAAAACCCTGCAAGCCAAGAACCAAGGTCAGATTTTAGAGCAATTACTACAATAACAGAGACTTTGCATGGAAATGTGTGTTGTATTACCAGATGACCCCAAATGTAATGAAATGCATAACCATTAGAATTTGAATTTGGTCTCATTTCCACATACCATATGAGATTACTACTTAAATTAGGAAATTGCAGTAAATATAAGCAGAATAATTATATTAATGAACTTATTTAACCTCATGTTCTTTGAAAATTGACTCTACATTTTTTTTTATGTGAGTACCAGAGACCCCAGTGCTGTAAATGTAAAAATAACAACCATTTTAGAATTAATCTTTCCCCTTAAGTTCCGAATATGTTCCTTTGTCTTTAATCAAAACCCAGCATGCAAATATAATTCACAAAGTATCACAAAGTAGACATTCTGTCTGATTTTAGTCAAATTGTTATAAATGAACGAACAAATGAATAAATGAATGAATGAATTAGATACATATGAACATTTACATTTCATAATTTAGCAGAGAAAAAAAATCATATACCGTACTGATTTGTTGTGTCCATCAATAAAACTCAAATGTATCCACAGTTAACCAAATAAAATAATTAATATTTTCTAGCTGGAAATGTGTCTCATCTAATATGGTAACTTTGTCTCCGTTAAGGTAAGTAATATCTTAATGGATTATTTTTGAAGCTTGCGATCAAGTATGTACACTCTTAAAAATAAAGGTGCTTCAAAAGGTTCTTCAAGCGATGCCATAGAAGAACCATTTTTGGTTCCACAAAGAACTATTCAGTCAAAGGTTCTTTAAAGAACCATCTCTTTCTTACCTTTTTATAATCTGAAGAACCTTTTTTCGCCCCAAAGAACCTTTTGTGAAACAGAAAGGTTCTTCATATGTTAAAAATTATTTATGGAACCATTTAGACAAAAGGTTCTTCTATGGCATCATGAATCACCTTTATTTTACGAGGATGTATTTATTATTTATTAATAATTCATTGTTAAATAGATGGAAAAGTGTGAACATGATACCTAAATGCTAATAAAACAGCCTTTGGCTCTCTCAGACCCCATGAGAACAGGGGAGAACATAAGAACACATCCACACATGAAAAAAAAAGTGCATTTCAAGACAGGTATGTAAGGTATAGTGTGGATGTCAGCATCAATAATATATTAAAAAAAATAATAAAAAATGATACAATTGCTCCAATTCGTATGCAGTTAAAGTCCTGGAAAAAATGTCACTTTAAAAACCTAAAACCTGGAAGAAGCACTGCTAGGTAAATGCAGTTTTCTCTCAGCGTTAATATCAGAACCTGCATCTGGTAATTGAGGGGGGAACGTCAGGCGTCCATTAACCCTGTCAGGTATGATTAATGTGGATGCCTCGCCCCACGGTTCACCCCTTGTGTGACGGACAGGCCTGATGTGATTGGTCACAGCTCTGGTAGCGAGTGATGGTGATTCGCTGACATTGTGGTGAGGTGTGTGGTTTGGATGGCGATTTGATTACATGTGTAACACAGAGGGGAAAACCACTCAACAACGAAACGAGAACCGCACTGCTACTCTCCGAGAAAGGCAGACAGGAACATGGGAGTTAGAAAAGCCACAGCAGGAGATGCCGGGCAGTTCAGCGAGGCGGTGGACGAGTGAGAAGTGATAGATTTGTGAATGACATGAACCAAGTTCTCCTACCAGTCGTCCAAAGTAGCCCCGGTTGAACGCACCATGGATGAACCCAGGTAAAAAAAAAAAAAAAAAATGATGGCGTAAACACATCTGCATTCAATTGGAAGTTCTTTATCTTTGTGATCCTGACAGATACTCTGCTATTAAAATCATCTTTCATTCTGTATTACATACTGCTGGACAATATGGTGATATACGTTAACAAACTAACCAATCTCACCATCATTTCTCTGGTAAGCCTGAATGTTTTGATGGATTTTCCTGAGAACCACTGATCAGAAACCTGTTATTTTCTATTACAGTGATTCCGTTAAAGGAGTTGATTTTCCTCAGGGACAGTTTAAATCTTGCTTTCTCTGAAGGGCGGATCGTTCTACTGTAACTCATTTATGCGAATCTTACTGACTTCCTCTTCCTGTTTCACAAATCATGGAAATATGGGGGTCAGATATGAGTCATGCATATCCACTGAGTTGAAAAAGATATTGTAGCATCATCACGCAACAGATCAGATGTTATTTACAATGGGACAATTATACAAGTCAGCATCTGCATATAAATTACTATGTCCAGCTAATTTTTTACAACTGCTAACTACTCATATGAAACACAGTTTGAAAGCTTGTGAAAGTGCTTTCAAATGATTAATTGTGATTAATCACATCCAAAATAAAAGTTTGTATTTACATAATATATGTGTGTGTATGTGTACTGTGTGTATGTATTATGTATATATAAATACAAACACATACAGTATATTTTTAAAAATATCTATATGTATTTACATTGTATATATTTATAGTCAGATAACTTACATAATTATATTAAAATATATTAAATAAAAAACATTTTTCTTAAATAATACATGCATGTGTGTATTTAGATATACAGAATAAATATACCTAGTACACACACATATATTAGTAAACAAAATGTAATTTTTTATTTAATTTTAGATGGATATCGACGCACATACACAAATAATAATATCTACATATATATATTATATATATATTTTTTATATTTTTATTTTTTTTTTACAAAATAGACAGTGGTGTGAAAAAGGTTTTTGCCCCTTTCCTGTTTTTCAAATTTTTTGCATATTTGTCACACTTAAAAGATTCAGATCATCAAACTAATTTTAATATTACACAAAGATAATTCAAGTAAATACAAAATGCAGTTTTTAAATGATGATTTCCTTTATTAAGGGAAAAAAGCTGTCCAAACCTACGTGGCCCTACGTGAAAAATTAATTGCCCCCTCTTGTTAAATCATGAAAAAACTGTGATTAACCACATTATTTTAGAAAGCTGAGTTAAATTTCACTAGCCACACCCAGGCCTGATTACTGTCAGACCTGTTGAATCAAGAAATCACTTAAATTAAACCTGTCTGACAAAGTGAAGCATGCAACACATCATGCCGTGATCTAAAGAAACTCAAGAACAGATGAAAATCAAAACAGTTGACATGTATCAGTCTGGAAAGGATTATAAAGCCATTTCTAAGGCTTTGGGACTCCAGCGAACCACGGTCAGAGCCATTATCCACAAATTGAGAAAACTTGGAGCAGCGGTGAACCTTCCCAGGAGTTGCCGGCCAACCAAAATTACTCCAAGAGCACAACGACGACTCATCCAAGAGGTCATAAAAGAACCCAGAACAACATCTAAAGAACTGCAGGCCTCACTTGCCTCAAATAAGGTCAGTGTTCATGATTAAACAATAAGAAAGAGACTGGGCAAAAACGTCATCCATGGAAGAGTTCCAAGGCAAAAGCCACTGCTGACCAAAAAGAACACAAAGGCTCGTCTCTCATTTGCCAAAAAATATCTTGATTATCCCCAAGACTTTTGGGCAAATATTCTGTGGACTGATGAGACAAAAGTTGAACTTTTTGGAAGGTGTGTGTCCCGTTACATCTGGCGTAAAACCAACACAGCATTTCATAAAAAGAACATCATACCAACAGTCAAACATGGTGGTGGTAGTGTGATGATCTGGGGCTGCTTTGCAACTTCAGGACCTGGACAACTTGCCATAATTGACGGAACCATGAATTCTGCTCTCTATCAGAAAATCTTGAAGGAGAATATCCGGCCATCAGTTTGTGACCCTCAAGCTCAAGCGCACTTGGGTTATGTAGCAGGACAATAATCCCAAACACACCAGCAAGTCCACCTCTGAATGGCTCAAGAAAAACTAAATTAAGGTTTTGGAGTGGTCAAATCAAAGTCCGGACTTAAATCCGATTGAGAAGCTTAAACAGTCCATTCATGCTCGAAAACCCTCCAATGTGGCTGAATTAAAACAATTCTGCAAAGAAGAGCGGGCCAAAATTCCTCCACAGCGATGTGAAAGACTTCTTGCCAGTTATCGCAAACACTTGATTACAATTGTTGCTGCAAAGCATGGCACAACCAATTATTAGATTTAGGGGGCAATTAATTCTTCATGTAGGGCCAGGCAGGTTTGGACAGCTTTTTTCCCGTAATAAAATAAATAATCATTTAAAAAAACAGCATTTTGTATTTACTTGCATTATCTTTGTGTAAAATTAAAATTAGTTTGATGATCTGAAACATTAAAATGTGACAAATATGCAAAAAAATATAAAAAACAGGACGGGGGCAAAAAACTTTTACACCACTGCTATATATATATATATTTATAATATATATAATATTATATATAGATAATATAGATATTATATATTAAGATATACAGTGGGGAAAAAAAGTATTAGTCAGCCACCAATTGTGCAAGTTCTCCCACTTAAAAAAGATGAGGGAGGCCTGTAATTTTCATCATAGGTATACATCAACTATGAGAGGACAAAATGAGAAAAAAAAAATCCAGAAAATCAAATTTTTGGGATTTTTAAAGAATTAATTGGTAAATTCCGCTGTAAAATAAGTATTTGGTCACCTAAAAACAAGCAAGATTTCTGGCTCTCACAGACCGGTAACTTCTTCTTTAAGAGGCTCCTCTGTCATCCACTCGTTACCTGTATTAATGGCAACTGTTTGAACTCGTTATCAGTATAAAAAAAACACCTGTCCACAACCTCAAACAGTCACACTCCAAACTCCACCATGGCCAGGACCAAAGAGCTGTCAAGGACACCAGAAACAAAATTGTAGACCTGCACCAGGCTGGGAAGATTGAATCTGCCATAGGTAAGCAGCTTGGTGTGAAGAAATCAACTGTGGGAGCAATTATTAGAAAAGGGAAGACATACAAGACCACTGATAATCTCCTCGATCTGGGGCTCCACGCAAGATCTCACCCCGTGGGGTCAAAAATGATCACAAGAACTGTGAGCAAAAACCCCAGAACCACACAGGGGGACCTAGTGAATGACCTGCAGAGAGCTGGGATCAAAGTAACAAAGGTTACCATCAGTAATACACTGCGCCGCCAGGGACTCAAATCAGCAGTGCCAGACGTGTCCCCCTGCTTAAGCCAGTCCATGTCCAGGCCCGTCTGAAGTTTTGCTAGAGAGCATTTGGATGATCCAGAAGAGGATTGGGAGAATGTAATATGGTCAGATAAAACCAAAATAGAACTCTTTGGTAAAAACTCAACTTGTCATGTTTAGAGGAGAAAGAATGCTGAGTTGCATCCAAAGAAACCATACCTACTGTGAAGCATGGGGGTGGAAACATCATGCGTTGGGGCTGTTTTTCTGCAAAGGGACCAGGACGAATGATCCGTGTAAACGAAAGAATGAATGGGGCCATGTATCGTGAGATTTGAGTGAAAACCTCCTTCCATCAGCAAGGGCATTGAGATGAAACGTGGCTGGGTCTTTCAGCATTGACAATGATCCAAACACACCATCCGGGCAACGAAGGAGTGGCTTCGTATGAAGCATTTCAAGGTCCTGGAGTGGCTAGCCAGTCTCCAGATCTCAACCCCAAAGAAAATCTTTGGAGGGAGTTGAAAATACGTGTTGCCCAGCGACAGCCCAAAACATTACTGCTCTAGAGGAGATCTGCATGTAGGAATGGGCCAAAATACCAGCAACATGTGTGAAAACCTTGTGAAGACTTACAAAAAACGTTTTAGACCTCTGTCATTGCCAACAAAGGGTATATAACAAAAGTATTGAGATGAAATTTTGTAATTGACCAAATACTTATTTTCCACCATAAATTGCAAATAAATTCTTTAAAAATCCTAAAAATCTGGATTTTTTTTCTCATTTTGTCTATCATATTTGAGGTATACCTATGATGAAAATTAAAGGCCTCTCTCATCTTTTTAAGTGGGAGAACTTGCACAATTGGTGGCTGACTAAATACTTTTTTTCCCCACTGTATATGAATGCAAATGAGATCTTTTTCAATTATTTAATAATTATAAAACTATTTCAGTGCTAGGAACCGGCAGAGAATCATCTCTGCTGTACAGAATCATCAAATCCCTGCCTCTGTCAACAGTAGTCTTTTTTTTTTTGCAGACATTTTGTTTGCTTTCTCAAAATCCCTTTGAGAAGTCAAAAGTCTTTCAGCTGGTGTTGGTGGATGAGAGTTTGACCTGACAGTAAAGAGACAGCAGATAAGACGACATCTAACCCTCTGAACCGGGACACCAAAGATAGATATGAGCTCTGCTCTGTCCTTTGCTCTGCCTGAGACATTCACTACTCTGTTTAGCTTGATTGTTTGCCATGGTAACATAAGACGAAAAAATATTTGATAGCTGAAATCCAGGCCAGACAGAGCCATAATTAATTGCTTATAAAAACATTCACCTGCCAAGTGCTGTAGAACATGAACCTTTAGTATATCCAGCATCATACGCCAGGAATTTAACATAAAATATAGAGACTAAGTTACTTGCTCTTGATAGCGCACTAACAAGCTACCCGGCCCAGAATTGTGAGAACTCTCCATTTGGACCAAATTGTTCCCGGATTCCTTTATATTCACATTGTGTTTGTGAAGGATCAAGCCTAACATTGTTATCGTGATCCCATTTTAACACATAATTTAATATCAGTGATGGAGAAAATGAAACTTGCATCATAGATTAAACCCCTTAGTCTCTCTTCTCTCTCTCTCACACACACACCACACACCATGGCAGCTGCATTATGTTTTAAATTTATGAACAGATAAAAGTAGGATAACTAAGAGCAGTGGTGCAGCAGGTGAGCTGGCCTGTGTTCGTTCGTTTGTCTCGTTTGTGTGTGTGTGTTTGTGTGTGTTCATAAAAGTGGTGATGATGCAGAGATCCAGGCCTGTGTTGGTTCATAAAAGCAGTGGGATGCAGGGAACAAGCACTCCAGTGGCCTTAAGGGAACTTTAGGCAATGAGATGATGTCACCAGTCATTAGTATGTGGGTGTAGGTCATGTTTTGTGGTTTCATTACTTTTGAACAAATTCATTTGCACATATTGGACTATATTCTAAACATTCACACGCTCATTTTACCTCAGATGCAAGTGGTTGTATTGGAGTACAAGGGAATGTCTCAGATTGGACTGAAGCAGCTCATCATAACACAAGATGATAGATAGATAGACACAGACAGACAGACAGACATGTTTTTAATATTATCGCTCTAAAGCAAATTGTTTAAATATTATCTGTAATAATATAATATTATTCTAAATAATACATTACTCTAATAAATCTGTAATAATCTGTGTAGTCTGAATAAAAACAACATTTACACTTGGTAAATATAAAAATGGAAATAATGTTTTTATGTTAAAAAAAATTAATCTTTAACAAATAATTATGTAAAAATGCTTAGTATAATTATGCTAACATAATCAATCTTTTAAGTTTTTTTTTTATTTACTTACATTTTAGCTTTGACATTTTTAAAATAAATTTTGTAATTTTTTTCCTCTCTCTCAAATTTTGTACGACCCCCTAGAACCCCCTTGAAGCCCAGTGGGGGTCTCTGAGCCCCAGTCTGAAAACCCCTGAATCTAGAACCTGCCAGTGGTTATCAGAGCCAGAGCAGCTGTGTAAGGAAGAAATAGTATGAGACAGAGAGAAGGAAATAGAGAGCGACAGACTGGGCTGAACGCAGGAATGTATATGGCATTAAATAATAATAATAAATTCTATATGCAGCCTCTTTCAAAGCAGTGATAATGAAGCACAATGAATCAGATTAAAGATTCAGATACATGCGCCTGTCCTGCTGTTTACATTTTTACGTTCATAAAGAGCAAATAATCAATGGTGTCTTTAAGAAATTTACGGCTTTAATAACAGATGATGAAGTGTATGAAAAAAAGGGAGTAACAAAAGGAGAGGTATGTTACTCTTTCTTTTTTGCAATCTTTAATGCACAGTTGCCAAATCACAGACAATGCGGAATTGTGCGTGTTGTGTTTGGAAAACACCTCTCATTCTTTCAAAACGCTTGGAATTGAGCTCGGCTGTCAACGAATGGACAATATTGCTTTTGTTTCCCAGTTCTGTCTCTTCCCTCTGCTCAGATCTAGAGTCTGATAACAGATGAAAAGATAGAGCACTGCATCGTTTGGACCGAGACTCAATCCCGCTTCTATCAGGTAAACGTCTAAGCTGCTTTATAGGCAAATGCTGGGTGGCGTCACAAAACATCCACATGCTGTTTGAACTGTGCAGCTGCTTGTCAGGTTTAATTAGAGAAAAGACAGGAAAAGTATGTGGAAGACAAATAACCAAAAATGTCTCCAACATGTGATTAACTGTAATACACTATTTAATTTGCTTTCTTCCTGTTCAAAGAGTAGTCATATACATACATACATACATAAATATATATATATATATACATACATATGCATATATACAAGATATATACACACTTTTTTGTCAATACACTGGTAATTTTGAGGCTATGGGCTCTATGGGCATCAAGTTAGTTTAATATTTAACACATAAAATATGAAGTAAAAAGTGACAGCAATCAAATCCTTAATTAAAAGTGTTTTTATAGACGTCACTGTCAGAAAATGTTTTAGTGCAGGGTGGATCCATTTTTCTGTTGTTTATATGCATGTCAGTTGTCAAAAATGACAGCTTGCAATTAGAAAAATGTGTTTACTGTAAGTTCATTACTACACATTAGAGTTTACCATTCACACGCTTCAGTTTTTAACGTTTCTGTGATATTAAAGACTGAATATATGCTACACCGTTGCTAAAAATAATAATAATAATAATATTTCCCACAAGAACATACCAGACAGATCTTCTGACGTGTTACCGAGAGACATTCAACGTGTTCGGTCGTGCATGTCTCCTGAATGAAAATACAAAAGAAAGGCGTTTTAAGTCTCACACGGTTGATGGGCTGGATTGGTGTGTTTGTTATTGTAAGAGATGACTGCTGGCTTTTAAAGCCCGTCAGCAGGACCCCTGTCAGGAGACCCTCTCTGTCTTTCTAACACTCACATATTGTAGATCCCATGACTCATCTAGATGCCAAGCAAAAGTTCACATAAAGCCAAACAAGTAAGTACAATTTTCAACTGTCTGGAAACAAATTTCGGCCGAATGCAGCACCTGTAATTGATAAAAAATAATTTAAATGTGCTAAAAAAATCTGTTTATTCATTCTGTCTTTCTCCTGGGATATTTCTAAGTCAATACCGAATTCATTTGATATTTAGTTCCAACAAACATGATTGACAGAGCTTATAATGACTCCAAACCAGAAGTTTCCCTGACATTTTTTCACTGACTGTAATATTTCACATATATTTAAACAATGTTAAAGCTCTGACAGCATAAGTGTGCAGTCCTGGGGCAATATCACCTAAGCCAACAGGAAGATAACACAACAGCCCATTGTTGCGAGCAGAACAGAAGTTGTATTGTGGTTAAGCTGTTTCAGTTCAAAAGAATTCAATGTCGAAAGCGTTGAGTCCAATTAAGAAACACCAGCAGCTTTCACTGGGTGTTATTCCAGGGCTCAGCCATGTTTCTGTTGGCCTGCCCGGCCAAGGTATGATGGGGAAAAATGTTCCTGCTGTGAATGTGAGATATTTGAACAAACAAGTGAGCACAGGTTAGAGCAGTAGGGCAACTCTTAAGAAGTGAGGTCCACTGGGAGAATTGGATGACAGGGTTGATCTGAATTCACACAGAAGTTTTGCCAGGGATGGGTTCACACCGTCAAACCAGGCTTTGATGACCTATAGCTGATCCTAGATATCCTGCTGACAGAGAAGCGAGGAACGATCAAAGTCCAAGGCAGAGATAATGAGGAATAACAGAGTTTGTTATTAAGAATATTAAGCATCTTGGATCGGGCTGGCATGAGAGATCTGTCAGCAGTCGGACAGGCTGTGAGCATTAGCTCATCACTTAGCAAACAGAATTAATATGATCTTAAATGGATAGTTCACCCAAAAACTCTGGTAACATTTACTCACCCTTATGTCATTCTAAACCTGTAGGTTTCTTGGTTATAAATTAAAATTGATTTATTTTGTGTGTGTAGTAATACACAGGCTCTGTACAATTAAAAATGTAAGTTGTTATTCACTAAAAATATTGACACCTTTTGTAGCCCTTCTTTCTTTTTTTATACAGTTTTTTCATAAGAGCATCAAGGAATTTTTTCTAGTTTCAGACCTCGTCAATGAATCAGCCGATTCAGTTCATAAATGATCTGAATGATTCGTGACACAGTGATCTGGTCTCAGTGGTTAAAGCAACTGTATGTAACGGTATGTCCCTCTCAGATGTCGATCGGTTCTGAGTGTAGGTAAATTCTGGTGAGCAGGTATGAAAGTCCATGAAAAAGGCAGATTGCTTTATGGCAGCAACAAATGCACATGTACAGATATCCACTGTAATTACGACAGCGATACATTTATGACGTGAATGTGAATTCCACTTACTTCGCTGATGCAGGGGGCTCCAAGTTGCAAAAATACACAAAACTACAGTTGCTTTAAAAGAATAATTCACCCAAAAATGAAAGTTTGCTGAAAATGTATTCACCCACAGGCCAATCTAAGATGTAAATATTTGTTTAAAATTAGAAGAAATTAAGCATTACATCACTTGCTATTGAATCCTCTGCGATGAATGGGTGCCGTCAGAATGAGTCCAAACAGTTGATAAAACATCACAATAATCCACAAGTAATCCACATGACTTCAGTAAAGCAGTTGATGTCTTGTGAAGCAAAATGCTGTTTGTAATAGACAAATTCATTAATATATTTTTAGCTTCAAACCATTGCTTCCATCTTAAATGCGAATTCTATTCCTTTAATGAAGTAGAAGACATTGAATAATGACTTAAATACTCATCACTTCAGAAGATTTATAATCTAATCTTTACAATATTTTAGGTAGCTTTTTCATTCTACTTGAAGCTTGACAGCGACAGTCGTCATTCACTTTCAACTCGAAAAAAGAACATTACTGATTTAAAGAAATATGAGGTGAGCAAATAATAGCAGAATTAAAATTTTTGGTCGAACCATTAAGGGTTTATGGAATTTGAAGAAGTAAAATGTTACTGACACTAGTCTGGATTAGAAACATAGAAAGTTTGCATGACTCAAACCTTACTGCTCATAAACAGAGTCCAGGTCCTCCTAGACCTCAGCAGTTTAGAGATGAACTCATCTCGGTCTCACAGGGGGAGCAGAGCGCACTGTGCAGGACTTTATTGCTCTGGATAATATTGACTCAACTTTGAGCTCCTCAGCATAAGCCTGTAATAGTGTTTATCCAGGAGAGAGTTGAGGGGAATCCACACTCTCTGAAACACAGATTAAAGGCCAGAGTGGAGCATCAGTCCGCTCTGGTGTCTTATGGAAACATTACATGCATTCAAACATAAGCAGTTTCACCCCAAAATCAACTTAAAAGCAGCAGGCAAACAGTCTCATTACGATTCTCTCCATTCCATTCATTCCAGATGCAACCAATGAAGTCATCACCATTTTCACGCAGAATTAGTAATAAACACAGGTGGTACAGGAAGTATTTTTCTATAGATACAGTCATGGCAAAGAGGCCTCATCAATTATCAGAGGATACCATAATTCCATAGCTACTCATTCATTTGTACGGGAAAATTCTAATATTTTCACCTATTTAAATAGAGAGCAAATATGATCTATATATTATGTTTGAGCAAATTTTGTAATAAATAAGTTCAAATATTTGTAAAAATGATCATTTACTATTCTCATTTTCATTGTCAAACACTTTCAGAAATGCACTGGCATGGCCTTCAATACAAGATATTTAGAAAAACAGGCAACATGTTGAGACTAATTAGAAGTCCACCTTGAAATGGGATGAATAATTGAAAATATTCTTCAGCAAATTTCTAAAAATAAACATCAGCCATGCATTTCTAATAGATTTTTGGGTGTCTGTTTTGTTTTCTATCTACTGCATATGACCAACTACTGAACTATTTTACCTGGATAAGGCACCTCTGCTACTTTAACTAGTTCTGTAATTGTCAATCTTATCAAATAAGTATGTGCTACATGCAAATGCTGTTTTGGATGTCTACGTCTATGAACCACTGCCTTAAACCAGACAGTCCTCAAATTTCCCAGCTTACTGACTGTATACATAGTGAACCAAGTTTATTTACCTCACCTGATCTAGTAAAGGGTTACTGTACATCCCCGACCTCACGACTGTGTGATCATGCTCTCATGCTCAACACATGCTCAGAGCTGCATTCCGGCAGTGCTGAAAAGGCCATGCAATCCATACATCTCATTCCACAGGCCACTATGTAAACAGGAAGAGATACAAAATCTCTGCCTCAGTGTAGTTGATCTGTAGAGTGGGCACAGGTCCAAGCACAGGAGAGACAGAGAGGGAACAAATGAGGTAAAACGGACAGAACAGATACTTCTGTGGAAATCTGTGCACATGCTTGCGTGTTGTGTGTGGACATTCTGGTTTTTACATGGTTTTACAGGAGAACACTTATGGTACATCCGGCCGGTTAGTGTCAGGGGCTCGAGTGTTGTGACAGGGGAGTTAAACTAGGAGCCATTGTTGCGTCACACACTTCTTAACATTATATATGGATGTGCCTATCCAGGACAGTACACATTTAAAGATGTACTGTGTGTCTTGCGTCGGTCTTTCCTGTGGCATGTCTTAAAGGGATAGTTCACCCAAAAATGAAAATTCTGTACTTAATTACTCACCCTCGTGTCGTTCCAAAACCGTAAGACCATCGTTCATCTTTGGAACACAAATTAAGATATTAAACGTAAATAATGTTGTCTTGAACACATTTTGTGAATTGGATCAACTGTTTCATTGAAAAGATTCAATTAAATGATTCATGATTCATTCATGAATGAGTTTATTGATGAACCAGACATCTCTGTCATAAACATGACAATAGGAGCTAGAGTAGATTTTCAATTAAAAACACGTTTTTTTTCAACAAATTATATAGACCAATTTTATGTTACTTTTTGCTTCAGTCTCTATTTATTTCAACTGCATGCCAAACAGCGATCAAAAAACTTTATCTAAATATCAATCTAGAAATATTCAATCTATATATCAATCTAGAATATCTAGAAAGAAATTCTTGTGGATTCCATGGAAAAAAAGTCATACAGGGTTGAAATTACATAAGGGTGAGTAAAAGATGACTGAATTCTCAATTATTTTTGAAATATGACTAATTTTTGAAATATATTTCCAATTATTACTAGAATTACATTAGAACTATATTCCATAAATATCTTAGTGTATTATGATGCACTTTGCATATCACTTTGATTAAAATAAAAAAAAAAAAGAAAATAGATTTGCTGTCGAAGGGAATCAAAGGTGACCAAGAAAAAGGGAATATTGCTCCTAAAACATGTATGAGGTCTGTCCTACAGTGTAAATGACAGTAAAAAAAAAGAGAGAGACCATTTAAACATTATAGATTTATAAAATATTGATTATATATACATATGACATTTAATTGTAGACATCAATACTATGCTATGTTTTGCCTTCCTTTAACCCATGAAAGAAAGCCACAGAAACTCACAGCAGTTGTTGGGTTTCAATGCATCCAGAGAGCCTCGAAAGGGCAGCTGGAGTTGTTTATTCACACACATAATGAGAAAGTAGATTATCTGCATCTGATTATTCCATCGTTTCATCCATTTTATGATTCAATGAGTCACGTTATTTTATTGATTGAGTCTACAGTTGACATTTGAGTGGTGTATTAAAATTTAAAGATTGTGTCGTTTATGCAGTGATTTTATGACGGCCGATGGCAGCAGGGTTTGGTCGGCACTAGCAGAGCCCAGTGAGGAGTTCCCGGCACATGCAGCCCATATGGGAGGGCTGAGGTTCAATTCCCTGCTTTCCGAAGGTCTCTGAGTCATCTAGAGGGCTCTCTACAACTTGTTTTTTGGTTGAGAGGTGAAAAGAGGTATGTCAGGGGTTTAACGAACATGTAGCGTTTATCTGGTACCTGTCACTTAGGGCTAAAGTTTCTCCAGTAACAGTATATATTTTATAACAAATGGGCGGAAGAGTGAATGTTTTATCCAGGCGGCTGTGATCTGTGTAATTCCACTCCAGAACCTACGCTCCCAGGAGCCTAAATCTGTCTGTCCGAAGACCCCAACGAGCCTGGTGTCTGCAAACCCTTAGGGAATACGGAGGAAATCTTGGATGTTGAGATTTAACGGTTGCCCAAATTTGGCCTCGGTCCAGATTTGATATTAGTCCGGCCTCAGAAACTGTGAAGTGGCCTCATATCAGGCAGAGAGAAACCAGATGCTGTCATTCTCAAAGCAGCTCAAGGCTTCTGGCAACTGCAACGGATTCTGGTTCAGCATCGATGTCCGACCCTGTCTGCTCTGTGCCGGCTTGATATACAAGTGACCATAGTCTGGGTCTCCACTTTCTCTAGCATTTTCAATTGCGTTTCAAAGCAGAAAAGCAAATTTCAGGCTTACTGACAATTTTAAAACACAATACTTGGACAAATCAACCACCAGCTACACGTTCTTTACTGCTAGGCTAACGTAAAATATACCCTACCACAGCAGAGCCAGACAGCTAAAGCCAAGCCTCCTAATCTCCCCGTGGACGTGATGTCAAAGATCGCTGCTCGTAAACTGGGCTTATTGCAGTTCTTTATAGCAATGAATGTGTCATATTTATTACTATTGTTTTGTCTGTTCCATTTTAATTTGTTTCCTATTAAAGAAATATGAATAGTCGTCGGTGCCTATGACACAGGTTTGACATCATGGTTTTTGGTTACGAGTCACTTGAGGACCAATGACAACTGATGTTACTGATGTCCAAGCTGTGACACAGGTGCCCTATTTTTAGTGTTGGGCAAGCTACTCAAAAATGTAGCTAGTTAGGCTACTCTATAAAATTAGTTAAGCTAAGCTGAAAGCTGCCCTTCAGAGAAAGTAACTAGTTACACTGCAAGTTACATGGAGAAAATAACTTGATACACTGAATTTAACAATACCATTTATGCGTGTAATTTTTTTCTTTCATAAAAACAAAAAACATCACACACACATACACATAGAGAGAGAGACAGACAGGAGTGAGTGAGTGAGTGATTCATTTAGACTGGAACTGCTTTGATCAATTAAAATGCACTTAAAAGAACTGATTCAAAATTGTCATTCATTACTCAAATTCCTTGTTCTAAAGTGATGACAGAATACAGCACACAGGTCTTTAATTCTGAGATATCAAGAAAACTGTAGCGTTGTACACTGCTTTTCAAAGAAATAGCTTCAATACCAAAAAGCTTCACATTTTATTTAAAAAAAACAACAACTGAGAAATGTAGTTACACTTTTATGGTGCCTTTATGTCCTTTTTGGAGCTTGAAAGTACAGAGGTTCTATGAATAGTCATTGTGTGGGGAAAAACATGGGAAAGTTTTGTGAGAGGGGTAGGTTTAGGGGTAGGGGTAGGGTAAGGGGATATAACATGCAGTTTGCACAGTATAAAAAACATTATTTCTATGGAATGCCCCCACGAAAAAAGTATGTGTGGGTTTAACTTCAGACTATTATGAGGATTAATATGCAATGATTTTTTATTTTTTAATTAAGATTTTAATTAACATTTCAGCTCAGCTCAATGCAACATTAACTGACAGCAAGATTCGGTGTATAACAGTAATACTGTGGCTCATTAGTTTTTGACAAGGTGACTAAATCTGGACTCAGTTCCTTGCCTTGTTAGACAATGGAGACACACAGCATTAGCTTTCATGGCAGCCTATGGACTGAGATGAACCTCTCTGTAGAGATGAATATCTATCTACACCTTCAACACTGCTGTGCTGCCAACACCAGCTATATATATATATTCAAGATAAAGTGCCCTGATGGTGTCAAGTAATATTCACGGAATCTCTCGAGTCTAAGAATTATACGCATTCTTAACATATATGAATGTGGCTCCTGACACGAGCAATGCAATAAATGGACATAACCGGATTGCTCATGCAAATGAATATTAAAGATGCATTTATTCACTAATCACTTGGTAATGTATCAGCTGAGAGGGAGTGAAGCTGGATTTCATCCTAATGACCAATGTTTCATTTCCTTCGCAAAGCTCTCCTTTCAATGCTGACCCTTTACACACAAGCAAGTCATCAAAGCAGCAAAACAGTGACCGACCGAGGCCAAGAAAAACTCAGAGACGCCCAAATAATTCACTGACATCCTCCCTAAAGTGTAAAATGCTCCTGCAGAGTAATGTCCTCCTCTTAAAACAGTGGGGACATGGTTTGGCTCTTTTGGCGCTAGCAGGTGAAGCGTTTGGGTTTGATGGAGCTGAAACAATATAGCAGCGGAGGTGCTGTAACTCATTTTTGTGAACACAGGCCTTATCACAAAATGCGTGAATTTTCACCACAACAAGATTTTAAAATTAAACATCCTAGTGGACCTCTTCACAAACAGTGCTAAAGAAATAAATAAATAAAATCGCCAACCAATAAAAAAAAGCTACAACCATCGGATCTCATTTGAATTTACACACACATTTCTGTATTGGTTGGATGAATGTATGGATGTATTGACAATATCTTAAAGGGTTAGTTCACCCAAAAATGAAAACTATGTAATTAATTACTCACCCTCATGTAATTCCAAGCCAGTAAGACCTTCGTTCATCTTCAGAACACAAATTAAGATATATTTGATGCAATCCGAGAGCTCTCTGACCCTTCATAGACAGCAAAGAGTTGTTGAATAAAGTTGCACAGAACATAAATGTAAAGTAAAAATTAAGTGCGTAAATAAATGGGACATCTTATTTAATCAATCAATCAATCAATCAGTCAAAATAATTGATTCAGTATATGTTCTTTTTCCTTCATCACACTTCTGTGAAGTATATTAAACTTAGAATTAGTGTGGCAGCAACTCTGTGATTGAATATCCATTTTTAAAGGCTTAAAAAGTTTAAATGAAACCTATGTCACTAACATGGCAAACTGGCCAAACAAAACACAAGGAAATACAACAAAACAAGAAAAACAACTGACAGATTCTTTCCAAAAGTGATGCATGGGAGGGCAGAATCAGATTGCAGTTGTTAATTGTATTACATAAACGCTTTACGTTTATCTGAATCTGTGAATCCCATGATGTGTATCTTGTGTTCAGCATAATTTATTCTGCTAAAAGCCTTATATTGGATTAGCTTTATGTTTTTATTCTTGGTCACAATAGAGGTACACTTACAGATTTGTGTCCAGAAGTAAATACTGGTCACGATATTGATATCTCTTTCCCATTTATCAATTATAAATGATACGGTCAGGTCAGGATTTTGAATAATTTAATTTTGAATAGTTGGGATGCGCTTGCCAATTTGCTGATATATTCCAGCAGTGAGGAAAACTGTAGGGGGTGTTTAATTTATTGATTTTGGCTTTAATTACACTTTTTGTTAGGATATACTGTAGATATTGTTCTTTCCCAGTGCCAAACCTCTGGATTAACTCCTGAAAGACACAAAACAAAATAGTGCAAGTGACTTTAACTCCTTTTAATTGTTTATTCATAAAATAATACATTAGGGGGAAAAAAGTTTCAATAATACGATGACACTCCAGTTTTAATAAGTCACATTCATCTTGATCTTTACTGTAAAACTGATCTTAGCTGCCCTTATTTTGTGTTGGGTCTAATTGTTAATTTTCTACTTTCAGTTCTGATCCTTAACCTGTATTTTTCTCCAAGGCTTGACACAGTGGCTAGTGGCCATTACTGTCAATCTTCCATAAGGTCAAAGAATTACTGACAGCACACCATCCTAAAGTACAATAATTTTACTGTGCATAATAACATAGCAACTTATACAGTATTTACAACATAGGTTTTCACTAGCTGTGCAGAATGGTGACATCTTGATACAGGTATGCTAATGATGTTAAACCAATTTGATGTGTCTGACCCCAGTGTAAAGTCTCTAAGCATTCAAATGGTACCAAATAATGAGGAAACTTCCTTCAGTGGTCAACAAAGACATTTTATAGGATAAAGACCGCCGTTAAGCTGCAAACATATGGAAAACCACTCAAGGGTTACTTCGCTAACACACAATGAAGCTGAGGAGAAGAGAGGGTGGAGTTTAGGGTCAAAATGATGGGAAACGTTCAATGTTCCTGTTCACTAACTGCTGACTGTACCGGGGAACCACCGCCTGGAAGGGCTAATAGCATTTCTTCATTTACACTGATCGACTGAGTCAGTGAATGGATCAGAGTCTGTGCCTCCATTACATTTTGGCTCTTGAACCCAGAGTGTATGTTCAAGCACAACTACATGAAAAGAATGAAAAGTGACTTTAATGGGCCTGTATATATTGATATAGGCGAATACACAATAACAAAACATTTGGCATAAAAGAAAAGAATCCGCAGGGCCTGTATTTCCGCAACAATCATGAGTATCCTGCATTAAGAACTTGACAAAAATACAAAAATAAAACCTTAAAGCATTCAAACCCAATTCTAAGTAAAAGGCTTATTTGCCTCAAGTAAATGACCAATATTATATGTTTAACATGTTTACTTTGAAATAACTTTTACAGCGAATCCTTACCCTTGTAAATGACTAAATATATATATTTTTAAAACTTGCCTAAAATCTCCAATTAGTAGAAGTACCTGTCATTCAAATTTGCACCAAAACGAGTATTTTAAGGCAATTTTCCTTTACAAAACACTTATATTCTACATGACACCAAAAGCCTGTGAGGACATCTCAATTTACAGCTAAGGGCCTGAATTCAACAGGGTTTACAGAGGTTACAGAGGTTTCATTGAGTCATTAGGATGCTATGACAACACTTTCCCTCTTATTTCATGTGTTTAATTTGGTTGGTTCAAGTTCATTTCCCTCCTCCACTTGTATATGGCTCCCCGGAGAGAAACAAGCAACTCTCTGAGAAAAGAGATGGGAGAAAGGGAGGAACACTGCGATCTCCTGCAGAGATGTTGGATCAAGTCTTCGTGTTATTCTCTTTCCTCAGGTGAATAAGGGTCCAGAGTTGATGTTCTGTCTTCTGCCTTAAACTCATGTGAAAGTGCTCCACTCTCTGTCTCCGCAATACAGTCAGTCAATCTGTTATTGAAATCTAGGTTTACCTTGACCATGCAGTTTCTATGAAAAATGCCCAGCCAAGTTGACCACATCATTAGTATTACCTGTGGAATGGTGGAATCATTTCTGAATGGAAGTGCCTTTTGTGGTATTATTAGCCAGCTCAGACATCTTTCTTCCTGCCACTGGGCAACAACTGGGCAAACGGCCCTCACTCTTTTAAAATGACAGCTCATTTTTCCTTTCAATTGTCAGGAGCTTTTTCCCCCACAGTCTGGTGTTTCTTCTCCTTGTTGGCAAGTTGACGACGCCTAGTTTTACCAAATCCGGGATATGCATTAGTTTCCATTTTCGTAATGCTTATATCGTATCTTAGCAATTATTAATGACAATATTAATGGCTTCGAAGAAGAACCTGATCACTTCTCCAGCAGTGGAAGAATCCCAAGAGCAACGCAGTGACCTCTGAGAACTCTGGGAAACAGTGTTCACTGGTAATGTTCTAGTCATTGCCACAACATTCATTATTCCTTGGGAGGGAATGGCGTACAAGACGGCGGAACACTCTGAATGGCAAATTTGCCTCCAGGGAGCTGAAGGTCTGCCAAGCCGTTACCCGTAGCTGAGTGCGTGTGCCCTCGGTGCAATCAGTCTCTGTCGATCCAGTCATCCGAGTGATGGATGCGTTGACGCTGACACTAACTGCAAAGAAAAAGGAAACCTTCTGTTCTTCAGTGACTCATGTCATCGCTCTTCTCTGTCTGTTTACTCATGAGACGTCCCCTATAAAAAACAGCTTTAGTACTCCAGAGTCGCTGAGGGTAGAGCTGGCAGGAGTCATTAGCATGTGGGTGGTGGTAATATTAATAGACACCTCTCTTAGTGTACGGGTCTGTTTGAGTTTCAGTGGCAAAGTAAACCAAACATACCTTACATATAATGCCACTCTCATATTGAACCACCGGTCGCCTTTGAAGTGTTTATCCGAGTCTGAAGTAGAAGAGGACTCTCGTCTGGCCTCTGTGACGAGTGTTGGGATTTACTACAGTGTTTAGAAATCATTTCCAGGGAGCGGAGAACATAATGGACTTAAAGTACCCTGTGTGTTTACTGGAGGATTCCAGCATCTGATGAAGGATTCAGTTCAGAAAGAATTAACGATATGCTTTACACAATCCGAGTTAATTTCCATTTGATTGTATGGAAGACAGCTTGGAATAAAATATTTATCATAGCATCGTACACGGTGGGTAAATATGACGTGTGCACCCGTTGTTGATATTAAAGTGATGGTTCACCCAAATGTGAAAATGTTGTCATTGTTTACTCGCCCTCACGTAGTTCCAATCACATATAATGTTATTTTTTTCCGAGAAACATAAAAAGTAAATCAACATCAAGCTCTTGCACTGAAAAGAGGGATGCCTAACATCCCATTTGGTGTTTGACCAAAGAAATATATAGAAATCATATGGGGCTAGAACAATAAGAGGGTGAGCAAATCATGACTTTATTTTATTTTATTTTTTGGATAACACTCATTGCTAGACCATGTTTACAGTGGCTTCAGCCATCCATCTTTCATCTCAGCCCCTCTAAAACTCTATAATTAACTCAGCTGTCAACAGTCTAAAAATCTGTGATTATGTGATCTTTCTTCACGTTTGCTGAAAACAGCGGCTTCAGTAGGATATCTGAGGATATTTCCCTTACTACTCATCTTTTTGATGTTATTGTGAATGATTCATCAGTGCATAAGCTCCTGTGAAACTACAGGCTTCTCTCTGGTGGCATATGCCAGACTTCCCCAATCATTTAGTCTGCTTAAATTCTTAAATTTGACCTCAAACTCGCATTCAGATATGCCTCTATTCAATCAACAACCGATAATAACCAAGTCCCTGTCCTGCATTTTGTCTTTTTCGGGATGAGAGGAAGAAAGAAAGGGACAGAATAAAGAAACTGAGGAGAACACAGAATATTGATTGGATCGTCTGGGGTTTCGATCAGAGCTGATATAACAATCTGGTCTAGACTGAGCACATCAAAAGATATTCACAGTTTATCAATGCTCCTGAATTCATTTCCTTTTCACACAGTCCTCACACTTAAATGCTGTAGGCACACACATGGCACAGAAGTTATAATTTGTATGATAAAACCATTACAAGTTTCTACAGGAAATAATCACACTCTCACACTGAAGCCCCTCTCTTCTATGAGAATTAAGGAGAATACATGTGGGGTCTCACAGATTCATGCTGATATTAGACAAGTGACAAAAATCAAGCAGACAGCGCAGTGAAAGAAATCCACTGTCTGGACTGTATCTTTTACTGACCTGAGAGCAGAAGATAACGCAGCATCATCACCGCACAGCTCTGAGATTCCCAAGCTGGGGGAAAAGTCAAAACACACTTAAACAATTTGTGTATGCATGTTTATCTTTGCGTGTCATTAATCCAGAAAATGAAGCATATGAGAGACTGGGGGCAATTACAACAGGGTACAATTTGTAACACTAAATTTCTTCAATTACAAATAAGCCACAGTGATGACACTTATTCAACACATGGTCAGTAGAGATATCTATCTGTTTGAGAAAATGCTTCACTTGGTGAGTGAAACTAGATATCGAAAGATGTTATTTTCTGATAACACTTCTGTTCTGCAAGATTTTATGCCTGAGGTCAAGGCAATTGTAAGAATAAAACTGAACTTAAAAGAATACACTTATAAGTGCAAGCTGATTTAAAGTAAAACTTTAAATAAATATTTTACTAAAAAGTACACCTAAGCAGACTTCTTAAAATTATATTATATTGTCTGCAAGTACAGTTATTTTAAATATACTTCTAAGATTTGAAGTACAGTACACTACAAGTGCACATTAAATATAATTAAGCACACTTCCATTTAACAAGGGTATACTTTAGTAAAACTTGCTTCAGACTTACTGTAGACTTTTGTTTTAAATGGACATTATTTTAAAAACAACTCAAATAAAGTAAATATTGAATCAATTATTATTACTTAATTGTGTGCTTTTATTTAAACTAAAACCGATCGCAAGTGTTACAGTTGACGAAATGGGTGTGATTATAACCCTCTGACCTCTTTATTAAATTCATCCCATTATAAGCCTATTAATGTAGTTACTTTTTGGAACATAGTAATGTTTCTTACACCAAAAGATGGAAGGTAGATTTGCTGTAATCTGTGAGTTATGAAGGAAAATGTTACAATTGCCCCCAATCTTCCCTACTTAATGTTAGTTACTTCCCTTCTATGTCTCGCCATTTCTCCCTTCTGCTTTGATGTCTTCAGAGACGCAGCTTTCCCATTAGGTGTCGTCGATCAGAGTTCTAACAGGAGACAATCTGTGTAAAACGGAAGGTCAGGACAATCCATATTCCCTGTGTTATGAGGTTCTAAAATAAGAGCTTTTATCCTGAATCACCGATAGCGGAATATTTTCCCTTCGCTCTGTCCAAGGCTCTTAGATATTTCCTATTTATGAGTTCCATCTGAAAACGCATAAATGTCACAAATGGTTGATTTCACCAATCAGACCTAAAGTAAATAAAGCCCAAAAGTTCAAACTGAACTGAAAACACACTAATAGGAGGTGGCATGGCGTGCCAAAGCACATGGCATAGAGAGAGAGAGGCACTTTCTTCTGATGTGTGTGTGTGTTGGAGCACATGTTCTCTGTGAGTGGTCGGGAGTGTGTTTATGAATGTCTGTTTGTGCCCCAGTGTTTGGATGAGTGTGTTTATTCGTGTTTGTGTGTGTCTGAGTGTTAGTATGAGTGTGTTTATGTGCAGAATGCTTTTATGCTAGTGTGTGTGTGCACGTTTTCGCTCAGATCCCAAAGGGACTGTCTTCGATTTCCCTATTAAAGATAAAGCAGGAACAGTTTAATGCCTGAAAGGTGCAGATGGTAAGGATTTTGTCCTGGCCACTCGAATAAACCAGTCAGGTTTGAATTTCCTGACAAGGAGTGCTGGGATAGGACGGTGTCCTTCTAGTGCCCTCCCCACGCAGCTCTCGGACCAATCGCCGCTAGATCCAAGCATCGGGGCCCAGCTTGGCAGGAACTAAGGGGCTAATGAAATAAAACAGCCGTCATGGCAGCTGAAATTTGCACATCCGACATTATTCATGGATCAATGTCCAAGAGAGACGAGTATTTACCGTGCCTATTCCTTGTTAAAAATGTGCGCTGTACCTTCCAGTTGTGTATTTTGAACAGAACGTACCGTTAGATCAGCCTCAATTCGATAATATGCATCAGAAGCTTGACGACAGGGGCTAAACTGAACTTTCAAGCTTACAAGTTTTTATGTACTGACTCACTGGGGTCTTTGAACTGTGTTGCTACTGTAGACAATGACAAGACATTCATTCATTAACCAAAGCAGCTAAAACTTCATCCAATGCAAAGATGCTTTGATGTCACTGCAGCATACAAACACACACATGCCGTGTAACCACGAGACCACGCTAGAGACCAAAAACGAAACAAACGCTTTCAGAATGCTCCATCTTCTTGTTATGAAATTCCTTCGCCGTCATGTTTTCTAAAGTAAACCAACCCCGGGCTGGGCGATTGGTTCATCAGTCATGTCACTGTCATGCACTGTTTTTTCCTGGCAGGTTGGTCGCTGTTGTCTACCCGACCTCCTGTATGTGGACAAACTCCATCTGCTGAAAAATATGTTTCAAACAACGGACGGTTGTAAGGAGCAGCGCACGGCCTACAGAATCACAGCTTTTGGAAACAGGACACCCACAACGAAAAACAAACACCCAATGCCTCAGAGGGATATCAGTTGCATCTTTATATCTTCTTTTTTTCCTCATTCTGTATTCTCTCTCTTTCCACTGACAGGCATGCAAGTGTTTAGGAGAAGCCACAAGGGCTGAATGTAGCCCTGAAGCTGCCCTCCCGTAGAGAAAGAGAGAGAGAAAAGGCTCTATTCCTCCCACTGTTTGCTTGTGTGTATTCCTGCTCCATTACCTTCTCATGGGTAAGAGAGGAAGATAATAGTGGCTGAAAAAGAAGGGAAAGAAAGAACAGCCCTGTGAGATTTCGGCCTGATTTCCTGCTCATCCTCCAGGCTGAAGAAAAATCAGCTTTGATCAAACTCTCACTCATATACAAAGGATTGAACTCTAAACCTTTGATTACATGTGCCACAAAGGAATTATAAACCCATTTAGTCCCAATGCTCTTCTGCAGAAATCCTCCCGCTGACCACTTTTATAAACAGATTTCTGAGATGGACATGTAGCAAGTTCTCTTCTCATTAGCTGGACAGTTCCAATCGCTATAGGCTATGTACCATTAAGGTACAATGTTACTTTGATATATGTATTACTGAATGATTACCATATCCATATACTGCACAATCAAATCACATTACACGCACTCACACAGTGTTGGGAAGGTTACTTTAGAAATGTAATAGGTTAAAGATTACAAGATACTCTATTTAAAATGCAATAAGTAGTGTAACTATTTCAATTAATTTCTTAAAGTAATGTAAATGATTAAATTTGATTACTTTTCACATTTAAACCAGGCAGCGTTAACCTAACACTGATTACTGTTATTTCAAAATCCTTCATCACTTGAATTAAGATTCTAATAATTACATTTTAAAGCACAGCCACCACAAAATCAGACTTTAACACTTTTTTGTTTTACTTTGAGATCGTTCTAAAGTTAAATACTGATTTAAAATCATAAGATATAGTTTAATAGATATGCTGTTTTTGAAATCAAATCTTTCAGCTATGACAGGAAACACTGGCATCTAACAATGCCTTGGGGAAAAAACATTTAATCTGAATAAAATAAAGCATATACATAAACCCAAAAAAGGAAATAAAACAGTTAATAAGCATGAGTCCTAAACCCTGAAACACTGGTATCAGTCAATGCATTTTGGGAAATCTGTGTGTGAAAATATTCAGTAACCCCCTTTGTAATCATTTACATTTTTATAAGAAACTAATTTAATTACACATTTCTTTTCTCAGTAACTGTAACAGATTACAGCTACATTTATTTTGTAATTAAATTACGTAATTCTGTTACATGTAACTAGTTACTCCACAACACTGCACACACACATACATGTGTGTGTAATTGATTCCTGCAATAACAAAGCAGCCTTTACTCCAGTCTTCAGTGTCACATGAAATCATTCCAATATACTGATCTGGAGCCCAAGAAACATTTCTTATTATCATATGATGAAAACAGTTTTTGCTGCTTAATATTTCTGTGGAAACTGTGATTCACTACCATTCACAAGTTTTGGGTCTGTAAGATTTTTAAATACTTTTAATAATAATTGTAATACTTTCATGTAGCAAGGACACATTAAATTGATAAAAAATAACAGTACATTTACAATGTTACAAAATATTTATATTTCAAATAAATACTGTTATCTTAAAAACTGTACAAAAATGAAAACTGTAAACTGTAGATATTACAACAAAAAAAAACATTGAGTTCCATAGTTTTACCCTAGAATGCCATGGTCAGTACACACAGAGATGTAGTTGAGAGTCTGTGTTTGTAAGGCAGCGCTCCAGTTCAGCAGCATGTGGGGGGTGCTGTGATCGGTTGCCAAGCACAGCACAGAGAAGGAAGCTCCATAGCGACAGGCCAACTGCGGTGTGTTGCCTCCAGCTGGGCCGTGTCACACTATGTGTATGTATGAGAGTTTGAGTGTGTTTGTTCGTGTGCGTCTCTACGTGTGTCTATTTTCTGTGGTGCTCTAGCTGGTTGTGCACTCTGGAGGGGCCCGTGTTACATGGACCACAGACACCAGAGCCTCGGGTCACTGCTGGGACAGTGTCGTGTGTGTGTGTGTGTTTGTGTGAGCGATGAGTGATTTTGCAGAGTAGGCTTCTTTTGCTCTGCTGTTACAGATGACCGGGCCATCGAGCAGTGTGTTGGGATCTACAAATGTGTTCAAAAAATGTGTGTGTGCTCTTGTCCATCATTAAAGGGAAAGTTCATGCTAAAAGGACAGTTCTGTCAGTATTTACTCACTCTCATCTCGTTTCCAACCTGTATGACTTACTATAAAAGTAGCCCAGGCTGAGATTCATGTGAAAAAGTAGAAATTCAGTTATTATTAAAGTAAGTCAGACATACATGTTTGAGATGGAGCAAATAATGCCAAATATGTCCTTTTTGGCTCAACTGCCCCTTTAAATTTTGACTTGAGATGTTTTTAATTATACAGTAGCAGACTTGTCTAAAATAACAGACACAGGTCAAAGGTCAAAGGTCAAAGTCTATATGGGGGAAACTCCATCTCACTGGGTCAACTCATTATGAACCTAGTGGCAACAAATATGTCCTCTTGAGATTTTGCGTATGTTTGCGGGTAATGCTCCAAGCCAAAAGCATTATCCCTTATCTGAGTGAGACGTTTGGTCAACAGAACCAGAATCTTTCTCTAAACATAAGTGAGAATATCAGTGCTCCCTTTGTTTGTTCAACCATAATATGTTACTCTTACTCTGGTATAAAACTCCTGATAAAGCTCACTATCAGTGTGGCCGATGGGAATTCAACCTTGCGTCTCATTTCCATATTAAAGCAAAGGTTACGTGCTAGGCATGCGATGTGCTGGCAAAACTTAAAAGACTGACAGACTGAAATCAGAAAACTACTCAAAAAGTGATATCTATGATACTGGTTATTTGTTCTATCCATTCTGTCTCTATCACTCTGGCTCTAGCCTCTCTTCCCCTATAGTGAATACAGATATATAAGAGAGCAAATTAAGCTGTTTTTATTGGCTACAATCCAGTGAGCATTTTTCAGCAGCAGACCATGGCCTCCATCAGTACAGTTAAAGCACTGGCCACCAGGGGGCACTGTTGGTGCTGTCCCTCTAACAGAATGTCATTGAATCTTTTTAGAAGGCAGGTCTAAAATGAGTCTGCACACACACACACACACACACACACACACCACACACACACACACAACACACACACACACACCACACACCCACACACACACACACACACACAATAAATACTTTTGTGTTAAGAACAGACTCAAATTTAAGTCACTATTAACTGAAAATCTTGACATTTTCCCTCTTGGCGTGTTCATGAGAGACACAGCAATGTTTGATTTGTGAACAAATTGTTCTTTTAAGTCAGATCTTTTTAGATAAATCTGTTTATGTGATTCATAAAACCGATCTGATTGATTTGCTCACAAATGGTGCAATCACATTTGTAAAGTTTTAGTGAATTTTTGCAGGAAAAAATGGTCCCACTGTCCATTGCAAATTCAAGAGAAAAACTTGAACATGAGTGAAATCAGCTCTCCCCCTTACATGAAACTCCTAGTCGAACAGATTCCTATTTAAATGACTGAATATCACCCACAAACTTTCACAGAACAACAGTTAGTGACCACACATTAATCTGTTCATTTAGTCTGTTCTTCACGCGAACTAATCATAAGACTTCAGAAGATTTGAAATACAGTGTCTGAGTCATATGGACAGTATCACAAACTTAATGGTGCTTTTGTGTCGTTTTTGATGCTTGAAAGCTCCATACTCCAATTGTTGAAACTGCATGGAAAAGACTGACCAGTAAATAACTCAAAATTGATGCTGAAAAGAAAGTCATACAAATTTGGAATAAGTTGAGGATGAGTAGAGAATGAGTAAATGATTACTGTTCGTTATGCCACTTCTTTAAAGACTCTTCTAATGAAGTTTGGTCAGTGGTTAGAGTGTAAAAAGAAAAATTAAGAGGAGAGAGAGACAGAAAGAGAAAGTAAGAGAGAGAAAGAGTGTGCGTATGTGCAAGGGGTGAAATGGAGTTTTATGGAGTTGGCTGAGGGAAAAAGATGCTGGTTGGTGAGGTTTTATGTGGTGTGTTCTGGGTACCAGCGAGGTCAGAGCCCAGCGCTGTTTTCATTCAAACAGCAGCTCCAGCACACACCACAATTGTGCTGATGATGTAATGAGCGGAAGCCGATGCTCTTGCGTGTTTTGGTCTGTTTTTAACGACATTATTTACATTTATATTTCTGTCAGATGGAAGTGAAGTTGGAAACTATTGGAACTATTCAACAAAAGACTGATGAGTCTTTCACAACAGTGCATGATCTGGTAATGGTGATGTATTGACATTACACATAATCAAACACCAAGACAATATCCATCAAACAGGGCCAGGCAGTTTGTTGACAGACCTTATCGGCAATCTTAAGGACAGCCATTCAGCAGCTCGTTGAACGTCGCCCCCTCACCAGAGATCTAAAACAGAACCGTTCTCCATCCAGAGAAATACAACAAAGCCCTTTTTTTGCCATAGTCAAATAATCGTAGTTCTTTGAAGATGTAACAAAACGTGTGCATTTACAGAGCTATAACCAGCGTGGTTTCTCCTTCCAAACATACTTCACCCCCCCCTCCACTCTGGGCAGCACGGCTGCTTTCTCACCCCTGTAAAAACTGGAGAGGTCTTGATTTTTATATTTTTTAATTGCGCAGCAGAATGCTTTGAAAGATGCCGTCGCATGATTAAAATAAAGTCATATTCGCAGTTCTGTGGTTGTGAGTCTGGAAGGTAAAAAGCCATTATGAGGAATGCAGCTTGGCCAGGGAGGCAGTGTTTTCCTGCTGGGACGCTGCAGGGAGAGATTTGGGGCCTCTGGCATTATGGGGGTCCTTTGAGTGAGCATTTAGTACACGTTCTGCCATAATCTTGTTATGGTGCCACAGAGGCTAATATTCAGCTTGCTGCAGTCGCTCTTGCTGCTTTAACGCATTCATCAAGAGTGCGTGTGATTTTTTTTTTCACGTGTGAAACGTGCTCCAAACCCCCACAGAGAAGCAGTTGGACCTTAAAGACTCTCTGATGCACAGCCAGAAGCTGCTAATGGCTCTGTTCACAACAGCGCGATATTTCATACACGACAGAGTGAATGACAAAAGAAGTGCTACGCAGAACCAATGCTCTAAGATGCTTGTAAAATGATAAGGGAGGAACAGTTCAAGGGTCAAGGTTTGGCTTGTTAATATAGTCCAGTTAGATAATTGCAGATGGCATACACTATTCTGCATCTATTTGACAGCCATAAAAAAATCAAACCATCCATCCACCTCTCAATCTACGTATATATACTATGGTTCAACAGTTGTTAAGATTTTAAAAAAAATGTTTTTAAAAGAAGTTTACACTCACCAATACATTTATTTGATTAAAAAACATTAGTAAAAACAGTTATACTGTATTATTACAATTTAAAATAAGTTACATGCATAAGCTGAGTTGATTGGGTAAAAAAAACAGTTGGCCTTTGCCCAGGATTGGTGCTTCTGAGCTTGAGTTTCAGAGCAACACCCCTCAACTAAAACCCTCCAGAGAGCTGGAGATCAGGGTGTTTCTCACTCGTAAAAAATGTGAGACAATAAAGTGGCAAAGCATTCGGCACAGTAAAGCCAAACCAGCGTACAGCCAGAGAAACCAAATCAAGTCCAGTTTAAAGAAACAGACTGTCAACTTAATTTGGTGGTTTGACTCCCATTTGAACAAACAGTTCTCGAAAATCTCAAATGTTGTTTGTAACTAAAATGCATAACCAGAAATGTCTATTTGAGCTGTTGCATTTCAAACAATTATGACATGTCTTAAATTGGTTTATAAGAAAGCAACATAAGCGGTAGACACATTTGTCCTTAGAGCTTCAGCTCTCGCTCTCTCTTTACATCGGTTGCCTGGGTGATGTCATTTAGCACATAGCTGAGTGATGGATGTGAGAGATAATGTGTATTAAGTATGTCCAGCTCCTTGGAAAAATGAAAAAGAGAAAAGAAAAGGAAAGAGAAAAAATGGAGAGCGAACGTTTGAACCACAGCCCAACAGGATGAGGAAAGTCCCTGCATAGCGTCAACACTAGCCCTCCTGAAATGGACCATGTCACTGTGGCTGTACAAAACATAGCACACCACAACATGGGAAATGAGCAGAAGAAAAGAGTCAGAATAGGAGAGACTCCATCCCTGAAACTGTCGTTTAGCATTTATTAGCCATATCTGTCATGTAAGAGGAAAGGAGAACATAAGCTGTCTTTTTATTTGTTAGATTTGTGTTGGCAGAGGTCAGAGGTTAAAAGAGCTTCGTCTCCTCTGGTATTTTTTCTTGTTTCCAATCACTTAAACTCTAAGCAGAAAAACCATAAAACAGCGGAAAAGAGCTAGTTTTGTGACATTTGGTTATATGTGTGTTTAAGTCGATGATAAAGCATAAGAGCACATGTTAAGAGTCTCTACACATGTGCAGCTCTTAATATTCATCAAAAGCTTTATCAGTGACAGATTGTAAATAAAGAGGCTATATAGAAGAACATTATTTCAACACCTATACATGTCCATGGGATGGAAATCGGCCCCCACGGTTAGTATTTTGCCATTAGCCAGTTACAACAGTGTCTAGATACAATGTCTGATGTAAAGGCACTTTAGAGACCCTAATAAAGACCAAGATTTACAGCAACGTCAACCTGGAATATAACAACAAGAGGCCACAACATAAGCAATGGGATCAGCCTTTAGTAATGGAACAAGAAATCTGCTATGTTATCATTTAGAGTCGAGTTCACTGACCCTCAGAAAAGTTTCAGAAATACAAGTAAATAGTCAATGCATTTTACATGTATTTGGCTTCAGATCAAACATTTAATTTAAGACAGAGTCAATGAACTGGGTTATGAAACTGAACCACTCAGAACAACTGAGCACCTGAGAATCTGAGGATATTTCATTATGACATAGGCCCTTATCAGATAGACTTCACTCTGCCTGCAATAACCATTACTGAGACTAAGCATAAACCGTCTCCAACAGGGCAAAGACAGAGAAAGTCATTAAAAGAGAGAGATTTACACACCCACACACCTGTCTTAAAATCCTTGTGGTATAAAATCTGTCAAAAGTTTGGAGAAAGCCAAAGGGAGAGCCAGACTGGTTGTCTGCTTCTGATAGTGAAAATGTATTATTGTGTGTGTATGTACTGTATGAAAGAGAGCAAAAAAAAGAAAAAGAGTTAGAAATGTTGTAAAAACATGCCGTGTAAAAAAATTCTGTAAAGGCCAGCAATGTATTCCTCCAAATAAGATACTCATTTGTCTGCAGCAGTGTAACATCTGCATTTCATATTGAAAACAAAAAAGAAACTGACCAAATTCAGCCATTGACCACTAATGATTCAAATCTGAATCAGCAGCACTGGCAACATAAATACATCAGGACATATTTCAAAGGACAGTCTTCCCACAAACCATCAGACTCTTCGCCCAACAACTGACCCAGAGCTAAGCCACACCCACTAACTTACTCTTGCTAATTTGGTCAAACTTTCCTGCTAACACTTTCTATGCTTCTGACAAACATGGAAGGTATTAAATAACAGTGGGCGAACATACATCATACAGAGATTAGCTTCAGAAAAGATGCAAATGCTTACAGTGATGAACGAAAGCAACTTATTATTATTACAAGCAAATTATGTTCACCATACTATAAAATACTCATTAGGGTCTGTAAACTCCTTATTTATGGAATCATTAAAAAAAACATAAATTAATACAAAAATGATATTAAAAATAATAATTTAAACATTCAAGAGATATTTAGCATGTAAAAAAAGAAAATATTAAATCTAATTTTTATCATTATTTAACAAATAAGGATAACAACAACATTCTAATACTCAATAATTCTTAATATGATTGAATTTATAATTTGTAAATACTATATATTTAATTTGATTGATTATTTTATATAATACTATAATTATTAGATAAAATAATAAATCTCAATTGTAATCCCCCGTGGTGTCTTCGGTCACAATCTGTAAATCCTGCAACATTTACTCATCTTTTTGGATCATTTCAGCAAAATTCCTTACATCCAAACACTTAGGACATAAATAGATTTAACCAAAACATCCTACCTATCCAGCCCGTCACTTTTACATATTTGCAATCAAATGTCACTGTTGCCTTCCCATACCTAGCTCTGACAGCATTTCATGTAAACAGGAGAGATGGACATGAATTTACACTGAGCCCCGAGCTTGAGGGCTCTCAGTCACTGTTTTATTTCGCACACTGTGTAAAACGTCCCGTTGCTGTAATTCAGTTCTGTTTGACTTCAGCAAAACTGGCTACTCGGCTTTGAGGAGACGCCCCACGTGTTTTTCCCGTGGCCAGTTGGCAGAGCTGTGGTGGTGGGGAGGACGGGACCTGCTCTTAAATAGTCCCTGATCACAAAGCTGTTTTTTTACTGCAAGGTTGGATGCCGTTCAGTGGTGAAGCAGCAGCCTAGAAATGTACCAGCGATGGTTTTGGAGCCGTCCCAACGCACCTGCAAGCTACCCCGTGGGCTCCGCTCTCCCTCTCTCCTACTCCCACTTACTCCCTCTCTTTATTTAAGAACTATGAGGTCATTAACTGGACACGTTTGCATTGTTAAAGGACAGCAATGCATGCGCTGATTATAACATCTGCCCGAGAAAGAGAACGAGAGAAACTGCATCACATATAAGAATTGAACAAGGTTTGTTTCAGGAATTCAAAAACGTGGCAACATGGCTCTAACGCCTGCAGTCGCTGGTAATTGCCATATTTACTTAAATAACAAACAGCTGTCTCATTAACAGAGACATAGTAAATGTGCTCTTTGGCAAGTCGTTGTGTACCATGGCAGACTTACACAATGACCGCATCATTTACATGACATAAAAGTTATCAGTAGCAGACATTTATTTATTGCTGTGATACTAGGAGTTTTCGGAGAAAAAAAACAGTTACATTTATGAAATATTGCAGCTGACGCTACTAGTCAAAAACATTCCAAACATTCTGAGATTCTAGATGGCGCGATTTATTCTACAGTCTCTAGATATTATGAGATAAATTCTGCTGTGTTCTCTTAAAGGGATAGTTCACCCAAAAATGTTCCAAAGCCATATGACTTTTATTCTCCAAAACAAAACAAAACGAGACATAGACTTTACTGATCCCTCTTTTCAACGCAAACTACTGGAGATGCTTAAAAAAGACACAAAAAAGTATCGGTCCATATTACACATCAAATCATAACCCAGGTTAAAAAAAAAGTACACTTCCATAATGTACTTAAAGTGCTCTATTTTTGCATACTAGTTTTGTACTTAATATACTAAAAATGATTCTTTAGTACTTCTTAAGATAAACTTAAGATCATCTAAGTGTACTCAACTGTGCTATTTTGGGACACCATGAATATGAACTAAAATGTGCTTTTAACATACTATCTCTGTATTTAAAAAATTTATTTATTCACCACTTGTAGTACACTTGAAGATAGTACACTCAAGTGCACTACAAGTGGTGAATAAATATTTTTTTGAAATACAGAGATAAAATAGCTTTATGTGAAAAACAGACCAAAATTGTGATATACTGTATATGACTCAAAATAATAGTTAATTAATGAATTGGATATTGTTACTCTCATTAACTCTTACGAGTGTACCAAGAAGAAAATAGAGCAGAACTCAAGATTTGTTTGTGAATAACAATTTCAGTTTATTCCTTATACAAAGTTATAACGTGACCTTAGATAATTTTGGAAACTTTTATGACTCTTTTATGAGGCTTTTATATCATTTTTGAAGCTTCTGTCCCTGTAAATAGTAACCGTATGGAACAATGTTGGAAAAATCCAGGGAATAAAATCCAAAATGTCCAATTTTTGTGTTCCATGGAAGAATCACATACGGTTTTGGAACAACAAACCATGACTATTAGTTTAAGACATACCTATTATATCTCTTTAAAATCCCACTATCCTGTCTGTATTTGTGTCACTAGTCAAGCTACACAAGGGAACTCTGTACATGAGAACGCATGGAACAAGCCACTTCAGAAGGATCTACAATAGCAGTGCCATTGACTGGTGGTGCTCATTGTTGCTGTACCACTGACAGGCACTATTTTCCAGGTTGTAATCACCATGAGGTCTTTCAGCTTTAAAAGCCTAATTTTTAACATTTTCAAATGTACTTTTAATCCTCAAGTGTGGTCTTTAAATAACCAAAACCTCTTCACAGTATAGTCACTTCTGATCACTTCTCCAACGGCGACCCTCACCCCCACATGCATCTCAAACCAGCTCTACTTCACTGCTCTGCGGAAAAAAAGGCCCCTACACAGCAGTTAATTGGCTTCACATACTCTCTCTGTGGCTTTCGTTCGTTCTGAACACAGATTTATGTCACATTTCTGCACTGGGTTGTAAGAGATTTCCATGACCATATGGGAGAATAAGTTAAAACACTGACAAATCACCAGGACAAACACCCACCTTTGAGGTAATTGTTGGTGTTGGATGGCAGAGTCCGTCAGAAATGGTTTACGGGATTATGGAGTAGCCTGCGGAGTAGCTGTGCTAGCTTTGGATGCTCTTCTATTGCTTCAATATATCATATCATGAGTACATAAAATATAAATCACATGTAAAAATTTCAACAACAGAATCAACAATAAAATTAATTAAATTGTTTCAACAACAGAATCAACTTTAAAATTGATTACAATTTTATATATATATAATATAAGATATATATAGTATAAGTATATCTATATATAATTATATATATATATATATCTACACGGGATTATTGAGTAATATTATATATATATATATATATATACCGTGGGTACGGAAAGTATTCAGACCCCCTTAAATTTTTCACTCTGTTATATTGCAGCCATTTGCTAAAATCATTTAAGTTATTTTTTTTTCCTCATTAATGTACACACAGCACCCCATATTGACAGAAAAACACAGAATTGTTGACATTTTTGCAGATTTATTAAAAAAGACATGGTCTTTATCACATGGTCCTAAGTATTTAGACCCTTTGCTGTGACGCTCATATATTTAACTCGGGTGCTGTCCGTTTCTTCTGATCATCTTTGAGATGGTTCTACACTTTCATTTGAGTCCATTTGTGTTTGATTATACTGATTGGACTTGATTAGGAAAGCCACACACCTGTCTATATAAGACCTTACAGCTCACAGTGCATGTCAGAGCAAATGAGAATCATGAGGTCAAAGGAACTGCCTGAAGAGCTCAGAGACAGAATTGTGGCAAGGCACAGATCTGGCCAAGGTTACAAAAAAAATTCTGCTGCACTTAAGGTTCCTAAGAGCACAGTGGCCTCCATAATCCTTAAATGGAAGACGTTTGGGACGACCAGAACCCTTCCTAGAGCTGGCCGTCCGGCCAAACTGTGCTATCGGGGGAGAAGAGCCTTGGTGTGTGAGGTAAAGAAGAACCCAAAGATCACCGTGGCCGAGCTCCAGAGATGCATCGGGAGATGGGAGAAAGTTGTAGAAAGTCAACCATCACTGCAGCCCTCCACCAGTCGGGGCTTTAACAACTGGTCCCGGGCCCGACGGAAGCCTCTCCTCAGTGCAAGACACATGAAAGCCCCATGGAGTTTGCTAAAAAACACCTGAAGGACTCCAAGATGGTGAGAAATAATATTCTCTGGTCGGATGAGGCCAAGATTTAACTTTTTGGCCTTAATTCTAAGCGTATGTGTGGAGAAAACCAGGCACTGCTCACCACCTGTCCCATACAGTCCCACAGTTAAGCATGGTGTGGCCTCATCATGCTGTGGGGGTGTTTTTCAGACTGCAGGGACAGGACGACTGGTTGCAAACGAGGGAAAGATGAATGCGGCCAAGTACAGGGATATCCTGGACGAAAAACCTTCTCCAGAGTGCTCAGGAACTCAGACTGGGCCGAAGGATTACCTTCCAACAAGACAATAACCCTAAGCACACACCTAAAATAACGAAGGAGTGGCTTCACAACGACTCTGTGACTGTTCTTGAATGGCCCAACAGAGCACTGACTTAAACCCAATTGAGCATCTCCGGAGAGACCTAAAAATGGCTGTCCACCAACGTTTACCATCCCACCTGACAGAACTGGAGAGGATCTGCAAGGAGGAATGGCAGAGGATCCCAAATCCAGGTGTGAATAACTTGTTGCATTTTTCCCAAAAAGACTCATGGCTGTATAGATCAAAAGGGTGCTTCTACTAAATACGGAGCAAAGGGTCTGAATACTTAAGGACCCTGTGATATTTCAGTTTTTCTTTTTTCATAAATCTGCAAAAATGTCAACAATTTTTTGTTTTTCTGTCAATATGGGGTGCTTTTTGTACATTAATGAGGAAAAAAAATTAATTAAATGATTTTAGCAAATGGCTGCAATTATAACAATCGTTCAAACTGTATGGTCTGAACTTTCCGTACCCACTGTATATACTATATATGTATAACTGTATATATATAGTATATATGGTAGAATGTGTGTGTGATATATATATAATATAATTATATATATATATATATACAGTATTTGGGTCATTTATTCTTATTTATTGTAAACAAAAATTGAAATAATAACTTTTATTTTAGTAGGAGACACATAAATTGAAAAGTATCGCAAGAGACGGTAAAAGGCATTTATAATATTATAAAAAATATATTAAAAATAATCTGTCCTTCTGAACGTTCTATTCAAAGAAATTGCCATCCGCACACTATATTTCATTTGAATTAGTACCAGAAAACAGTTTCCTTTTAAATAGAAGAATAAACTTGTCTCTATTATGGTTGTGTGTATATATATATATATATAATACTCTATATTATATTATATAATGCACTTTTTGTTAACACTACATGTCCAATTAATTCATACTAATATATCATAATAGAATCCATACACAAAAATATTCATGACTAAGAAAATATTTGTTGTTGTTGTAAAAACACATTGCCAAAAAACACTATGAAGAAAGAAGGAGGTGATTGAGAAATGGAGAGGAGGATGAGCGCTGTACAAACAGAGCGAGAGATAAAGCAGAGAGTATGGATGAGTGTGGAGAGGAGGAAGTCATCATTTGAGCAGGTGACTCACTGAGGGGAGAGAGAAGTGCTGGGCTGTACCGAGGGCAAGCGGACAGGCAGAAGGGATGGAGTAACCTCATCCTTGGAGTAACCTCATCCTGTGGTATTGATTTCCATGGAATCAGGTCTGACCAGGAAGGAACGTAGTGAGTGGAGGAGAAACCATGGAGATCATGACCTCTAGGGTCAGAAGAGAGGTTAGAGGAGATAGTGGGATGCCATACAGATTTGTAAACAATATTCGAGTGTCACATAGTGCATAGTACAGATGGCAGTGTTTGATTTAGAAGGGGACTAGAGTTCAAGTCAAAACCCACCACCCAAGTTGTCACTAAAATCATATTTATAGGGCTACTAAGATGAAAAATGAAGGAAAAGAGTCTAGAATTAGCTGTCCAGTATGATGTGCATTTGCCCATACTAATTATCTCTTTTCTCCAGTCCGGGACTGAACACTGAAGACCAAAGACCCTGGAAAACAGACGAGGAGGAGAAGAGTGGAAAGAGAAATAGAGAAAGATGAGCTTTTGCATCAAGAGAATAGGAATTTTCCCTCTCCTCTGCTTTGGCTGTCCAGAGCCAGGCACTATTATGAGCACCTCCACGAAGGATGTGAGCAGGGAGGGCTGCGGATGCACTTCACATTGTTTCTCCTCCTGGGGAAGATCATGCTTCTCATCTGTTTGACAGCAGGCTTGACCTCATTTTCAGGTCAGCATAGAAAGGAGAGAGTGAGTGTTTGGAGGTCTCCGGGAGGCCCAGGAGAGTTTTGTCCCCAACTGCTTACTGGACTAAAAGCTCTGCAGATGAAGGAAAGGACTTAAAACGACTCATCTCTGGCAGCTCATCAGCATTTGACAGATCAGCAAGACTTCTGCAGGCCAGATTTGACACCAAACAAATTCCTAAGAGTATTCTTGGACGGACCTGTCATTATAATGCATGTATACTTGCTAATTGGAGGTTCTAGTGAATTGAGATCAACCTAGGAAACAGAAGACGTGAAACTTTTAGTTTGTGCTCAAAGAGATGGCAGAGTCACAAATTTGCAGCTCAACTGTATTAGTGCAACAAAAATAAAAATACTTGACAATATTTGGGATGTGAATCTCTGGGAAGAATGTAACAATTCCTGTGCCATATAATGGTTCTGGTTTCATAGCGGTTCCATGAACAATTATTTTAGTACTTTTATGAAATATATATAATATTTAGGAAATAAACATTAACAAGTGATGAGATCAACATTTTATTTCAATAAAATTAGGAAATCTAAATTTCATGCAAAAGTCATTTACAGGCTAAACATTTATTTTTGGTCTTTTGAGGCAGCATAATTAGCCTTAAATATTAAACAAAGTATTAAATGTTTTAAAAACATCAAATAACACCAGAATGTACTCCTTGATCAGCAAGACAGTGACAGTAAAGACATTTGTAATGTTACAAAAGATTTCCATTTGAAATAAATGCTATTCTTTTGAACTTTCAATTCATCAAAGATTCCTGAAAAAAAAGCATCACAGGTTCCAAAAAATATTAAGCAGCACAACATTTTCAACATTGATAATAAGAAATGTGTCTTGAGCATCAAATAAGCATTTATTTTCTATCTTTCTATATTTTCTTTTCTATCACAGGAATAAATTAACTTTCATAATATATTAAAGCAGAAATTAGTTATTTTAAATTGTAATAATATTTCACAAAATTGCTGTTTGTACTGTATTTTTTGATCAAATATATGCAGCCTTGATGAGCATAAGATTGGTCCTTCCTTCCATAACCAATTTAACCACTTCCCAAACTTTAAAAACAGTTGTCTACATGCAATATACTGAAGGATGAACGAAAATGGATGGATAGGTGGATGAATGTATTCAAATCAATCATGGCAGCATGGCAATACCATACACTGATACCAAAAATTATTACTACCTCTATGATATATTTAGGTGATGGTTTACGCAATTCCATCAAAGTATTTTTGAAATCTCCAATTCTGTGCGTTTCCCGTTAAAGTAATTAACAGCAGGTATGGGGTAGTTCGGAAAACATAAAACTGTTTAACATCCCTCAGGAGAGGAGTTATGCTCTCCTTCCTCTTCAAAGCTCAAAAGCTTCATTAAGCTGTCACTGTGTGGGCTAACAGCATAGAACTCAACACACTAAACATTCATTCCCCCTTATTCCTGCGGGCACCAAGCACTATGGCCACAGTCCCACATATACCTTATAGAGCAGCACTTAATGTAGCAGAAAAGAGAAAGAGAAAAAGAGGAGTGAGGAAAAACAGCAGAGATTAATGAGAGCAAAAACATTGCAGGGATGGGCTCTGCTGGATTCGTCATAGGTCAGAGTCTTCAGTAATAGACACTTACATCCTCCCGTCAGCAGAAACCCAGACCAGATACAGCAGGAGGGAAGAGGATGCATGAGCTTCTGTTTAGATGATAGTTTCCAAGGAGACAACATTAAAAATGATAGGGGAGGATGATGGTCGGACTAAGAGAAATGACACCCAGGCAGGAAGTCAGAATGGGAAGTTCCATTAAAAGTGCATTTGTTTAATTCCATTAGGATTAGCAAGCTTCTCAGAGACACTAATAAATGACAGGCAGAGTTTGTGAATCGCCCTGCAGTTGAATAGGAAAACCGCTGTTATCTAGGACCTGTCACGGTGTTTGGACTATGAATGAGGTTGAAGATTTAATGAGGCTATTGAGGCATTGAGAACGCTCTTTTTTTTTTTTTTTTTTTCCAGATCCAATCGAGCACATCATTGCTGTCTTATGATTCGCTCATTATCATTTTTTTAGTGAGCTTTAATTTTAAGTGCTCTACATACCATTCAATGAAAAATGTGTCAACATTTGAAGGTTCTGTTCTATTATTTATTCTATATCCACGGCACAAGTTAAAAAATTCAACATCAAGCAGAAATCTATGGCCTACTCAAACTGTGTCACAGATGGGTGCTTCTAGTGTTGACAGCTTCGTTGATTATAATGAGAACGATTTACTTTTGGCACATTGTGCCATGACACATGCATCCTGTGAGAGCAGGGTGTAATTATAGGTTGTTTACATTTGCCAAGAAACAATGCAATCAAGGTTGTGCACCATTCAGGAGTGAGCTGAGAATGCTTTTTAACTGAGGTAGCAAACAGGATGTTGAAGTGAAATTATACTTAAAAGTGGTCATTGGATGCCCATTTTCAACAAGTTGATATGATTCTTTAGGGTCTTAATGAAAAGTCTATAACATACTTTGGTTAAAATTTCTCAATGGTAGTGTAAAACAACACCCTTTTTACCTTGTCAAAAACAGCTCTGTTCACAGCGACCCATTTCGGTGCATGTCCCTTTAAATGCTAATGAGCTCTGTTCACCCCACCCCTCTCTTCCGTGGGGTGACCTGAGAGACTGTAAATTTTAGCAGCGGAACTTGCTAACTAGTACATTATTAGGAAAGGTGATATGTAAAGATTCATTTAAAAAAAACTTACTTCTTCTGGAGGTGAATCTGGATCACGAATGATTCGCGTGAACATAGATGCATTTAGGTAGATCAGGGGTGCATTTCCATCAAAAACAAAAGTAATCCACTGTGTCTTCAGCGTCTCAGATGTCGGGAGTAAGTGATGACTGCTATGTTCATATCTTGTCTACCCCTGCTCTGGCGTCGAAACAATGGCGAACTGTTGACAGCTCACTCATGGCGGGTCTACGTTAAAACGGCCGTGTTCATCAATACTCATGGGAGGGGCCTGTGCAGAACTACATCACTCTGCCAAGAATCTCAGAACAGCCAGATCTGAGAAAGTGATTATTATTATAAGAAATTAAAAAAAAAAAAAAAAACATTTTTAGATTTTTAGCATTATATTTGGATTTACCACACTGCCAACACACATTTATGTTCAAACACCATGTAAAAGTGAATTTTGCATCCGATGACCCCTTTAAGAAAGTAGAATTAACATTTACAGAAAGAGGAAACATCATCAAGAGAAATTCTGAATGACAGTTTGACAAAGCCTTGATAATTGTTTGAAATGTTACCAATGGAAACTTCATTAACTCAAATCACAACATACATCTTTTTATTTAACAAATTTATTGACAAGGGTGGAGGAAAACTTTATTTCCCACAATGCCATTACCCGTTGAACAGCAATTCAGTAAATTCAACTTCCTGTGTGGTCAGTTCACAACAAATTTACACTCAAGAAATGAAATTCTAGCCAACGCCTAATTCTAAGAAAATAAACCAATTTGCAAACAATAGCTATTCTAAATGAAAATTTTTTTCAGCAGAGAACAAGTCTCTCTACAGAAATTCACTTCATGTTACTGAAGCCTGCAGGAGCTGATCAAAAGAGAAGCTGAGAACATCTAAAAGAGTCCAACAGGACAGAGTCCAAAAGGTACAACACTGGAGGCCACGGTAATGAACTCTCTACTCTTAACCCATACAGCAGTTTCCTGCTCCAGACTACGAATAATGCAGGTAAATCAGATTCAGTTCCAACTCTGGTCCCTGAAGCCTCATATTCATGCTCTAACTCATGGTGTGCTTTTGTAGCTTTATGACTGCACCACTTGTAATGTACATTACCCTAGCACAGGATAACCAGTATTTCCCCTGAGAAGCGGGCTGGAGACTCAGTACCGAAGCGGCTCATAATGGACCCTCTGGCTAAATCTCTGGGATTCACTGGAGGAGAACGTGTCAGAGATGCAGGCTGGAACCGCAGAAGGCCACAAGGACAAAAGGGCTGAGGTAAGAGAGATGTCAGGGCGACTCCCCGATGATAAAACTCTCAGGAAGCAGAGACTAAAATAAGCTGATGTGGGCGTAGGGGTGAGGTGAAAAATCGGTGGATGTGAATAATTTGGAGCAATGTTTCAGGATCGGATGGGAAATGCAGCCAAAAGCGCAATTTTTATCTCTAGTGTGAAGCTGAACGATTAAGACTATAAAAGTTTTGCTACAGTCGAGTTGGATTTTGAATAAAACAAAGGCAGGTCATTGTCAGCGGAAAAAGGTCTAACGGTGCAGTTCAGCAGTCTGGTCTCAACATGTCCAAATGCAACAATAAAATGACAAACATGAACCGTTACTTCAAAAAGCTTGCTAAAACATGTCAAGTCAAACATTCGCAATATACTAGAATCAGAAACCTAGCTATTTTTAACCACATTTAATGTGTCTGTTCCAAACACAGTCTTGTGATTTGCCAAAAGATTGAGAACTGGGAATTTGCTCCAATGGGTAAGATAAGGAGAAAGGTCCAGCAGTGCAAAAGCTGTCATAATGTTTGTTTCTGAGTGGTTTCATAAGCTCAGTCATCTCAGCATGATGCTTATGTCTGTTCATAGCATTAATTCAGGATACCAGGGTCTCAAAGGACACCCCATATACAAACTACAGGTGAAAATACAAGTTCCAGAACACTTCCCTGCTGCACTGAGCAGCCCAAATGCACTTTTTCCTCACAGAGATATGTCAAAAAAGACTAAAGATTACATTTTCCAGAGTCCTATCACCATCAATCAATATTATTTTAGTGTCCTATAAGTAAAGCATCAGAAAGCAAAACTATGTTACAGCGTATCATTAGGTCTTCCAGTGCAGGTTTAATGTCACAAGCAGCTGTCATCGTGTTTTATGACTTTGCTTATATTTGAAAGATGTGTAATTGTATAATGACCCTCAAATGCCCCATAAGGGTGAGAAACCCCAGAGCTGCATGGCCCGCAAGCGCACCACTAAATTTACTCTGGCAGACACCGCTCAGATCCTGCTGTAAACACTCTCACCGCGTCTCTGTGCCTTCATTGGCTGCTGTTAGTATCCCAAGGCAAAGCCCAGACGTTCTCTGCTTTGAGTTTGGCAGTTCTGGTGAAATTCTGTTCATGCCTTTGCAGCTTCACCTGAGAAACATGACAGTGACTAATTCCCAAAGGTCTGGCTGCTTATCATCCACAATTAACCTTCCTTCAAGCTTCAGAAAACTAATTTCTTAATAAACATAAACAACACCAATCAGTTGAACGAGCAATACAAGATGGCTATTAAAAATGAAAAAAAGTTTATGCATTCCCCATATGGTTGCAATCAACCATCAAAATCTGAGGAAAAGGTCCGTTTTCCATTACTGAAATGCAGCAAGGCCACGGGTGCTGAAGGAAGAGCGGAGAGGAGGTTTGGCTGGGAATGGGACGCCATGGCAGGCTGACATCCTCTCAGTGCTCAACGCTCATTTGGACCTAACCGGTCCCTCTGTGGTAACTACTACTGTGCGAGTTGAAACTGGAGTCAGGGAAAGAGAGAAGAGAGAGAGAAAGAAAGAAAGAGAGAGCAAATGAACTGGTAATGCCTCCACCAGCCTGGCAGACGAAAAGATGTTGGAAGTTTTATGATTTCGCTTTGGTGTTGATTTACAGTAAATGGGCGTCAAGGCTGTCACTGCAGATTACAGGCTGGATATGGAGAACATTTCAAAAAGATGAAATGCACCAACTTGCACCTCTGTAAACCTAAACAGTTCAGATTTTTAAAAGGATTTTCGTGTCATACCAATACATCTTATGCAAAGGTTAAATAACATGTAGATGCCTCCAATTTGAGAACGCGCTCGCTCTCAAAAAGGATCTCACAGCCCACCCAAAAATGACAATTCTGTCACCTTTTACTCATCATTATGTTGTTTCAATTCTGTTTGGATTTCTTTCTTCTGCTGAACATTCAGAAGATATTTTGAAGAATGTTTTTTGACTGGACTATCCCAAACAGAGCAAGAGGTAGACCCTACACATGCTGTGTGAAGGCTGCTGGGAGGAGTGTCATAAAAATAGTGTAGAGGAATTCATGAGCCAGAGAGAGTGTGACACCATTGTAATGAGAAAGCCAGAAGTATGTATCACATGCATTGTGAAGTGGGCTGCAGAAAAGTGGCACTATTACTGAGAACTCCATCAAAGAGTGAACATGAGAAAGAGAGGGGGTTTTATGAGAAGATGTGGTTTAGATGACTGTTAAAAAAAATTGCACCTAAAGATAAAGAAAATAAGTAGTTGGCAGTCTGTTGGACTTTGGGTGAAGGTTAAAGGATTAGTTCACATAGAAGTGAAAACAGTGTTATTATTTACTCCAAATTACTCTTAAACCAGACTTCCTTTTTTCATGGAACACAAAATTTAAATAATTTTAAATAATAACATTTTAAATAATTACAATGGATGGAAACTTGATCTTTTCCTTCAAAAAAGATGCAAAAGCACCATAAAAAGGATCCGTCTGGCGTCTTCTGAAGGCATACAATAGCTTTGAGTGAGGAACAGACTGAAATTTGAAAGACTTTATTTCACTTAAAATTCTGACATTCGCCTCTGACAGAAGTAATGATTCTTTGGAGTCAGACCTTTTCAATGAATCAGTTGATCTTGTTCACAAAATGATTTGTTCATGAATCATACTGAACCATTTCTCAAATTCAACTCACTGACTCAATGATCAGGTTGCAGATGTTAACAGCTCACTGAAGGAGAAGATTATTAATAATGACTTAAACTGTTCTTATCACAAAGCTATCACATAACTTAAGAAGACTTGGGAAACGTTGAAAGTCATATGGATCACTTTTATGGTGCGTTTTTGTTTCTTTTTGAAGCTCGAAAGCCTCATCAGAACTAGAGTAATTGCATGGAAGAGTGACTGTTGCAATTCTTCAAAATTTCTCCTTTTGTGCTCCACAGAAGAAAGAAGTTCACACATGTTTGTAACAACATGAGGATGAGGAAACAATGAAAAGTTTATTTTTTGTGCAAACTCTCCTTTTAAGTAAGGTCCATACATCTCTGGCTTTTGTTACGAAACAGTCAACAGCTTTGAACTGGTTTCATTCTTGCTGTAAACTTCAAGTGTAAGTACTCAAACAAATCCATGTACAAATGTCTTATGAAAAAGACTACATATCTGCATGTTAGCTTATCTGTTCCTCTGTACAGCATTCCCTCTCTCTGATTCGATTTCTGCTGCTGGTTTCCTCAGTCCTGCTTAGTTTAACTCGGCCTGCATTACCTCGTACACTGAACAGCTCTCACCATGTAGCTGTGTGTCCTGACAGGGTGAAAAATGGTAATACAGAAATTAATGGTTAACATGTGTTCTCCCCTCTCTCTGCACAGCTCCCAAACCTTCCATATATACATGCTCTGTCCCTTAGCTGGGTCTTGAGCTTTAAGGACCGAGCCAGGAAGGTAAAGCTACACTGTAATCAAATATCACTTTGAGACAAGCAGTTCCACATTAGACTCATCACCATTAGAAATGGCTGAGATGACGTAATCCGACATGGGACGGACCTCCAGTCTATCATTCTTCAGGTAGTCTTGAAAAGCTAAACAGAGGAGAGGATTCTGTAAGAAAACCGTCCCATAACAGTGATAGATTTAACTTTGCCAAACTAAACAGTTCTGATAGTAACCATGGCATGGTAACAATGCCATAACAAATGACCTAGCATGTATATGGCTACACTCCGAATAGAACTAGCAGGACTGATGATATTGCAAATAATTAATCTTTGAAGCCACAAGAATATGACAGTTTCTTTGATTAGATTTTTAAAAAATGCAACTAAAGGCCAAATTAAGAATAAATGGCCAGGTGAGACTAGTTGTTCTTCCTAACTATATCAATACTAATTTCACTGCAAAAAAAAACATAGTTATAATGTTGCCTCTGCTGAGAGACCTTGTACAGCGACTCTTGGTTTAGGGAAAAATGAAATCCAAGACAAGTTCAAGTGAACGATTCATGGAAACAGCAAGCTACCAAAGGAGTTTTATGTCTCTTGGTGAGTCAAAATTTGGTAGATTTGCAAAAAAAAAAATGAATCCAGATATTTGATAGTTTCTTCCAGTGACTCTGTGGCTCTCTCGGTCACCTTTTACTTCGAATTTACATCCAACTTCTCAAATGCTCCAGAAAACATTTCCATATGTCACATGACTGTTAAAACAAATAAACCACCTGATCTTTAGCTCTGACATGAACTGTTACATAGTTTTTCTTTCTCTAAATGTCTTGTTTTAGCTTACGCCCATATGTGAACTTGCTAACGTAAAGTTTACGTCACTTGCACATTTGATGAATGTATTGATGAGAGTAGCTGGTGGATGTATCACTGATTCGAGGCCCCCCTGCAGGTGTGAGTCAGTACGGCCCCGAGCCCTCACAGGAAATTAACCACCACTCATGTGATTACCAGATTATGGCTGATGGACGGATCTAAAGGATCATTTTTAAACATCACTTCCTCTACTCCCTAGTTCTCTCTTAAAACAACATCACACAATCACAGTCTGACAGGACAAGCCAATGCGGTCTCAAACATCCTTAAATCCAATTTTTAAATAAATATAGGAGTGTCTTTATTTCTGGAATAAAGGTCTTATTATTTTAAAGCTGTCATCAAGAGATGATGTAAACCTTTCATCAGGTGATCAAATGGAAATCAAACGGAAAATAGCTGGATTATGCAACTACAACAAAAGCTTGGGATCAGTTAGATTTTTAATTATTTTTGAAAGTCGTCTCATTTATTTGATCCAAAATATAGTCAAAACAGTAACACTGCGAAATATTCATATTTTCTGTTTTAACAAAATGACATGTATTCCTTGTGATGGCAATTACTGTCATTACTCCAGTTTTCAGTGTCATATGATCCTTCAGAAATTATTCTAATATTGATTTGGTGCTCAAGAGACATTTCTTATTATCAACATTGAAAAAAGTTGTGCTGTTAATATTTTTGTGGAAATTGTAATACCTTTTTCAAGATTGTTTGATGAATAAAAAGCAGAACATTCAAAACAACAGCATTTAATTTTTTTTTTTTAACTGTTTAGTATTAGAATATCAGAAATGTGAATCCATAAAATATATAAGGTAAAAAGATTACTCCAAGAAAACCCTTAAAAATGATTTCGCTTTATTAACAAACACACACTCACGGCTATAAAATCTTAGATCCAATTCCAATTCATAAATACGGACTCAAACTATAATGATTATGTTCAACATATTTTAACTTCAAAGATACTGTGAACCCCTGCCTTGATAGTAAAATCCTCAAATTAGTTTCACTGATGTGTTTTAACGACGGTAGGTAATTGACTTTTATGAAAAGACCAGGCAATTGTCCTATTAACATTTCTAACGTTTCCTGTGACGGATAATAGATGAGTTTAATCTGCGAGTGATTAAAGGTCCACCACCTCCATCCTTCCACACTGACAAACCCAAACAGCAAATGTGGAGAAACTGGCAAATCCCAGCAGGGAGTGAACTGAAGGAAATATCATAATTCTGTCGTGATTGAGGTAATGGGCTGCTAGTCTTGTTTCCACATTTTGGCACTATGTAATCGGCTTACAAGCCTGTGCTGGAACCACTTGACTCCCCTCTGTCGGGTGTAGTTGTGGGAATGAGTCGGATTTTGAACATGGGATGATAGGATTCAAAATCCAGATATTTAGACACAATGTAATAAAAAACCACATGGTTTGGACCAGAGATTTAATTGGTTTTGACAAATCTTTATCCAAATCTTTACCCAGCACATTTGCTTAAATAATTTGATAAATGTTTTGTATATTCCACTGAGCTATTTTTATGATATGCTCTACTTTTACTTAATAATAGCTGTCAGTTACATAGAACATAATGAGGTCTGTAGGGCACTAATCATTTACAAAAATTAATTAATGATATCTGCTGTTTGCCACAATGCCTGCAATCACCAGTCTGAATAATACTTTTAAAGTAGCTGAATGTGGTTAACTGTTTAATACAGACTCTCTACCTCTCATCAATTTCCTCTCCACTGGCTTTTAAACTTCAGTTCAGAGACATCGCTATATTTAACATATCTTCATTTAGCTCTGGCTACTCTAAAATTTCTGCACTGTTTTGCCAGTCCTAATTACAGCTCAATTATGCAGCTGGAGGTTCTGTGAAAAGCAGACATTATGCAGGCCACTGACCCAGCTCCTCTGGGCCCTGCATGTGCCCTGATACGGCCGATCCATCACCGGGCCTGCCAAGGGACTCTTCAAAAGGGTCTGCCATGCTCAGGTAGGCTTAGAGGTAGAGAAGTCATATAAATTATAACTTTAATATTCACAGAACACAGTAAGGACCTTCTGGACGAACACCATGTCAACGAGGATGGGCATCACTGTTGTGGTGTAGGCAGTGTTCTGACTGTGAAATCACAAAATTGTAAAGGCTCAGCTCATGAATATTAATTAGGTCATGCACGCACAATTTAATGAAATCTTCTACTGCTTTAATAAGGTGGATCAAAACAGTTTAAACAGTATTTTTTTAAATGCTTGTACAAAAGCCAACACTGCATAAGATAAGACTTTTATAAAGTATATCTTGAGAAAAATAAAATAAAATAATTAAATAAAAAAGAATACACTTCAAAAATTGTTTCCTAATAAGCTTTATTAGTTAAAATATCCTGAATAAGTGTACAGTATATTCTCTTACTGCACCAACAGATTTTATTTATTTTAATTTGAACAAGTAAAAATCTGACAGTGCAAGTGCAAAATATACTTGTTTTTTTTTAATCCAAAACTAATTAGGGAAAACAATTTTAAGTGTAGAACCTATTTTACGCCAAATTTTAAGTGAGGGTGACAAAATAATCTATGTAAAATTTCAAATGTCCACCGTTCCCTCCATAAACGACATGCACGGTAAAAGTAAAATGCTCACAGAACAGTTTTTGTAATTAATTTTTTGAAAAGCTTTAGAGGTTCTGTCAGGTGTTCACAGAACACCACTGACATGGAATAGAATAAATATTATGCCACGGTGATTGCACAAGTATTGCATTTTAGAACGCTTCTACTCTCATTAATTAAAAGGCAAAGCCTGAACTCGGTTAACGATCCTCTGGAGTGCTGTTTATTAATGCCGGTGTTTTCTCAACGCAACATCTTGCCATTTTGGCAGTAATTGTAAATTTGCGTCCAGGCAGCTGTGTCCTTTAGTGTGGAGAACATGCATCACTTCTGCTGCTACTCTATGACTAGCTATAATTCTGTTGTAATGAAAGGATATCTAACTGACATAAAGACATTAGCGATTGAGGGGTCTATTTTTGGATAACTCTCCTTCGTACAAAACCTCAACAAGTGTAACGAATAGTTGCCATATAGGTCTACTGACAGATCTACTGTTGTCTGACGGTTATGTTCACTTATGCTATATGACTGGCAGCAAATTCTGTAAATATTGGCTTCATGAAAGCTTGTCAAGGATCATCAATAATATGAGCCATTTTAGAATGCGATCTTTAAACAAAGTACAGTCAAAGTTCTAATTAAGTTTTCATCCTTTGACAATTTATTGACCATTTAGGACAATCCTGGCTCCAAATGGTGCAACACAAATGCAAACTTATCAAGATAATGGTCATTATCATAACTCCACTTTCTATAGTCTTCCAGTCAGTCATTTTGTACGTCTCATCTGTACTGTAAAGCATGCGGTATATATGCACCACTGTGCAGGGGTCCTATACAGGGGATCCTTTGGAAGGCCTGGTCCCCCTGGCCCACACTGAAACGTATTATAATAAACATGCCAAGCCCTGTTCTCGGCTCTCCTGCACCCAGCCAGAGACAACACGACTCCTCATCCTTACTCCAACAATGGCATTAGACTGTCAGAGACACTTTCAAACTGCCCTGATACACGGCCAACTGCTCCATTTAACAATAATTCACCCTCGGGCCAAGTGCACCCAAGCCAAACAGTCATCCTGAGCTGCCTTTGTTTTTCTACAGGTTTTTTTTCTAAAGGGGGGGGTTCTGGTTGCTGTTTATGGTGATTCGGGCTGTTTTTGGATGCAGGTACTTCATTCTGACATCATACTGAGGTAAGACCTTTAACGAACAACAAATAAACCAATTTACATAAAAACATAAGAGGAAGAAAGCTAAATAGCGGCATCTGAGAAGGGGTGGCACATGCAAGGCCATGTTTCAGCATGAGCTGTTACGTGATGCCTTTGTCATTCAGGCATGCAGTAAAAGCATCATAAATGGTTAAGCTGTTGAAATGACATCACCAGATTCCCTCTCTCCCAGAGTTCCATTAGATCAATCAAAGGAAAACCGACCCGTGCTCCTTCTACATTGTGATCAAGCAAAGATTTGACTTTGATTGTGTACAGTCCTGTTGTAAAAAAAAAAAAAAAAAAAGTTACACACTTCAGAAATGTTGTCCTAGGAAGCCCCTAAAGGGACATAGCGAATAAAAAAAAAAAGGAAATAAGAGGAAAAGTGACATTGAATATACATTTTGTGTTCTCTTGCAAAACGTTCACAACGTGAACGCAAACGTAAACGTTCACAAAATATAAGGTGGAAGGAAAAATCATAGTTAAGTGCTTTTGATAATGAACACAAAGCTTCTCTAAGAATGCAATCATTTTTGCAGGGGAACACAAATATTTTGCAAGAAAATGCAAAGTTTCTCTGAGAATAAAATCCAAAACTTTTGCAAGTGAACGTGAAGGCATTAATATTTTTTTTCTTTCTCCTACCGCATATTTTTACTTTCCACTACCATGTCCTTTATGGGCTCCGAGTTTCTTAATAGTTTTGGATTTTTTAAAGGTTTTTTTTTTTCACACCAATAGACAATAACTATTCAATAACAAAAAAGAGTAGTTTTAGAGAGTCCCGCACCACAACTATAACAATATCGAGAGGAACAATATCTTTGGAATCACTTTCTAGTTCTTTTCTTGCTGATGAACGACAAAAACAATCTATTCTGCTTGAGCATTTAAAGCAGCAGACAACATAACTGCAGTTTGTGCTTATAATAAAGTGAAGTGTGAAAAGTGAAAGTGATGTGACATGTGGCCAAGTATGGTGACCCATACTCAGAATTAGTGCGCTGCATTTACCCATCCAAAGTGCACACACACGCAGTGAACACGCACACACACCGTGACACACACCCGGAGCAGTGGGCAGCCATTTGCTGCGGCGCCCGGGGAGCAGTTGGGTGTTTGGTGCCTTGCTCAAGGGCACCTCAGTCGTGTATTGAATGTGTGAAGAGAGCACTGTACATTCACTCCCCCCACTTACAATCCCTGCCGGTACGAGACTCGAACCCGCAACCTTTGGGTTACGAGTCTGACTCTCTTACCATTAGGCCACAACTCCCCCACATAAACAATGTTATCATGCACTGGTGTGGACGCTAATACAGTATACAGTGGGTACGGAAAGTAATTCCAGAACCCATTAAATTTTTCACTCTTTGTTATATTGCAGCCATATGCTAAAATCATTTAAGTTATTTTTTTTTCCTCATTAATGTACACACAGCACACAATATTGACAGAAAACACAGAATTGTTGACATTTTTGCAGATTTTTTAAAAAAGAAAAACTGAAATATCACTTGGTCCTAAGTTTTCAGACCCTTTGCTGTGACACTCATATCTTGATAACTCAAGGGCTGTCCATTTCTTCTGATCATCCTTGAGATGGTTCTACCCCTTCATTTGAGGCCAGCTGTGTTTGATTATACAGATTGGACTTGAATAGGAAAGCCACACACATGTCTATATAAGACCTTACAGCTCACAGTGCATGTCAGAGCAAATGAGAATCATTAGTTCAAAGGAACTGCCTGAAGAGCTCAGATACAGATTTGTGGCAAGGCACAGATCTGGCCAATGTTACAAAAAAATGTCTGCTGCACTTAAAGTTCCTAAGAGCACAGTCGCCTCCATAATCCTTAAATGGAAGACAACCAGAACCCTTCCTAGAGCTGACCGTCCGGCCAAACTGAGCTATGGGGGAGAAGAGCCTTGGTGAGAGATGTAAAGAAGAACCCAAAGATCACTGTTTCTGAGCTCCAGAGATGCAGTCGGGAGGTGGGAGAAAGTTGTAGAAAGTTGTAGAAAGTCAACCATCAGTGCAGCCCTCCACCAGTTGGAGCTTTATGGCAGAGTGGTCCGACGGAAGCCTCTCCTTAGTGCAAGTTTGCTAAAAAACACCTGAAGGAATCCAAGATGGTGAGAAATATATTAGCCCAAAAAAGACATTGGTCTGATGAGACCATGATAGAACTTTTTGGCCTTAATTCTAAGGGGTTTGTGTGGAGAAAACCAGGCACTGCTCCTCACCTGTCCAATACAGTCCCAACAGAAGCATGGTGGTGGCAGCATCATGCAGAGGGGGTGTTTTTCAGCTGCAGGGACAGACGACTGGTTGCAATTCGAGGGAAAGATGAATGCGGCCAAGTGCAGGGATATCCTGGACGAAAACCTTGTGTTCAGGACCTCAGACTGGGCCGAAGGTTACCTTCCAACAAGACAATGACCCTAAGCAACAGCTAAATAACGAAGGAGTGGCTTCGCAACAACTCTGTGACTGTTCTTGAATGGCCCATTCAGAGCCCTGACTTAAACCCAATTGAGCCTCTCTGGAGAGACCTAAAAATGGCTGTCCACCAACGTTTACCATCCAACCTGACAGAACTGGAGAGGATCTGCAATGAGGAATGGCAGAGGATCCCCAAATCCAGGTGTGAAGAACTTGTTGCATCTTTCCCAAAAAGGACTCATGGCTGTATTAGATCAAAATTGTGCTTCTACTAAATACTGAGCAAAGTTCTGAATACTTAGGACCATGTGATATTTCAGTTTTCTTTTCTTTTTGAAGAAATCTGCAAAAATGTCAACATTCTGTGTTTTTCTGTTTTCCTTTCAATATGGGGTGCCTGTGTGTACATTAAGAGAGAACAACATTAAACTAATGATTTATGCAGCAACAATGGCTGCAATGATCAACAAAAAGAAGTATAACAAACAGTTAAAGTGGGGAGTCTGATATTATTCAAGTCCCACTGTAAGATAATAAAGGTTTATAGTTATTATTCTTGTCAGAACGTCCCTTAATAACAGTCTCTAGTACTACTGCCGACATTGTCTTTCATTTTAAATTTAAACTAATTTTAATAAAAAATCTACACTGATATTTAAGATATTTTACTGAAATTTTTTTTTTAAACTCAGAAACGAAACAATTTTTTGACCTTTTCAATTTCAATAAGCCAAACAGCGTTTTTTTTGTTTTTTGGTTTCACTATGATCTCAGAAAATCATAGTAACGGACCTGCACTGTAAAAATGATCATATTTTAACTGTAAACATTTTTAAAAATGCTACGGCAAAAACCTGTTAACTGGTTAACAGTAAGTTTCCTTATAAATGGGGATTAACTGTAATAAACATAACATTACAATGTATTTTTTAACTGTAAAGTTCTGACAACTACAGCTGCCAGGTTTTTTTGTGTAAATTTCGCAGATCTTTTTACAGTAGGGGTGCTTCAGAGAGCACCACAGTTGTCACTTTATAAACAATAACTAACTACTAAAAATTATGAATTTGAGATCATTATAATACACACACACAAAATGGCATGTACACTGTGACCAGAGAAAAAAATTTGACTTCCAAAGCATCCAGGCCTCCAGTTACGGGGTGCGATGCTTGCTGTCGGGTTATTGTAAACATAAAGCAGAGCACCCAGGTTTGCCACACCCACAGGATGACCCTGTCAGCCCGCCCGTCTGAGACGACACAGGCGCGTGCTGATGACATCACTGCCTCACACCCTGGTGTCTGTAGGCACAAATCAGCGAAAGCACTTCTCGGCAAACCCCCTGGTCGGGCAGCTGTAAAGGTGTTAGGCAGTTATTCTCCTCCCCCAGCTCTCCTAAACAAATTACCACTCGTAAAAACTGACAGATATGAAACCTGAGATTGAGCAGGAATAGAGTGAGGGGGGAACGCCGCAAACCACATGATGTGTGGGTGTGTGAGGTCTGCTCTGAGCGCTGTGTATGTCTTCCCTTTCATTCAGCACCTCCTCGCTTATCTGAAATCCCTCAGTCTTTCGAGATATGCCCTCCTGCATTTACATACTATGATAACTACAGCTTTTAAATCTTTACCATTGTTGCTTTGGATTCTAGTCTCCTCTAGTCTCTGTAGTAAATTTCAACTATGCGGAGTTGTATTAACCTTAGGTCTGGCATTGAAACAGCAGTGTGGCGTGTGTGGGTGTGTGTGTGGGGGGGGGTGGGGTTTGCTGCAGTGTGATAAGCTGGGAAATGTCTACAGACTGGGCTGTGCTTCTAACATGGCGTTGACCCAGCTGAGCCACTGCGGCCCACACGGTAAAGACCTGCGGTCCACTGCAACCCCATTTTGACTCAACCATCATTTTTTTTTTTTGCGACAAGGACAACTATTAAATGTTTTTAAGCGACATTGACATTATGTTCAATTGGAGTTCCCTGGCAACCATGGATTGGCCAGGGGTTCTGGACAGGTCGGGGGGAGTCTGGTCAGGCCAAGTGTAGCATTGTGAGGTCATATCTCCAAGTGCTGGCACTAAGGATGGGAATTTTGACTGATGAATGTCGCACAGCCAAACTCAGGGTCCTTTCTGACATCATACCGCATTATGAACCTCCAGAGAAGCGTGTAAGGCTTACACAGCTGCGGGTGCCAGTACAGTAGGAACAGCCATAAGTTTGAGGTCAAAGCAGGGCCATGACTAACTCAACATAATGAAATGTTATACACAGCAGTGGCTATTTCTGTCCATTACTGTTCCATTTAAAATTGTATTACTGGACTATTCTGTGCTTTTAATGTTGCAAGGCAACATGGTAGCACTACATTAATAGCATTTATTAATCTTGGTTAATGTTAATTGTCTAAAATTATATACCTACATACATAAATAAATGAACAGATATACTAAAATACATAATACATAACATCACTACAGTTCAAACGTTTGGGTTCAGAAATCATTTTATTCAGCAAGATTTCATTTAATTGATCAAAAAGTGACAGTAAAGACATTTATAATGTTTTAGTTCAAATAAATGCTGCTCTTCTGAAGGATCAAGGTTTCCACAAAAATATTAAGCACCACAGTAACACACACATATCTATATATATATATATAAATATATACAGTTATCTATATATATATTATATATATATAGATAGATAGATAATATTATTAGTGCCTGGGCAGTAATACGGTTCATACCGAATACCGGTGTTTGTTTTTGTTATGATATGAGTTTTTAAAATATCGCAATACTTTTATATCTTTTAATCAACGTTCGGAACGCAACGCTGTTTGAGAGGGGTCTCTTTTCACCGTTGCACTGTGGTGAGGGAACAGCTGTATGTGTTACTAAGCGTGAAAGTTCCGAAACTGAAGCTGTAGAACTAATAGACCGTGATGACACAGAAGAACTCGTCCACAATATCCACATTGACCGCCACAAATATCCACCGCCCCCAGCTCCCGCGTCTCTCACACACACAAGCGCGACTTCAGCACTATAATTAGCAACTTTCAGACCCTTTTAGCGTTTTTTTTTCATAGAATATTCATACTGACAAATCTAGCAACTTTTTTGGATAAACCTTAGCTATTGTTCAGTTGGAATATGTCGCCAGTGCTGCCCCGCGAGCACGAGGTCTGACTCTCCCAGTGCAGTGTCGTCTCTCTCGGCGTCTGTTCTGTGCAGTGAGCGGTAGAGAAGCAGCACATTCAGTTGGCCGTACCGCAGCCGAATCTTTTCCAAGCACCTGTCGCTTACTGAATGCTTGGAATTATAAATATGAGCATAGTTTGTCTGTTAAAGGGCACCTATTATGCAAAATCCACTTTTACATGGTGTTTGGAAATAAATGTGTTTTGGCAGTGTGTGAACAACAACCACCCTACAATGATAAAAATCAACCCACTTCTCATTTTTTAATCCCCTTTAAACCAAGTTAGTCTCACTAGGCCTGCCGTTTTGATTCTTATGCAGTGTGACGTCACACTGCATAGGGCTGGGCCAAGGGGGTTGATTGACAGCCATGCATTGCTATAGTTTCCGCCCTCAGAGTTTGTACGCTGTCCTCCATTTTCTCCACGCTTGAGCAGCTGTAACGTCAACAATGTCTCACAAGCAATCCCGATGCTCTGTGTTTGGATGTAAGACTGAACATAAGAGTCTTCATTTTCTACAAACATGTGAGCTATCTGAGGCCGGCTGGGATTCTTTTCCATTTTTTTTTTTTTCAAGTAATGCGCCTCAAAATCTTCCTAAATATGTTTATCACTCCAGACTCCTTTGTGAATGTCATGTCGTTATATTGTTTAGCTTTTTAACTGTATTTGTGTGTACATTAAGTATTTTTAACTGATCAGCGCCATGCTTGTGAGATTAGTTCACGCCGGTCGTAGTCGCGAGTTTGTTCGGTTGTGAGTCGTGCGGCTCGGTCCAATTGTTTCTGCACAGGTCACATGTCAGCGCGGCGCAAGCTCTGTAACATCTGTTTCGTCCCACTTTCAGTGCATTTGGCTTCCCAAATGTACGGCTAAACACCGGTTCTCTCACTCTCAGTTATGTTGCTTCTACTGGCTGTTTATTGCTGTAGATATACAATGCAGAGAGACGTATACACGTATACCCGAGAGATGTATAGCTCTTCTGGAGACGGGGCGGGAATATGCAGCTCATTTGCATTTAAAGCCATAAATTCCAAAACAGCTCTTTTTGAGACACACCCCAAAAATGACATTTTCCAGCAGTTATAATAAATGATCTGTTGGGTATTTTGGGCTGAAACTTCACAGACACTTTCTGGGGACACCCAAGACCAATATTACATCTTGTACAAGGGGCATAATAGTTGCCCTTATAATATTATGCACTTTTTGTTTGTTGTTTTTTTTAGTTTGTAACTCAGACACAGGCAGTGCGCTGCATGAGACAAAAAAGTAATATACTGTAGCCAAAAAAACACCACCTAGCCGCTCTTTAGTGTAGATGCATGTAGATTTTATCAGACGATGTCGCGATTATAAATGAGAGTGACTCCTGGTTTTATGTATTAATGGGTCATGTTTAGTCACTATTTAGTGTGGAATTTTTCTACAATATTCCCTCATCATGATAGTAAAATAGGGCATTTTAAGTCAATATACTGCAGTATTTCCTTTCTCAATCAGTAGAAAATATGGTTAATACCCGGTCATGCATCAAAAAAAAAATTCCGTCATATACCGTGAAACCGGTATAGTTTAGAAAATACCGTGATATATATATATAATATCATACATATCAATTAATGCAACATTGGTAAGCATAAGAGATTTATTTTTAAAAATCCTACTGATCCCAAACTTGCCGTACTCAATGGCACTTAAACTTAAAAATTTAAAATTATACATAAATTATATATAATAATACAGTATAATAGTGAATTTATACCACTCACCTAATATTAATTATTTATTTATAAATGTGGATGCCAAAAAAAAAAAATTTTATTTTTTGTTGGGTTAGTGCATGATACCAATATGTATTGGCTATCATATTTTTTATTTTATTTTTATTAAACAAATCATAACAAACCCTTTGGCATTAATACAAATCAAATCAATGAGCAAATAATTTTTTTCAAACATTTCTCTCAAATGACCTTAATAATACATACCATACAGACGATTGCAGGACAGCTCTATTTGAATAAGGTGAAGAGTATATTTGCTTTACCGAAAATTGCAGACACAATACAACCCACTCCCTCAAGATAGCTGCTATTAGTGCATTTGTTTGCTTTGGAAATTTCCAACCCAGTGCAGCGTGACCCCAAGCACATGGCCGATTCTTCACCTGCTAATCACTTATGTCTGCTGCTGAAAAGGTAGCAAAACAATTGCCCTTTCTGGCAGCCGTCCGACAGCATGTGGAGATATGGAACCCTTCCCAAATCTGCACACACTGAGGGCAAGAGAAAGACAGAAGGCAAATGATACAGACTGGCTTTTCACCTCAGGTCACGTCTTTTAGAGTTTGATCAGTGATTGGCAAAAACGCATCTCACGTTACAGATCCCCCACACGAGAAGAAAGGGCAAATAAACAACAACTACTGAGGTGAAAATGGATACATAGACTGAATCACCGGCTTAATTTGTTGGCTCAAATGTTAGTCATTTGTAAATAGGTCTGAAAGCAGCTCTTGAATAGTGCTATAGCAACACAAGGAGCGAGACGTCAACATTCCCGCTCTCTGGGCACTCAAGCTCTACTTTTTCTTATCAATCTGAATGAGGTTGTTATTTCTTGTCCACCCCCTTCTGTGATTCAGAGCTGAAGCTGCTGTATAGCCGTTCATCTGTGTCTCTCTTATCTCCCACACTCCTCCTTCTGTAAACAGACCGAGAACAGCTCAGCCTTTGCTAACACTGATTCACTAGGTCATAGATCTTAGCCGAGGAGTATTTTCTCTCTCTCTCCATCACACACACCCCACTCATCAATCTACCTGTCTTTCACAACACATATTGGTGACTTCATACATTTGGATGATACAAAAATAATATAGAGGTGTTTCATCAACTTTAGCCATTTTTATATATACTGTATATGGGGTTGATTTTAATTTAAACAAACAGGTTTCATTTTCTGCCTTCGGTATTTATCTCTGCTACTTTTTAAACGCTATTTATGATTTTCATTAGTGATGCACCAAAATTTTGGAAACTGAAAACATTCATCCAAAACAGCAACATTTTGTTCACAATTGTTTTGAAGGCCTGAAATCATTGCCCGAGTGACGTTTTGACTCTTTCAAGAACTGTTTCATGTACACAAAAACCACAACAGGTAAACATGTCAATAGTGTGGATGCACTAAAAATGAATAGTAAAATGCAAACTTTGTTCAGCTGAAATATCGAGAGGCAGTTTACTGCTGAAACTTATATTATATTCAGAGCTACACATATGTTTTTTGGTCTGGTTCTCATGAGAGCACCTAGTCAGAAAATACGTTTAATAAAACTCTAGATTTTAAATATCACCAATTTTATTAAATAAAAATAAATTATTTATAGTACACTTAAAAATACAATGCTAATATTTACATTTTAAATTGTTTCCCATTTTGACTCTTTTCTTTCTTTATTTTTTATATGACCTTTTATAATTTTCAAACCTAAAACCAGAAGGATTTTATTTTGGCGGGTTGCCGACAAGTAAGTATATGCACTGCCGGTTTTAGCGCTGCCGAATGAAGCACATCAGTGAATGAAATGTCACAGTTTTATATTGTGCTTTGAAAACGGCAGCGGATATCCTAGATTTATGCTTTCAGTTCAAATAGAAATCTTATACAGTATTACAGTTAGTTGATCTAAAACGGCAATTGTGCATTAACAGTCATCAACCATGTTGGTGCGCAATAGGCAAATTTCACAACAATCAGAAAATTAATTTCTTTGTAGATGATATAACAGCAACTTGGAAAACAAACAAATCAGAAAAGGTAAGAAGTGATATTTGAGAACAGAGCGTACTAATATAATAGCGGCAGACCCGTAGCGGAACTAACTTTACCCAGCGGTGACGTAACTTCCGTTTGTTGTGAAATTGGCCTAAGCGGTCTGAACTTATTTACCCCTCACATTTTTTATTTTGGTGGCGCATTCGCACCACTTGTGTGCACCCCTGATTACATGACATTAATTCCTCCATAACCAAAAATTTGGCAACTAAAGTTTTTCAAAAGTTTCCGTATGTGTGTGTAGACAACAAATCAATATAGCATTTCCAACCAATCAATTTCAAATAATGTGTGTAAATATTATTTAATGGCGTTTATTTTGGATACATAAAATGCTAGCTATGAAATTAGCCTAACAAGACAAAGAAGTCAGACATTTAATTTAAAATAAAATGTAAATGTTGTTTCCATCACAGTCGTTCCCACAAAATGTTATTAAACACAAAACGCCATTTGAGATGTGGAAAATTATGCTGTGGTAGAAATGTTCATGAATTTCAGACAAACGCATGTATATCCACTGTTGGACACTGTCTGCAGACAAATAAACTAGTGAGTGTAAAAAATGTGTGTTTTAAAAGAGTTTATTTTCTAAAAGTCCAAAAGTGCCCATAGTTGGAGAAACACCCATTTACAGACTAAATTCTAACATCTTATATCCTCGACTAAAGGTCTTTAATGAGCGAGCGCAGTACTAAAACAAAACTTTCTGGTCTATTGCTTCGCAAATGAATGTTAAGCAATAAATACAATTTCTTCCATATTTATAAACCCTCTAACTATGCTAAATGAATGCCAAACAGTCTGTTGAAAACCCGTTCCCAAGGACGTTATCTAAACACTGGATTAAATAAGTGTGCGTGGTATTCTGCATCTACTCAGAGAAGACTGTCGGTGGCTCTCTACCAGAACATCACTTAATACTGAGTCATTGTGATTATGCTCTGGCCAGAATCCAGTAATATAATCTTTTGCTTTAGCTGTGAGTCACATAATAATCCCTTTCTCCAATTTTTTGGAAACACAAAAGTTTAAATATTACACTTGATCTCAACACATTGTAAAATGTATCTTCTGGAAGTTGTACGACATTCAATTTTAAATGTACAAAACATTTCACAGTTGAACAACAGGTCAGCATTTTCTCATCGTACTGTACATGCATGTGTATATACTGTGTATTCCTTGGCTTTTTGCAGAACCTCATATTCATATGCCAGTTAATTTGTCATTGAAGTGGCATTACACACAGCCAAAGAAAAGAAACTATGACATCATTATGATATCAAACATCACATGATTTAAATTTCGCTTAAGGAGCACCAACACATTAAGGATAACTGTTAGCATTTGAGAAAAAACATACTAAAGAGTATATGGGGCAAATCACACAGATTCATGTTTCTTAATCCACTAATATTTGATCAGAAATGGAATTAATACAATTGCAGATTTTCCCAATCCATGCTTTTTATCATGAGTGCACAGGTTGTCTCAGGTGAGAAGGCAGAGATAGTAAGAAGATTTCTACTGTGACCCTCATGTTTCCACATGTAGCCGATCTGATATAAAAGCCAAGGGTAGATTTCACTGGGTAGCAAAAAGTGGACAGATGATCACTATCTTTGATGTTTAACTTTTGCCAAGCCTTGGCTCTTTTAGCTGTCTGTCTACAGAGCCAAGCGCACATTGTTTTTGTTTTTTTGGTCCATTTTGGAGGCCAAGTACTCAAAGACCACTGTTTTTGTGACTGTGCCAACATCTTACACAATATATTTTTTGTTGTTGATGGATGGAAACCATACCCCATTGTATACATTGTATTTTTTCAGATCTCCGTAAGATTGGCCTTTTTTCAAAATGGAAAGAACACTGTTATCTAAGTGAAATATGTCTGTGGTTTTCAAGGATGAACTTGGCTGTTTTTTTCCCCTCAGAGGGAACCGCAGGGATGCAGTTTAATGAAGAACCCAGAGAGGAACAGATAGGTGAGAGGAAGTTTGAGAAATCTGAGTGGAGCAGTTTTGGTTGTCTATATCTGAGAATTATCATTTGAAGCTGCATAAAAATCTTAAGAGGTTTGTTTTAGTAATACTCTGGTTGGCACAGGGTATTTTGTCAGTGATGGTACAATTTCATTTTAATAAATGACAACCTTGAGCACAAAATGATACATAAGTTTATGCAAGCAGGAGCTTGTAAGGTTTTGGCGGTGTAACAGGGGCCATGTACACACTTCAGCCTCTTCTGAGCACTTAATCCTGTTCTGTACACACAGAGTTCGGTTATTTACAGAGCTACGTGTCGTGACTCATTTGCTAATTTTGACACTAGTCTGTTTCCCTCCACCGTAGTTGCTTCCAACAGCTCTGCGGTCAAGGACTAACCCATACATTACAGTTCACAGAGAGCATGCTGTTTAAAGCAGCAGCTTAAAGAACATAAACACAGCATCTCTGTTGACGGGTGCTTATTAAAATTGTTAATATGTCTCTTGTCAAAAATAATTGTTGGCATACAAGATGGCTACTACTCCTGTACTGTATACACACACAGATTGATAATTTAGGGGATACACTACTGTATGTACAGTAAAAGTCACTGTAAAGCTTTGCAGAGTGTATTTGGTTAAAGGGGTCATATGATGCTTTTTTAAAGATCATTATTTTGTGTATTTGGTGTGACAGAATATGTTGACATGCTTTAATGTTCAAAAAACACATTATTTTTAAAATACTGTACATTATTGTAAGTCCTCTATGCCCCGCCTCTCTCAAACGCTTCGTTTTCTACAAAGTCCCTCCTTCCGACAAGCGCAGTCTGCTCTGATTGGCCAGCTGACCCAGTGCATTGTGATTGGCCGAACACCGCAAGCGCTGTCGGAAATGTAACGCCCTTACCATAATCGCGAGCTTCATCTTTCAAAATAATTGTAAAGACAGAGCCCGAAAGAGGAAAAGAGTCTCGTGATAGACACAGTGATATGTGTTGCAGTACACAAGCCACGGTTAAGACAGCTGACTCCACTGTGATGTGTCTCGCTCTCTCTCTCTCTCTCTCTCTCTCTCGCGCTCTCTCTCTCTCTCACACACACACACTCACACACACACGATGCGCAAAACTCGCATTTGAACAGTCAATTGCAAATACTTAAACTAATAACAAAGCAGTTGCTGATTCAGAAGTGCCAGATTGTCAGAATTATTTCCTCTCCTAGGTTCACGAAACGGTCGGCCATAAAATGCATTGCTGTTCTGTTGTAAGTAATCTTAAAGATCCTAAATGCATCTACTTCTGGAAGCCCAAATAAAGTGCCTTTTGCTTTCGCCTAAAACACACAGCGTCTCCCTGACATGCATCAACACTACTGCTGTTCCTGAAAACACGCCTTCTTTCTTTGCCTGAACATTTGGGCGGCATTATGCAACTATTTCCACATAGTGAGGTAGATATGTGGGGGCGTGTTAGAACGGGCTGTTTTAGGGGGGCGTGGCAGAGTTTTTTAACTTTGATAAAGAATATCTCTTTTGCTTTGAGACTTTAGTCTTTGCAAATTCAGAGATCTTATCTATGCACAATCTAGGGCTGTAGTACTCGAGTCCGGTCGAGTTTCTCCTTCTTTCCAAAGCACTCTGTAGCCTGCGCTCTATGCTTGCGCTCCCGTGGCGTCTGCCGTTGCTGAGCAACTATGACCTGCGCTCTCCATGAAGACGCGGAAGTTTCAGCAAAGGATAAATGGATTTGCAGCACTAAAAATCTACTAAATTTATTTTTAAAAATGGCTATCCCTGTACAGCAATGATCAGCTGTTCCTTCATCTTGACTGAGCTTTCAATGCTGTTACGGGAAAAGATGAAGCTGATTGGTTGATTCTTGTCAAATGACTTGCGGTGCGCTTGCTGTGTTTTGAAAAGTTTAGATGTTTCTAATTTAATTTTCTACCTGTTAGATTGTGTTTTATTAACGTCTACACCTACTTCCTTCTACAGCATTTATTAATATTAGCTAACTTTAATTTCAGCATTCACTAATGCATTATTCAAATGACAAGTTGTGTTTGTTAACATTAATGCCCTGTGAACAACATGAATGAACAACGTGTTTTTTAATTAAATTGTTACAAAGACAAAAATAAATATGAATCAATATTTGTTAATTTTAACAAATGACACCTTATTGTAGTGTTACCGACTCTTTTTATGAGGTTAGAAATAGGGCTGAAAGATGAATCGTATTTTCATTGTCATTGCAGTATGAACATGTTATTTAGCAATGGGCACCGAAACGTGCTATAAAATAGCAGAGTTGGTGGATTTAGTCGCCAGAGTACAGAATTCAGCATCAACAAAACACTGGCGTTTCAGCATGACTCATCTGAACCTGCAATGGCAACAAGGCGTTCAATGAGTCATCGCTGAAACGCCGAGTTGTTGGTCAGGGAGACCTCATCTGAACGCCTTGATCATTGGTTTATTATGCAATTACCAATGCAGAGGCGTCAGATGAGTCATCGCTGAAACTCTGGCGTTTCAGCGATGACTCATCTGAACGCCTTTGATTGGCCATTGCATTAATAAACTCAATGGAATCGTATGTTATTGGTTGTAATGCTCACCGCTGTAAAAACAAACAAAAAATATTTAGTTTTATTTGTTGGCCCTAATATGCAGTTAATTATTCATTTATTTATCACAAGTAATCATCAATGCAAAAAAAAAAAACTTTCACTTTATCACACTGCAGAATTTCCTCATATCGTGCAGACTATTAGAAGGCCAATCCATGCAACTCATGGTATGTCTCTATAATAGGATATGTTTGTTGAGGCAAGTTGGAGCTAGACTCTGCAGGGCATTGGCCCTCCAGGTTCTAGTTAGGAGACCCCTGTCCTACAGTGTTGTTACTTTGCACATGCTTTTTGATCATTACTAATATTAATGTAAAATTATTTTCTTAGAATAGGAGATATGCTGTCTCTCGCATCACATACATTATCAATAGTTACGTATGTGGTCTTGAAGAGGATCCTTTTTTCTCTCTCATTTGGACTCGGTCTTGACTTGGACTCGAAACTTTTGGACTTGGACTTGACTTGGACTCGAACCTCTTTGGACTCGGTCTTGACTTGGTCTCGACTAGTCCTGGTCTTGACTTGTCTTGGACTCGACAAAGCTGGACTTGACTACAGCTCTAGCACAATCAGCTTGTAACACTCCAAAGAGAAAGGAAAACTTGAAATCGCATCATATCATATGACCCCTTTAAGATCCCGCAGTGATGTTTATTTCAACAAGTGCAACATTTTGAACTTTCAGGTCTTTTATTTAACAACTAACAGCTGAAAATTTGGTCATCATTTACTCAACCTCATAAAGTTTTAAGCCTGTGGGATTTTCTTTCTATTATAGAACACAAAAGTAGACATTTTGAAGAATGTTTAAAGCCCAAAACACCACCAGACCCCGCTGACTTTCATTGTCTGAAAATCATTCTGAGTTTCATTGTTTCAATTTTGTGTCCCACAGAAGACAGAAAGCCATACTGGTTTAGAACAACATGAAAATTTAAGAAAAGTATTTACTTACGGGTGACCTACTCCTTTAAGGTGTCCTGTAACCAGTTTGGGTAGGATGTACACATAATACAGGAAACAAGTTGACATTTTAAGGTACAGTAGGAGAGATACTGTAACATCCCAGTAATAAACCCTCAAATTTAGTCACATTTCACGTGTGAAGTAAATACAGATGTGATAGTATGCTGTGCATAGTGACCTTATCTTAACATGGGCTCATTCTGTGGATTTGGCAAAGCAGAGTGGAAAAACATTCCAAGGCAACTGGTTAACTATTTAGGAATACTAACCCATCTTTAGAATTCCTTACTTCTTTAGAAGGGAGAAGCGAAACTAAGGCCTTGGCATCTGAGCACCTCAGTTAGGTAATTAGGTGCTGCTAATTTTTCTTGTAAACAGAAAGAATGGCAGACACAGCTGTGGCTGATTAGGTAGTTAATATCTCAGCAGTTGTGAAAAATAAACACTATAATCTGAGCTAATCTAGGAGAGATTATTGGCCCACTGCAGTTTGTCTGACCTGGAGGGACATGCGGCCCATCAATGTGTAAACGATTTGAGACAGGACAAACAGAGAGAAAACGATGAGGATGAGAATTAAAGGTGAGGATTTAGTTAATCTCATTATTTACAAGGAGTCTGTTTCTTTTCAAATCCTTTTTTTTTTAAATAAAACTTAACATTAAAGTGTTAAAAAAATTCATTTTTTATATAAATGCTAAACAAAATAAAATAAATTTTATACTTAAAATAACACAATAAAACATAATTCAGTTGATAAAAAAAATTAATGAATCATACTCAATGACTCAATGAGTCAATTCTGTAAGAAATTTTCCTTACTACGCACAGTGGTCTTGGGAAGTGAATATTGATAAGATTAGTTGATATTAATTTATCAGCATGTCAAATAATTCAGTTAAAATTCAAACGAGCTCATGTGCAAATTAGCCGCAAGTAATCGCATATATCAATATTGGGCTTAAAATTTGACAGTCATAGCTGAAATGTTAAATCAAATGCAGAACAGAACATGCCGTAACAATTCAACGGTCTTCTGCCAATGTCTCGCACTGATCCGGTATGCTGTTATTTCCAGCGTTATGGAGTTAAACTGAGATGTGGAAACTGTGAATAAATTTACGTAAAATGAACAAAGTTTGGATAATTAATAGTTGAGTAAAACGAACACTCACTAAAACTACTGATACTCACAGATGTTTGTTGATCTTGTTTCTTGGTGTTCCCCGCAGCTACAATTCAATTTAGCGGTCCATGTAGGGAGATTTATTAAACTAGTCACAAAAAATTGGAGTCTGGCACTCCTGCATTTTGGAGCATGTGAAAATATTCCTTAGTCATATTTCAAACAGAACTCTCATTTGATGCTTTGTTCAGAAGTCGTTTTCCTGGGTAATATGTTTGCTAGCCATTTTTCCTCCTATAAGTCAAATTCAACATGAAGAAAGGAATCTGGTAGGTCCTTACAGGAAGCCTTTGAATTTTTGAACAATTGCTGTCAAATATGTCACCCTCAAACTTCTAAGCACTGGCTCTTTTAGGTTTATTTGTCTGCTGCCACACAGGTAGCTTAAAGAACCTTGCTAAAATGGATTATGATGCAGCAGAAGCAAATAATATTTAGTTTTCATAGGTCACCACTGAGGGAAAATCTACCAACTCTCTGAAAGTGTAAACACAGTAGTTTTCCAACAAAGTAGTTTCTCCCCTACATCAAGTACTATGAATTTTGGAATTGGCCTTAGACCGTTTGTGTTAACCTTAAATGACATGCCCATGGACTTTCAACAGTCTGTCTGCTGCAACGCACAAAATTGGAAAGAAATTGTGAAAATTACAAGTGCCAATCAAACAGCAACACAACTTCTAGGTCAGATCAAAAAACTAATAAATTCCAGACAGATGTTATTTTCTCATATTAGGCAAAATAAATAAATAAACAAATAAATTTACCTTGGGATTAGAAATCTTTGAATTAATCTAAAGCAGTGGCCAAGTAATGGGCCTACTACTGTTTAAAAGTTTGGGGTTGGTAAGGTATTTTAATGTTTTTGAAAAGTCTCTTATGCTCACCAAGGCTGCATTTATTTGATCAAAAATGCAATATTATTATCATGTAAAATGTAACTTTTTTCTATTTTTATTCATTTCAAAATGCTATGTATTCCTGTGATGTCATAATAGGAAAACTTAATGGTTTTGTAGATGAACCTAGTTTACTGCTTTATACTCCAAGACCCTCCTACCAGAGACCAGAAACTACTGCAGGTTGTGAAATCATTGTGTGTGTTTATTATGTCTCTTAGGGATCTAGTGAGTGCTTGACCGGTATGCAAAGGTTAAGGATACACAGTGGTAAGAATCTAATTTGTCAGTGCAAAATGGCACGTACTAAGCCCCCTGTCAGAAGTCTGTGTGCAAGCGTGTGTGTATGTGTGTTTACACAGTAGAGATCAATCAGAGGGAGGGATGGTCGGCAAGAGGTTTTACTAATTGACCTCTGACAATAATAAGCCAGAATCACCAACACACAATCAAGATGACCACTAAACATACACACATCATCGCACACATACATGCTTTATTTATACAGTATACTACCATTTATACACACACTACCATTTGAAAAAAAATTTTTTGAAAGAAATCTCTCTTGCTCACAGGCTGCATTTATTTGATCAAATACAATAAAACAGTATAGTGTTATATTTTTTAAAATGTAATTTATTTCTGTGATCAACGCTGAATTTTCAGCAGCCCTTTCTCCGGTCTTCAGCGTCACATGATCCTTCAGAAATCATTCTAATATGCTGATTTGCTGCTCAAGAAACATTTCTTATTATCAATGTTGAAAACAGTTGCGGTACTTAATATTGCTATGGATTATTTTTTTTAGGATTCTTTGATGCAAAGTTGAATAAAATGAAACTTGAATACAACGTTCAAAAGAATAACATTCATTTGAGATAGAAATCTTTGTATTATTCTAAATGTCGTTACTGTCACTTTTGATCAATTTAATAGATCCTTGCTAAATAAAAGTTTTCATTTCTTTCAAAGGAAAAAAAAAATCTTACTGTCCCCAAGATTACTAAGATACACATACACAACTCCCACATACACTAATTTGTTTTGAGTAGCATTCAACTGGTCATGTGATCACAACATGGAGTCCTCTATGGCATGACCCACTCCATGTAAGATTTACAACTTTAGGCTTAAAACTTTAATGAAAAAACAAATGGATTCAATTTAAAGAAAAAGAAATACTGAGTGCAGCTTTAACAGACAATCACACACTGAAAACAAAAACATCCTGCACAGTCATCGAAATTGGGGTCTGACATAAACCTGGCACCGTTTGCTTGTTTTTTAAATGAAGAAAACAGCTCAACAGTAACACTGAGTGACTTTAACCTTTTCCACATGTAAAAATGAGCAGGGTCAGTATTCCCACTTCTGAAGGCAATGTGTCTTACACAGTAGCATGAATGAAACAGTGTTGTCTGTGTACTGGGAGAGAGCAAGGGCTAGCTTTGTTGTTTTTAGTGCGGTTCAGATCCCGTCTCATCTCTTCACTCCCCACAGCAAAATACTGTTGATCACCCTCCTCTCGTCTGCTATTCATCAGAGAGAAGCACATGAGAACATGTGTTCATGAAGAAAATCATTTAAGATTACAGGAATCAATCAATCTCTCTGTTTCTCAGACTACTTTGAATGATGTTTCATCTATTTGCATCATATCCCTCTCCTTTCTCTCATTTTCCGTGTAAAACTATTTATACTGACTGATGTAATTGCTTTAGTTTAGGTACTGAACTTCCCTTTAACCTGAGCGCCCGAAAATTACACAAGCTGATTACAGTTCTTTAGGTTGCCTAAACATCATTTTCTTCTGTTAATAGTCAAAAGAAAATATTTTTGTCTGCAGCACACACTCAAATGCCTTAAACGGTCCAGCTTTGTGCCAGAATGGTCTTGCTTATGCATGGTTTTTCATTATAATTAGCTGGAAAAACATAATTGGCCTGTAGTTATCAAAGTGGAACTATTTTTTGAACGTATGCCATATTATTTCAATTTGTTAACTATATTTTTCTGGTCTGGCCAACCTGGTCGACATAATAGTACTGCAGCTCACAGTTTTGGCTCGCTAAATTGAAAAATCCGTCTTTGAAAAATATGACCCTGACTGCACACGGCTTCCAGAAACATAAGCCAATGCAAACACAACATTTCAAATGTGAAAAATATGATGATAACAATTATTTATCCTGTTAAATGGGTAGGAAGGGAGAGAGAGAGAAAGAGACATACTGTAAGAGGAGCGCCGAACATGAGTTCTATTTTCCACGCTCACTGTTTTCCTTAGTAGAAGTTAAAAAATTATAATAAATGAAAGCAGCCAAACATGGACTGTGAGAAAAAGACCTCAATGTATCCCCTGCATTTTATGAATTAACAAGAGGATTCATCTCCTGGCCTATCTCAGACAGATATATTTGTGTTTTACAACTGCATCTACCCGAACACTCATCATGGAGCCCATGTGTCATCCAGAGTGTTTGGCCGAAGATGATTCTGGAGCTAGTCAGCGCTATCGCATTAGTCACATTACAGAGAGAGAGAACTGCCGTTTTAGCCCATCTACTTCTGTAAAAAACATTTGATGGAGTGAGTTCCCATACACAAATGCTCTGTTAGACCCGACAGTGGTGAAGGTGACATCCAAACACAACACTCATAAACAAGACCGACTTGAGATGAGAGTTGACAAGAGTAGTCAACTCTGCAACATACTCCAAACACTGACTACAATGGTAGGGAGCATATGAGGAATAATTCCTGTATCTAGAGCATATATCCTCCATTAAATTCCCCTACAGTAAATATAGCTCTATTCCCAGTGCTATGGAGACAACACAAGACAACAGTACTAATGTAAATGGAATTCAAATCAGGTTATAATTCCAAACTCACTTATTGTTACAATGTGTCATGGACAGCAAGTGACAAAAGCTCTCTTAAATGTAGAGAGCATTTTGTTGATTGCTTAGTTTCTACAGTATCCTCATATCGGTATATGCATACTTTCCTACTATATAGTATGCAAAAAACAGGATTTCCAGTTGTGTAAATATTCAGTATTCATTAAAGAGCAGGTAACACAAAACATTAAAGCGTTTGCTGAAATTCCTGAGAAGCACGCAACTAGTGCCAACTTTGCTATCCCATAAGGCCATGGGGGTTGAGGAGACTACAGACCTTAAAAAAAATAGTAGTATGTCTGGGAATATATTTACTATATACTACAGACCTGCATAGAACATCATCGAATTTAGTATGAATTGGGCAACATTTCAAATTTAACACTCTTTAATGATACTCTGGATAGCCCCGCCCACTTTTAAATCTCATTGGTGTAAAATTCCACTGGAAAGACTGAAGATGCATTTCTACCATCTCCAACATTCATATACAGTTGTTGCATTTCGCCCCACAAGAGGCACAGAACGTTCAAATTGGTTGTGAAGATGTTATTAAAATGCTGTTAAAATGAATAAATAATGAATATATGAAAATATCCACACAAAACAAATGACCGCCAATATGTTGGAAAGAAAAGCATAAAAGCTGTACTAATGCTTGCCAATGTAAATTTTGGTGCAAAAATATTGGTAATGCTCATCTCGCACTCACAGTTGTGATTTAAATACATCGGGACTCATTTATCAATCTAACGTAGAAACAAGCGCAGACTCGTGCGCATAAATCAACTTACGACAGTGTTCAGTGATTTATGAAACATTCGTATGCCACCAATCTCATCGTACGAATGATCGCACGTTGATAAATGTGGCGGCAGAAAACAATCGTCATTTGAATATCACGCCCCTAAAAACACCCTGGTTTAGAAGCCTCGCCCCTAGAGTTTACGACATGGAGAAACGAAACCCGGCCAAAAAAAAGGAAGTAATCTCGAGAAAGAGAAATTGATCTTACTCTAGAAACACCTGTTAACCTTGTAATTGCAAACAATTAGGCTACATTAATATATGTCATTTATATGTATATTAAAATACTGGTAAATATTAACAGCCTATTTAGTTCCCTCACTCTACAACAAATATTTTAAATTTAACGGTATTCAGAACAGAACAAGAATGAAAAATAAGTAGTTATAAAATTATATTTTAAACTATAAAATAAAACACAAATTAGGCTATAGTGGCAGTCATTATAAAACAGCATACAAAGGTTCAAGAAAACGATGGAAACGGCATTGCTCACACGTCTGTCTCATAACACAAGAATCCAAATGTTTCCATTTTTGCCATATTTGTAAAATTTGTTTGCATAACTATTATTCATTATGCAGCCTAAACATGGCTTTATACTTCAGTCATGTTCTAATATCCATGTAAAATCCTTCACATGCACAAAAATGTTTGTTTGGGTGCTCCAGGCTGATTTTACAGCGGACCTTTTAAAAAACAGTGTAACTTATGTTTGGTTGACTACATTTTAGTTTGATGATGAATGGCTGAAACGTCAGGCAACGCTAGAACTAATGTTGTTTGTGTGTGCGTGAGGCGCATGTGCGATCAGATGGATTAAATCAAATAAAGATATAAAGAAAAGTAATAAAATGCATTAAGAGTGTCACAAAAGCGAGTGTTGCCTATACTTGTTGCACAGTTTTTTCTTTTCCTTTTGTTAATCTGTAATTATATTATAGCCTATTATATATTTGTGTTATCCTATTTATTTTATTCCTTTTATAGACTTAATTTCAGTTTTTCTCCTTTCACAAAAGTGCTGCAGGTGCATGATGCGACGATTGAATCCTCATGGTCTTGTTTATGCTGCTATTCGCGCATATAAAGCTAAAGCCCTCTACAAAACAACACCAAAAAAATACATTCTAATCTTACTGGTTAACGATCGACTAATGAGCTTCGTTTGACGGTCAGGAAAATAAAAATGAATAAAATGCTGTCATTCTACAATTCTCCACCGTATTTACTATACTGCATGCAAGTTCAGGTAACTCAAAAACTTGCGTACACGAGCTGAGATCAGACGTGAGATTTGATCCTAGCCACCGCTCACGTCCATATTGATAAATTCCAAGTTTTGCGTTGAAACGACCATACACCCAATTTTCTGTCGTATGTTCGTTTCGTAAATGAGGCATGGTCAGGTCGTGTGGTTACATACGGTACACAAAATAAAAAATAAAAAAATTAATTTGCCTAAAGCTCAAAACAGAATAAAATTCTGCATAAGCATATGGTCGGAACTTCACGCAGCTGTCATTCATGAAAATGAATAAATGATAATAATAGTGAATAGAAAATAGTGAAAAAGGTGATTGATTGCAAATAAAACGTAAATGAAATTCAAGAATTCTGTGCAGTTAGAAACAGTGGCATCTTAAAACATTCAATAGAGTAATCCTAGAACTCTGGGTATTTCAAAATTTTAATGTATTGAGATTTTCTGTGGAGACTGGCTTAAGTAGGAGGACTGAGCAAAAGAAAAAAGAGAATTGGAGAGTGCATTACGCTGAATTGAAAACAGGAAGAGCTGGTTTGCTTCATTCAGAAACTCCAAAGGCTTTTAACAAAGCAGTAAAAGCAATACACAGAATATTCCCATGAGTGCCAGCTCTAAACCAACCTATGTTCATTTCAATACAAACACTTCACTGCCACACGCAGTATTGCTAATTGTCTCATATCATGAGCGTGAAAGAGTACAAGGACAACACTCAGGGTGGCTTAAGACTCCCAATTTGCATCTGCCCTTCACAGTTCTGCACTTTATTTCCATCTGTGAAACAGCATCCTGCAATTTTGCTTGGATTCCCAGATCATAGGATTGGGTGAATGGATGTAGGAAAGTTCTCGGAATCTCCCCAAATATTTCCATCACATATTAGGATGGGAGCAGGGAACACAAGGTTGCCAGATCCAGTGATCTTTGACGAAGAGCGAGGTTTTCTAAAGCACCTGCATTTATTTAGCTTTATGTTTATGTTCTTGGCAGACAATATCTAACCAAAACAACTCTTAAGAGAGTGCATATATTGGGTAATTCATGACAAATACCCAAGCAGTTTGCTAAGGATACAAGTATTAAGGCTAGAGCTGAAGTGCCTATAAGAACGATGTAACTGCAAAAAAGGCAACATACTCACAGTTTGTGAAAATGAAAATATTAAACAGAATTAGAAAATGTTAAATACATTCAAAATTTGTATAGTATTGTTTTGATCTGCTATATGCAATGTTTACTATTTAAAGGGTTAGTTCACCCAAAACTGAAAATTCTGTCATTAATTACTCACCCTCATGTCAACCCGTAAGACCTCTGTTCATCTTCGGAACACAAATGAAGATATTTTTGATGAATTCTGAGAGCTCTCTGACCCTCCCATAGACAACAATGTAATTACCACGATCAAGGGTCAGACCATCTCCTGCTACATTCTGGACCTGAAGTTTGGTAAATTACATTATGATAATAATGAAGAATTTCAGTTTTCGGTGAACTAACCCTTTAAAATATTTTATAGTGTGATTTTTGGTTAATTGTAGCAAGAATCAGTTTGATCCGTATCAATTACAACAATCCGAATTACAATAACAGTATAGCAATGAAAAAGTATTGTTATTATTTAATAAAAACATACAAATGTGTATTGTTCTAAGTTTTTTTTTTGCTTGTTTTAATTCACAGATTAAATTCACAAGTGAGATTTTCACTAAGAATATGTCCCTTCCATTTCAGAAATCTGGCCACCCTACAGTAACACATACTATTTGAGATATACATACTAATATAAGTCACATGAACTAGTAAAGTTCAAACAAAATACTATAAGTTCATCAGGGGACAGTTTCACCCAAACCTGCCCGATAACCCTGAAACAGATTCACATACACACTACAACACAAGTACTCCAGCATGCATCTGGTCGTAACCACCTCGCTCCAGAGTTAAATGCAGTACTGATGGATAAATGCTGCAGATTTGACATCTTCTCCAATCTGTTTCCCTCAACTCCCATTCTCAAGGTCAAGGGATCACAAAGGTCAAGGGTCATTAAGAGGCCCACCATCCACTGGACCAGTAGAGCTCAGAGAGAGGATATCCTACAATTATATGGTTACGGTCAATGGCTCTAAATGCTCCTGGAATACCCTCACTTTGCCCTTCATTCTCTCGTTCTCTTGCTTGTTTCCTCCTTTGCAGTTCTCATGAGTGACGTGTTAGCTACAGTAATAGGTTTGTCATGTTTGGCCATTTGCTTTCGTCCTACTTTTTCACAGATCATTATTATCCAAAAACATTTACAGGTGAATTTTCAGCAATTAGAATCCAGCGTAACGCATGTTGAGACTAATTGACATTAATTAAGCATAATTTACAACAAGTCACATTCAAATCTGTTCCTCTCTCTGTATTCAATGAAAAGATCTCTGCTCTTTACTAAATCACCATGGATTTTTTAAAAACGAAAAGAGAACACAGATGCTCTCATTAGATCCTCAAACACTCAATCCATCCACAGTTATTGGGGGTGTTTATTCTACATTGATTCTAAACTATTGGAACTCAGTTATGCTTAGTGCAGAGCCATCTAGAGGCCAGCCATTAAAAGTTCATTTATTCCCTGGAAAAATCCTCCTGTTGAAAGCATGGATCATTTACACTGGGTGATACAAGTTTTGAACGCATCATTTGATTTATCACAATTATTCACAACTCTTGTCAAAACAAAGCAAGTACCTCACACCTTGGGTTGAAAGTCATTAATCTATTCAGCAGTTGGCAGCACAGATCTGACTCAATGCGGCTAGGCCACTGATTCAGCAGACATACTGCAATGCTTAAAGGATTAATTCAGCCCAAAATAAAAATTGTCATTATTTACTCCAAATCTGTATAAATTTCTTCCATAAACCACAGACCACTTTTATAATACATTTATGGTCCTTTTTTGTGATTTTGAAGCTTGAAGCACCAGTTTTGATTCACATTCTTTAAAAATTAGAAAGAAAGTCATGAAGTTACAGCATGAAGATGAAAACATAATGGCTTTTCATTTTTTAAAGAACTATTCCTTTAAGGTATCTTTTGGTTCTCAGATGTCTGCTACTCTATTTCCTGTGTCTCTAAATGTTTCTTACCTTCATTAAAAAAAGTGAGGTTTTATTTTTGTCTTGTTTTCCAGTACAAATATTATTTAAGTATTATACAAATATTATATCCAATACAAAATTATTTTATTTTATATATTTTCTGTAAAAGAAAAATGAGAAGGAAAAATGCATTTAAATTAAAAGGGAAAATAAGATTATTTTTCTTATCCCACTGAATGTTTTAGGCATAAACTCACTTCATTTTAATCTTTTTTTTTTCCTAGAAAATGGAACTTTATATCTTAAGTCGTTTTTCTTTTCAAGTAAATGTATCATGTTTTAAGAATGCTTAGATTTTTGTAAAGACAAAAATACAGTACAAGTAAATCATTTTATGCAGTGTTGCTATTGCATTTGATCACCCTCATTGAACCAATGGGACGTCACAATTTACAGTTTCACAGCTACGGCCGACACTTCCTTCTCCTGTACACTCTAAAATTCCAGTCCCATAAAACTGCTGTGTTGATCAGCGTGGCTGCCTGGGGACGCATCAGCCACTAAACCCCCTGCTGCTGGGCCCTAAAACACCGTGCTGAAGGACCCCCAGAACACATGTTTAATGGGCTTCATTAAAAACCAGTGAAGCATTCAGATTAGCATAGTTATGGACTGTTGGGTTTTATGTACAGGCTACCTGAGTTTGAGCTAAGACCCCAGTAGATTGAGGGAGACACAAATATTCAGGAAAATAAACTAGTCGTACCTTCACCGTTTCACTTTGGCTGCATTTCGACCCAAAGGATTCGGCAAACCTTAGGTTTCTTAGTATAGCAAAAATAGTGTCAAAAATGTATTCAGAAACTGTTCTTGCAAAAATATTAGTTTTTACACCCAAAATGTTGTCAAATAAAACCAACAGTTCAGGACACAGTCATACCGAACGAGTGCTGATTAAAACAACAGTCACTGAACGTCGGTTGGCCTAAGGTGCTTATTTTCCACTCAGACACACATCCACTCTGCGAAATTACACATATTCCTCCTGAATGCTTGCTGATGCTGAGTATAATTGAAATGAATTTAATGGGGGTCACATTCCAGGGTGTTTGGACTGATGAAAGGGAAAACTCTATTGCATGCAACTGTTTTCTTTACGCTTAAACAGAGGGAAGCGGTGAAGAAAAAAGGGGGGACTTAATTAGGTCCCTGTGATTCAGACTTGTTTGCATGGGTCAGGGCCGAGGGAACGGCAGTTGAGGGAAATGATGAGAATAGTCTGGCTTCTTTGGAACAGCACAGCTACTGACAGAGTGATTCAATTGAGCAAAAGACAGCCACAGAGGTCAGTGTGTGTTATTTGTGAATCAGAAGTCCTCCCCTCCTGCCTGAACAGAAAGCATTGTGAATAAATTAATCACTGATACTTTTCGTTCAGGCTCTCAAGCTTCTTTGTTTTGGGTGATATAGCACACCCAAAACCAAGTTAACTATCAATTCAACATCTACTGCATCAATAACTAGCATATACTATCTAGGGCAGGGTTTTCATTTCCAGATGTGAAATCTATCCACACTTCCTATAAATATAGTTTCAGCCTGCTGCTGGTTTCATTACGCTGGCTGAGGGTGCACACATTAGTGTTGCGTCTGGAAGGCATCAAACTCTGATATATGCAGTTGTCCTGGATAACATTACAGACAGTGTGAAAGAGAAAAAGTGATGCACAACACAGCATCTGTAAGACTCAAACTTTGAGTGTGTGTCCTGGACAACCTTTGACCTAGGGTTGGGTCAGCCACCCTGAATATAGCAGAATCATTCTGTATTTAAGGGAATAAAATTGGGTTCAGTATGAAAAGTGTTATATTTTACACCAAGACAGCTGAGAATGTATCAGGATTTCAGCTATTGGATTTAAATCATTAAAGTTTAGAATGGAAACAGATCGCAAAAGATGGATTTGAAACACATTTACCTTATATTGGTTGTTGCTAGGTTAGACAAATGGATATGTTTAACAGTATGCAACACTTTAGTATTAGATTAATATTATTTTCATTTATGTGGTCAGTTGTCACCAGCCACCAATTTATTTAATTCCCAATTGGAATATGTGATAGAAAAAATAGAGTTTCCTGTATTTCCCTAAAAAGACTAATAGTGTTACTTATTTTTCTCCACTGGCGCTGGCAACTCCAAGCTCTGAGCCTAAAAATACAAACTACTACCCATATTGAGACTGCCTCTATTTTTACAGGGAAAAGTAACAAATAATTTTTTTTTAATAAATACTTTGATTCAGCATGGATATGCACTAACCAAAAGACACATTTATAATGTTACTTCTGTTTTAAATAAACGGTGTTCTTTTGAATTTTCTGTTCATCAAAGAACAACTACAGCACAACTGCTTCAGAATTGATAAGAAATATGACTAAGAAATGCACCAAAAATCTGCATATTTAAAGGATTTCTTAATGATCATGTGGCACTGAAGACTGGAGTATTGGCTGCTTAATATTCATCTTTACAGGAAGTACATTTCACAATATTACAACAGTCAGTAATAGTTTGACTAGAAATGCACAATCATAAAGATAATTAATCTGCTAATATCTGATTGAATCAGTCTCTAATTTATCTCAATGAATTCCTTCACAGTGACCAGCACAGTTATAAATAACAGCAGTTCCACTCGCAGCTGTCTGCTGGGCAAATACTGCGCTGTGTGTTTACAGCTGGATGATCTCCTATTAAACACAAAACCATCAGATGAGAAAAAAAAAAGGACACCGGGTGCATTTTCCCACTGTTTTCAGCCCTCCCATTGGGCTCTGGTAAAGTGGGTTAATAGCATACTAGAAATGCTCAAGAAACAAGAAGGTTGCTCACTCAAACATTTGCCTGTAGCCTTTTTTCCCTTGTGTTGTCTATAGCACAGAGGAATTCTAAATTAAATACAGATCTGCTCAGCCTGGCCAAAAGCAGCTCTTTGGTTAAACAGACCCTTTTTTCCTCTAACGCAAAATAAGGCCATACATTTTGATTAATATTTGATCAATTGTTGAAATTATCCAAAACTTGCATGTCTCGCATTCAGCAAATCCAGATGAACTATGTTCAAGATCTGATGATACGGTTCTATGCAATGACTTCATAATCACGCAAAAGTACTTTTCCAGCTTTATTCTCAACAGCCAAAAGCCAAGCCGCTGTTGACCCCGTAGGTGTCCAAAGAGAAACGCACAAGATTTTATAAATGATTAGAAAATTTCACATAATTCAGCTTCACAACGCCTGATTGGATAAGCAGAGCACCTGCGAGCTGACTCTTTCACCCAATCACCACCATCTTCTGTCTGGACGTGTGGATGACATCACGGTGACCCCTGAAATATGTGCCATTCTTAAAATGCAAGATCACAATCAAGATAAATATCTCATTAAAAACTCAGTAAAATGTGTTTGAAGTTGAGTGTGTTTTTAAGCGTGGACCACAGTAATGGGGGTTGCGAGCATGTGTGTGTGTGTGTGTCTGTAGCAGTGAACATGTTTCTTGTCCTGTAAAAGGCCCTGCTTCTGCGGTTTGCATGCCAGAGACTCTAACCAAACGAATGACTCCCAGTCGTAAAGCATTTCCGCCCGACTATCGCTGCATTCTGTCAGAAGTGTGTGCTTGCTTTTATCTATTTTCTTCTTTCTGGCTTAAAATGTTTGTCTGCTTGTGCTGTGATGCTGCAATGTCCTGTTTTTGTCAAATGTTAAAGTTCACAAATACACAGACTCTCTTCAAAGGCATAAGCGCCTTTCACTTATGTCTATTAAAGTCTAAAAAGTACTTTCACAGGCTAAAATGTCCAAACATTCTTAAAATAAGAGTAATTTGTAGCAAAATTGGAAAATAGTTTTCTTATTTTAAGAATAAACTTAAAATAACACTCAATTTGTTTTAGTTTTATCAGCAAAATTGGCAAATTTCTTAGTATTTTTGTCTTGTGTTCCATTACAAATATAGCTACATTCTTAAATCAATATACATTTACTTGAGAAGCAAAATTATTTAAGATATTAACCCTTGTTTTCTGAATATTTAAATTTTGTTCGTTTTTGCTTAAAACAAGAAAAACAAATATCTTCCAATGGGCTAAGGAACATTTTTTTTTTGTTTTCCCTTTGACTAAAGATTATTTTTCTTACCCCATTGTCAGAATTTTTTTTTTCTTGTTTTAAGCAAAAACTAACTTTTTACTAATGTAAATTTTAATACATTTCAAGAAACAAGACTTAATATCTTAAGTCCTTTTGCTTCTCAAGTAGATTTATCTTAATTCAAGAATGTTTAGATATTTGTACTAGAAATTAAGACTAAAATACTAAGAAAATCATTTTTGCCTCGTAAATAATAATAATAAATACATAAATGCATTACTGAAGTATCTTACACAATCTTAGCATTTCATACAGCGTCAATTTGTCTTGTTTTAGGAATGTGTTGATATTTGTACTTGAAAACAAGCCAAAAACACTGATTATTATTTCAGTTTAAATTAAGTAAAATAACCTGACATCATAAAACTATATCACAGCAATGCTGAGCTTTTCAAGTTTTTGTCCATCCCAATTCAAGAACTCACCCAGTAAGTATTAATGTAACCAATTTTCCCTCTACATCTCTCTATCCTCAATTGTCCTGTTTTATATCAATATATTAATATATATATTTTTTTTCCCTCATGATGGTGGTGAGCATATCCAGAATGCTCCCTTTCCCTGCTTCTGTTATGGACCTCACACCCGCCCCCGGATACGGAAGTGGTTCGACCCGTCACCTCTTCAGATTAATAGCAGGGTTCCCTGACCACCGCAGCTCAACGGGGTGCACTCCACGTGACTGCGCAGTCCTGCACGACTACATGTGGAATACATTTCCTGACAAACACCCTTTTTTCCCTTCGTTAACTCTCTCCGTATCATACCTTCCTCCTTCCCATTCCTTTCTCTTCCTCTCTATCTCCCTGTAACAAGATAGTTATGTCTTTTTTTAACTAAACAGTCAAGTAATTAGTGTTTCAGAGCTTCTATGAAACAACTGAGGTGGTGCGTGGAAAGAGCGCATAAGACTCAGATTGGGTTTGCCAGTAAATGTTGAACGAAATCACTTACTTCAGTCAGGCAGGACGGTCTTTTACTTTTGGACACTGTAATATAGTCCTCCTTCAATTAACACTCAGTCAGTTCTTGGCTGTTCTCTGCTGTCTAAACTGTCACAAGCTGTAAGAGATGACATTGACATCTGTTTATAAACACAGAAGGAAGCAAGCTCTCTGAAATCTGCCCTCACAGATTTTATAGCATCAGGATGCATGAAGCAGCACAGCTACAGTTACTTACATTAAAATGAAATGCAATAGTGCAGATTCAAAAGTTAAGAAAAGAAATTGATTTTTAACAAACACAAAACTTTCCAGACGGACCTGCCATAAGCTGAGTTTGCTAAATGGCTTTGTGAAAACCACAATTTCAGATTAAGTGTTTAGAAATGGCACTTAATTGCCAAACAGAGGAGAAGTATTCACCGTTACCACCGAAATTGTTGAAACTGTGCCACAACCACTCCCATGATGAAATTAAATAATCAAAAAAAGTCTTGACACTTAATAAATAAATATTTTTTATAGATTGAATATTTAAAAAAAAACACTATATTATACTAAGCATATTATAATCATTTTGTTGAAAGTCAAAAAGTTTCATATTGCACATACTATCATTAGCTAAGATTATGCTGATAACTAAAATAAAATGAAGGTGCATCACTAAAATGCCTAAAAAATTGAATAATATATATAAGGGCATAAAATAAAGAGATTTACTATAAAAAAAAAAATAAAATGACAATAAAACTTAAGTACAAAAAATAAAAGCTATTCAGAAATATTTTTAAATATAGTATAAAATAAGTATAAAATACTATAAAACAGGTACATAATTATACTAAATAACACGGGCACATTTACACACCACACACCACTAGAGACAGTAGATATATTATATATATAGAGTAATATATATATATATTCTAGTAATATATACGTATATAATATATATATATAGATATATACATATATATAAGATATATATACCTATATATATATGATATATATAATTATATTTATATATAATTTATAGATATAATGAGATATGATTTATTATATAATTATAAAATAACATCTACAAATACTTGACAGACTGGTAGTTAATTTTTTTAATGGTTCATTTTTGTAGGTATTTGGCTCTCATTAATTTTGGTACCTTTGTAGTTTTTGTGACAAATCACATTTTTGTACGTTGCGAATCATCTGTTTGATTTGGTTCAAGAAAAATATACATGGGAAATATACTGGGAAAGAAAGCCACTGAAAAAGAAGCTTGTCACTATTGTGGTCTATAGGTTAGTATTGTATATGTGGTTTGTTTGTCCTAAACACAAACACAAACCAGGATGCATAACTGAGGATTTGCAATGATGGCCATGCTCACTGAAGTCATGTAACTGCAGTAGGGCTGAACCTCTGAGGTTTGGGAAAGGGCCTGGGTTTGCTCTCTGGATGCCCTCTGCCCTGGCACGGCATAATCAAGGGTCTCCAGGGGGTCGTAAAGAGCTCTAAAAAGTGGCCTGTCTCCATCTCTTGCGTGCACTCCACCCTACTTTAAGACACCAGCAACATTCATGACTTTATTAGACAGTCCTTTACTATTGTTCAAAGAAAGCCAGAAAGGTCTGGTCCCTGTCAAGATTACACATTGCGCCGACCAACAAGAAGAGAATCTTTTATTGGTTGCATGGTTGCTTAGCAGATGCTTAATCTACAAAGTGACGAATCTGTTGACAAGCATTGCTTCATCTACTATCTCACCCAACTGAACAAATCTGGCCTTGCAACATCTTTCACCTTAGAAACACCTAATGTTGTACAGAAGATGAGGCTAGATGCAATGGGCCATGGATGGATGACTGGACTAATTCAGCATGCATGCTGTTAAATGGACAACTGTTACACTCACTAGGGTTTCAAAATGGCTTTGCAACTAGTCAAAGAGGAAAAAATGTCATGTTGAATAAATGCCTAATTAAAAACAAATCACCAAAACAGTTCAATTGAGACTCAAACACTTCCTTGAACCCACCGTTCTCATCATATGATGGTCTTTTTGGACTAGGGTCTCTAAAAACGTGTCGATTGTCTTGCATTTGGCTCGCACAGTTCATTAGGAGGTTCTTCGGGCTGTGGTTGGTTTACGCAGACTCTGTAATGGTCAGAAGTGCGTTAGTGATGTTTCTGGACTGAGGCAAAGAGGCTGTAAGAGTGCGGTACAGCTGTTTCTGCTTGGTTTGTTATGTTTGGAGACTTTATGGCTGGCATTTCTGCCTGGGTTACTGTCAGTGAGATCTGTCGGCCACTGGCCTCGTTGTCCCTGACAACAAAGACTCGTAAACACTCAAGAACCCACCCGCACTCTTCTTGAATGAAAAAAAGTGCAAAGAACAAAGAGTTTAGCTCTGGTTTCTGTTATGACTTACCCTTTATTCCTTTTTCATTCTTTGCTCCGTGTTCTCAGAGAGAGGCAACACAAACTATGGTGGACAGCTTGTTGTCAGGTGAGAGAGAAGCTCTTTGGGATTCCAGAGCAGTTCATTTCAAAAGCATCTGATTAGATTGACTTTCTCAAGGCTCCAGACTCTAACCAATTAAATAAAAAAACACTTGTGACTATCTTTTCTTGGAAACCTTTTGTTAGATATCATATTGTGTGTGGTAATGTTAATTTTCGGCATGACTAACACAGTAATAATGTCCAAATTGCGGAAAAATGACTCTTATGAATCAGTTCTTTTTTTAATGAGTCAACCATAAAGATCATAAAGAATCTGTCAGAATTTTTCAAATCCATTACTGTGTTAAGGCCCATTCACACCAAGAACAATAAGTATAACTATAACAATAACTACATGAGCATCCACGCCAACGGACAATAACGTTCTTCTGCCACTTTAAATACTCAAGCTTGTTAAAGTCGGTGGATTCTGATTAGCAGTCCATGTTTTTTACTGCTAATCAGCTGGAAAAAACATTCTGAAAATGATACCACTGTATAGTTATCGTTATAGCTGTGGTGTGGCCTTCCCTAGTCTCATGTAATAAGAATGATTATAACATTTTTATATTTATAGTTTGATTTGACAGAACATTTGATTTGCTGATATATTCATTTCAGAGCATTTTTTCAGAGAATCAGCTTGCGATATATCTGGTTGCCACAACAACTTCAAACACTTACTTGCAGCTCTGTCATCCTATACACACACTGCCAGTAAAGTGTTGACACACCTACTCATTCATCACATTTTAGAGCAACAGTAAATTCACCAAACCTTACACAAATGAATGTACTATAAACAAAAAAATTCACAGGAAAACACTCCACCCGTTTTTTTTTTTTTTTGTGCCCTGGTTTGAAACTTAGACAATCTGCTCACCCTATCTAAACTGCATACCAGTACAGTGAGTCAGGTAGGTAGTCTTCTCACTGACTGCACTGCTCGTGAACTTAGCATGGTCACAAGCAGGCCTACAGGAGCCATCTGCTGCCACTCCATAAAATATCTCCACTCCCTTTCTGAAATCCTTTTATTTCCACCCAAATTGACTACAGTACAGTAGTCTCTACTCTCTAATATGTCTCTCCCTCCGCCAAAGAAGCATATGACCATCAAATGTATGCAAGAACATAATTAACTGTAAAAATTAAAATAAAAACCATAAAATTTGACCATAAAAATTGTCACAAATACTGGACACATTAAGCCCCTGTATGCAGAAAACTAAACTCGGCCTCAGAGGCCAAATCTACACTCTTGGTTGGGAATATGTCAAGACTTACTTGGCCTTGGTTAAGTGGGCTGGACAGATGTTTGCTATTGCAGTGTATGATGCTGCTGAAAGACTTTGTCAAGTGCTGAGTTAGTGGTCTGTGTTTGGCCTGCAGTTCCATGTTTACAGTCCAGGGTGATTGGTTCTGTTGTCTGGACCTGTAGGAACCGTTCTCCTCAGAGCATCCATCAACATGCAGGCCAGACGTCAGAGAGAAAGAAGAAAAAGAAAGAGCATACACATGCACAGCAGGCAACGCCACAAACCACTCTGCCAAAAGGTCCATTTTATTGATAAACAATTACAAAATACATAAACGATGATAAATGACTGAGGTTTTGTGTAAAGTTGGAGAGCAAATGTGGAGGATCTAAATGCATCTTGCTTTAAAATAAATATTAAAGCTGGGCTGAGGCACAGGGGCACCTGCAGTCTTTCATCTCGGAGTCTGCACAGAACCATGAACAACCTGCCATCATGACTTTCAAAACAGTAAAATCATTGAAATCTTTGTTTTTAGGTGTGGGTTATGCTGTTGCGAAGGGTTGTGGTGGACTATTAACATCACCTGCTTCCGGTCTCAGGTTGAGATGCAATATCAGTTACTGCTGACACATTATTTTTTTAACCTGTTTGCAAAAGTATCAAACAAGTTAAGTAGAACTGGAGGACAGCGTTTACTAATTTTTAATTTGGCTTCTGTCAAACACTAGCTAATGTATCCTAGTCATTTTTTATATTTTTGGAGGAAAAGTTGAAAAGATAAAATTCTAAATGATGACCCTGTTCACAAATATTAGATCAGTAAGATTTTTAAATTAATTTTATTCAGCAAGAATGCATTAAAATTGATCAAAAGTGACAGGTGGTATTTTACTGTATATATATATAATAATATATATATATATATATATGTGTGTGTGTTGTCGTCATATTTCTAACTTAATGATGTTCTTCAAACTTTTGGAATGCTTCTTGGAATCTATTCAAAAATATTAGAGGATTACTGAGGGATCATGTGACACTGAAGACTGGAGTAATGCCTGCTGAATATTCAGCTATGACAAAATTACATTTTAATACATTTAAATAGAACAGCTATTTTAAATGGCAATTTACAGTAACGCTTTACTGTATTTTAGCTCAAATAAATAGAGCCTTAATGAGCGTAAGAGATTTCTTTCAAAAACATAAAATAAATAAATCTGTAATCTGTAGTTTAGGGACCAGTTCTCACTATGACGTAGTAGCTTATTAGCATTACTAGTATATTGGCTGTTTATTAGTACTTATAAAGCGCATATTAATGCCTTATTCTGCATCACCATATTTTAAATCCCTTAATCCTACACCATACCTTACTAGCTATTAATAAGCAGCAAATTAGTAATTTGAGGCAAAAGTTGTAGTTAAAAATTAGTTAATAGTGATAACTAGTCCCTAAACTAAAGTTTTTTTCTGTCCAGATGGTGACTTCCCTTTATCTTTTTCATACGGAGCTATAAATATTTTTACACTCTAACATTTACAGAAACCTTTTGAAAGTTTTTTAAAGCAAGAAACTAGATCCCAAGAAACAATAACTTGCCAAATATTACAGTCAACAAAAAAACAATGACTACTATAAACTTGGACAAATCATTAATAAAAGCGCTTTAGTGAAACTGGCAAATGTAATCATTTCCCCCATATCTGCTCTCCATGATTCATGATTTATCACATTTCAATATTTTACATTTTCTTTTTTTTAATGGGTAGATAATTTCTTATTCACTGAACACAACTTTGCATGCACGTGCACATTTGGCAGACATTTAAATTTGTTCATGACAGATTTTTCAAAGTATGCAAATCCAAGACAGTAAAAGGAGTTTGTTCATCTAAACATGATGAACATATGAGGAAATGGCAGAGATCTATGAAGCTCTGACGACCTTCCCTGCAAGGCGAGACGAATAGCACTTCACTGACAGAAAGATATTAAGATAAATTACTAAATAAACATTATAAAACATATTTGCACAATTCTGAAATCCGCCGCAGAAACAAATGGAACAAGTGAGTACGGTCATAGCTTGTGTTTTCATCAGGAAAACTGAAAGTGTGGTGCAAATGATGAGAGATCCGACTCCTTGAGCATTTAATCATGGGTTAACAGGAAATATTTTCTTCATTTATCATTTACGACGGAGGAAAATAAAGGTGCGTCTTTGCGGTGAAGGGGGAGTGTCTCCTCAAAACATCCAACCACTGACAGATGAGCATGCCGCGATTCACATTTCTCTGATCTTGTCAAGCTGTTGATGTGAAACTTTAGACAGCCCGATGGTGTTTTAACGTAATCACCACACTTAGAGAGGTGTAAGTGGGCCCCTCCTCCGCCACCATCCTTCAGTCCAAATCTCTCTATCCGTCTCTCTCCTGGGAGGTCGTCTCTACTCCTCTTTCTCGGCTGCCTCCCTCCACTCTCTCGTCACCTCATCCATCTCTCTCAGGTAAGCCGATCGCACGCTGCCCTGCTCATCTCTCCAGAGCAGGGGGAGATGAGGAGGAAAAAATGAAGGTATATGTGCGTTCTCTTGATATTCGTCCTGGAGGCCTCAGAAAGCCAGGCTGTTTTCTTAAATCTCCCTTTCAACACTAAGGATTTACAGTGAGACATACGCAGTTATTTAAAGAGAGAGAAGAGACTGAGAGAAAACAGAGATAAACATCTCTACAACTCTTCCCATAACCCCCATCAGACCAATGCTCTGGACCAGAACAATAAACCCAATCAGTACTCAAACACAACAACAAAGTACAAGCACAAAACACAATGCTGTCTGACCCTAAAAAGACACTACACTGTGTACATGGTGATAGATAAACAACTAAGACTGAGTGGACACAACATTGCTATAGAAACGGTCTCACAAAGAACAACATGGCGGCTTCAGGAGGAATGGTTGTGTCCAGTTACACTACTGCGATCAAAGCAAAATCCAGACAGCTGCATTTTCTGACAGAATGCACAAAATACACAATCCGGGAGAGCTTTTACCACAAAATGACACTGATAAACAACACATTTGATCATTTACCGGATGAAAACGTCCCCATCCCATTAGGGGAACAGTATGTGTCTGTCTGCCAGAGTACGAGAGGCTTTGTATGTCTCAATTACTAAACTTATGCTCATTATAATACTATCTCTAGTTAATCTTTACTTGTTAAATTTTTCTTTTGTCTATTCCAATTTGTTAAATGCTACTTTCTTAGTTCACTCTGCAGTTTTGCTTCTTTTGCAATACTGAAAAGTAAAAAAAAAATACACTACTGTTCAAAAGATTGGGGTAGATAAGAAGATTTTTTCAGCAAGAAAGCATTACATTTATCAAAAGTGCAAACATTTAGGCCTAGAATGTTTCAAAAGATTTCTAATTCAAATTCTTTATCATCAAAGAATCTTGAGAATATAATGAGAGGTAATGAGACCCTGAAGACTGGAGTAATGACCACTGAAAATTCAGCTTTGCCATCACAGGAATGAATTACATTTTAAAATATAAATATAAAATAGATAACTTAAATTGCAGTATTACCTTGGAACTAAGGATGTACCATTTCTAAAGTAGAACTGGCACCTAATCCAGCACTCACATACTAAAAAGTCAATCTCTGCCACTGAAAACAATGTCAACAGCTCCAGATCAGCAAAAAAGGAAAACATATTTTGACATTGAAAGCTTTTGCATGTACAGCATTTGCCATACTGTTTAACAGAATTATGCTAAAAAAAAGCAAGCTCTTCTCATCCAATGCTCACGTCTTTTCCATGAAAACCACAAACACAGCAATAAAGCCTTTAAAGAATTAATGTTTTACATCCACTGAATGCAACATGAATGAACAAGATTACTACTGTTATTGTGAATACTCTGTTCCAGAGATTTTGTTTTTCTAAACTGGTTTAATTACACCATGAGAAGGTTATTCCCAGAGGATACAGTGATTCTCAGTAATTGACGGGTTCTCAAACTATGGGAAAGGATGCCCTCAGCTGGTGGTTGGAAAGGACAAGTGCTTTTCCCTGGAGCAATGCAGCCCATAGTGCTCTTACATCAACATCATCAGTTTGGTTTTACAGCTTTCCACAAACCCCCCCAAAAAAAGAGGCAAAGCTGGGGTGAACAGCTCAACTATACATTTTGCGTAGACATTTGATTGATGATAATGACATGAAATGGCAGGGAGTAGATTTATAGCACTGTTAGATGTTATACCATTGTAAATGCACAACTACGTTGAGCTTGACTAACAGGGTGCAGGGGACTCCACGCATCCAGCTTTCTCTATGCATAAATAACTGTTGGCAGCCTGATTTCCTCTATAGATATTTGGGAATTCCAAAGGATTGAAGGTGAAGTATGTGCCGAAATCCCACTCAGCTTCATGAGAAAAGAACTTCTGTGGAAACTTTGATCTCGTCATGTGAAAACGGTGAGAACACCTAAGCTTCTGTGCCAAGACATACAGTGCGTTCGGAGCGAGCACGGTCAGCGTGGAGCATGGCACTCTGGGCCAACTTCCATCGGTCATGTACCACCTGTAGGACGTGTTCCTCACGCTTTCGGCCACGACACTGGGAGCGCTTCCCATCCCAACATTCCTCCGGTTGATGCCAGGCTCTCTCGGGATCCATTACATGCTACATTAACGTGCTCATTCACACGGCACCAGCCACAAGCCTCCACTGAGCCACTGATGCAGGGGAACACATTAAAAAGAGATACTCATTAAAGAAGCATTACCCCCACAACCAGAAGCCTGAAATACCATTGAGAGGGAGAAAGAGGGAAAAACGAAAAAGAAAAATGGAGAGAAAGAGTGGGATTGAAAGAGAACGAAACGTCTTGGACGGCATGTGCTGCACGCTTCTGTTTGGTGGATACCAGGCGCTGGAGCTCATCCAGACAGCAGATTTATTAAGATGGTGTAATTGTTTAGGTAAGGGGTGGCGATTCGCCCTGCATTTAGCATTCAGATGAGCTAGTTTGGTGTAAATGGCTGGCACAGTTCAATTCCTAAAGCATGTCTTCAGTGCTAAAAGGACAAAATGAGGGTTATTTTTTAACAGTATTGAAGATGAAATCTCAGTATTGAATTCTCAGCCAGTTAGAACTCAGCAAAATTCAGAATTAAATGAATATCTGCCTTTTAGTTCAGTGGTGTGAATTTGAAACGAATTGGCAACACTCCACAGAAATTTCAACTGGAATTTGAATCAGAACAATGTAATTAAAAGTCTTCAATCTTATCAGTTCATCCATCCGTAGATCTACAGAAATAAAACAGATAATACATGTTTCACGACAAAATACTACTTTAGTCTCTCTGCTTCAACATTTAATTAAATGTTATTTGCAGTTCCTTGCAACTGTGAAATGTACTAGCAATTTTAGAGTGAAAATTGTTTCTACACCATGTGTACCATATATCTATCCATCCATCCATCTACATGATTGTCACTTGTATAAAAGTAGGTCCTTGATACATTTTGATTTTCTAGTTAAAATTTCTTTACATTTCAACTAATTTTAAAGGGGTCATATGATGTTGCTAAAAAGAACAGTATTTTGTGTATTTGGTGTAATGAAATGTGTTTTATGCGGTTTAAATTACATTATTTTCCACATATTGTACATCATTGTTTCTCCTCTATGCCCCGCCTTTCTGAAACGCGTCGATTTTTACAAAGCTCATCGTCTGAAAAGCAAGGTGTGCTCTGATTGCCCAGCTATCCAGTGCATTGTGATTGGCCGAAATACCTCAAGCGTGTGAACGGAAATTTTACGCCCCTACCATACTGTGATTGCCCTGTCAGGCCAGAGCTACGAGACAAACATTAAACCATTATAAACGAGGCATTTGTTGCATCCAGTGGGTGCCATATTATGGATTATAATGACTTACAGGGTCTTTTACATGTTGCATTGCCCGTGTAAAATAAAACCCTGCCTGCATTGTGATCGTAGAAATGACAAACACCCGGCGTTACTCGACACGCTCCAAACTCGCATTTGAACGTTAGTGGCAAATTCTTTATATATAGAAAAACGATCTTACAGTCTGTGAGTCAGAACAGCCAGCAGTGTAGTCTACTCTACCAGGATCAGTAAAAAGTCCTCCATAAAATGTGCTGCACACAACGGAATATTTGGTTGAACAGTGTTGTAAATACAACTTAACCATTGATTTCTAGTCGTGTCCTCTTTTGGAAGGCAAACAAAGTAGTTTCGCTTTCACAACGAGACACAGCGTCACACATGGCGGGCTTGAGTGAGCGGTGGCGGGTGGGCTTGCGGCAACCACATGTTATGACCCCGGGCTGGACTCCGCTTCGTCCACGGTGAAAGCCGATCCGGCAATCCTCAGCGACCAGCACGGATCAGCTCTAGGCATGACGAAGCGGATACTGTCCTCTTTTGGAAGGCCAAACAAAGTAGTTTCGCTTTCACAACGAAACACACAGCGTCTTCACGACATGGCGGCAGCAACAATACTACAGCGAGAATAAAAGTTACGCCTTTTTTCTTTGCGTGAACATTTGGGCGGTGTTATGCAAATCTTCCCACATCGTGACGTAGACATGTGGGGGCGTGTTAGAACGAGCCGTTTTAGGTAGGCGTGGTTGACTCGCGAGTTAATTTTATAAAGAAAATCTCTTTGGATTTGAGACTTTAGTCTTTGCAACTTTACAGATCTTCTTTATGCACCAAGAGAAATTAAAAATTTTAATCGCATTATATGACCCCTTTAATTCTACTTCCATACATTCAAATTTGAACTATAATTCTGCATCCTGTTTGCTAACACAATTCAAACTCGACTGAAATTCAGGAATTAAATTGAAATTTAAAAGGCATTCACAATTCCATTCTGAATGGTGCACAACCCCCGGAGTGATTGTGAATTTCACTGAGAGCTTCTCATCTTCCACTTGACTTTTTGAACGACATGTGAAACTCTGTGCCGAAGCCCCTGTTGAACCGGGGGACACTTCGTATGCCCATCAGGGGCCACAGCTTTTGATAACACAGCTGCCTAAGAGGAAAGACACGTGTGGCGTGGGTATGTGTGTGCGACTCTCCAGATTCCCGGGAGATGGGGTTCAGCTGCCACACACAGCCCCATACTGCTACACTGCTTGTGCTGTTTGCTTGCCGATCACAAGGATTCCACCTACTGAGACTTCAGAGGATGCAACAGACTCATCTGCTGCCCTGGATCAGCAGATGTGAAAAGCATTTCTTTATTTGCTTACTTATTTTTATTCATTCAAAGGCTGGCATAGTGGGGGGCTCCAAGCAAGTGTCACATGACCAGAATCACCAGAAATTACTTTAATGCAATTATTTCAGTTAATCATTAATGAAATGACTGTGTGAATATGTTTTTTAAAGTGTTTAGATCGTCAACAATACTGAAAATTAGATGAAAATGTAATTAAAACATACTGCTGACAAAAATGGGATTTAAAAAAACTAATGCTACATATTATCAATGCACTAACAACTCTTTTTTTGTTACACTGAAGTGTTCTATTAGTACATGAACTCACGCAACTGCATAAAATCAGATATTTACACAACATTCACACCATATTACAACTTGCATCTGCACAAAATGATACAAATGCAAAAGTGAACTTAAACCAAGTTAAGTCACACTGCGAATGTACTCTTCCTTAACATAAGAAAGATTTGACATGTAGTAGCCACTAGCACAAACTTGCAAAAATAAAAGTAATTGGGGAAGAAAATAAACATTGCCCATTTGGGCCTCTCAGACAAAAAAAATAAAAATTAGCAGTTCCACTTGTTGCCACTACTGGAGAAGAAATAACATTTCACTTTAATGCCGACTACACCTTTACAAAAAAAAATGCAGAGACAACATACTTAAATGAATGGCTGAAATAAGCAGTGTATGGTTCAGCAAGCATGATGTTCTGGGAACATGGCAAAGTACCCATTAAAATACACCTGTGCTAATTAACTCATTAATTATGATCCAAGTTACTTGATGATCTTAGCTAACTGGCTGTCAGCCTCAAAAATCACCCATGAAAAATACATCCCCAGAGCTTCGATGCTGAAGTCAGGCTATTAGCCATTCTCACCAGGCGTAACTTCTAAGCTATCAATCAGGGATTTCATAAGAAAAAGGAGCACTTCAGTTAAGTTACATACTAGTTCAAGTTCATGTTCACGAATGGCTGCAAGAAATCAGCGCACACTGAGGTCCATGCAGGAGCATGAGCTTCCCGGCAGATAATATCCACAAACACAGCGCTGACCCTGTTGACCTCTGTGCCCCATGCAACTTCCCTTTAGGAGCAGGAAGTCATTTTGTCCTAGTTCATTTACTCACCTGCTTCTGCTACGCGACAGCCACTTTTTTCCCATTGAAATAGCAAAGCCAACTCTTAAAACATAGAGTTTGTGTTTATTCAGCTTCCCTTCGTCGGAGTCGGCCCACGTGAAGCTGGCGTGGCAGCAGGCCACATGGTGCCTGAGGCAGAGTGGCACTCTAAGAGGCCCACAGCTGCCAGAGCCCATACCAACCCCCCGAACACCCCCGACTGCAACGGCAGAGAAAACAACGGTTCCATGGAGAGCAAGGATTAAGAAAACATACACAGAAGATCTTTGAAGTAGGGCGAGTGCTTGCCGATGGGCAGCTATATGAAAAGAGAGGGAAATTTTGGGGAGTTCAGTGTGGAACAGAAGAAAAACACAAAAGACAGTGATGAGTCGAAAAAGTTACGTGCTCACAGCATGTGGCCCCCAGACGTGCTGCCGTCAAATTCAAAAATTCCGCTATTCGCTTTAATCAACTCAGTTGAATCAGGAGCCGTCATCACATTTTCGAAAATTCACAACAGACACATTTTACTTTTTGAATCACCAACGAAATGTGGACCATTCTCTTTTGCAGCAAACAAATGCTGAATTATAAAGATTTTTGATTATGCATCATCTGCTAAACACAAAAGAAGACATTTTGTAGAATCATTCTACTGTTTTTGTTCATTGAGTGAAAGTCACTGGACTCCTTTGACTTTTATTGTAACCATTTCTTGTGTTCATAGAAAAAGGAAAGACGTACATGTTTAAAATGACAGAAAGGCGAGTAAACATTCTTGAAGTAGTGTAAAAATTAACAACTAAGTTAATTTCTTAAGTTTCTAAGAGAATTTTATAATTTTAACATAAAAAATCCACTTAGGCCTGTCTATCTCTAATGGTCTCAGCTGCCAAAGTGCCCAAGAAACCCAGTTTCACCTGGAATATGCGTTATAGTTTCCCTATATGAATGTGAAATATATGACAAGTTCTCTTGCTTTTGTGAAGGTTGTGGTCTTGGTATGTGTAATGAGCTCTATTAGAGATGATGGATGTGTTGTTTTCGCAAGTGTGTTCGTATTTTCCTCGCTCAGATCGGCCGTTTTAATTGCCTGCAGTGTGTTGTGTGCAGGGAAATGAACGGAAATATCTGGATGTGGCTGGTTCTGCGTAGATGTCGTGGCAACCAGCTGTTTCCAGTTGATCATAATTTGTTCAGCGTTTTGAGTAAAGCCCTGCAAATTCACCATCCACCAAAATATTTGTTGACTTTTTGTTTTCAGAGTAAATATAACCTCTTGTAAAGAAGACTATTTTGCATTTGGAAGCCTCTTATTCATGCGCCTGTTGCTCTTTTGCTGATGTCCACATGTGTTTGCAGAGTTTGTTTCCCTCTGTAGTTTTAATTGTTCTCAGTTGTGAAATGGTGAACAGGTGGAATAAATGCTTTACATAAACACCAGCTCATTTTAGTTTGACTTATGGAAGAAAAGATGGTTTGAGACTGTCAGGCTCCCTAAGAGCCCTAACCAAAACACATCAGAGTGCACTCCTACATAAACATACTCTCTCCTCCATCCCAATCTAGTTCTCTAATTTCCCATCTATCTATCTATCTATCTATCTATCTATCTAATAGGATGCCCAATTTGAATTCGAATGTAGGAAAGAATCAAAATAAATGGAATTTCAAATAAATTATTTCTTATTTTTCTTAACTAGGATGATAGGTAGACATTTTTAAATTAGAATTCAGTAAATCACTCTTCCTTCCACTCCAATTTCCAATTAAAATTCCAAATCATTTATTAAAAGAGTTAGTTCTTTAATTCTGAATTCTGAACAACCTTGTCATATCTGTTGTTTCAGAAAGAGAAAAAAAATGCATGGCCATGCATATTAGAAAATGGCGGCGAGCTGTTAACTTCTCTGCTGAGGGAAGGGGGTTTCCAAAATCCTTGTGTTTACAGAATCAATGCCTTCAAGCAGCAAGCAATCATTACTTTTACTTATTTATTTAGGGGTTTATTTGGAAGAGCATTGTTCAGATATGACGACCTTGAACAGACGCTTGTGTATGACTGTGTGTTTGGCTGAATGATTTACCTCACTCTTGAGAACAGTTTACACCAACATGATGTGAGAAGAGCGGCCAATGAAAGATAAAAACCGCCATTGCGTTCCAAACCCAGTCCTTAACATATAAAGTTCCAGCTAAGATTAGCAATGTTTTTGCTAGCGTCTGAGCATGAGTTTAACGCCTGCTGCTTCTAATTAAGGATCATGTTCCCACATGGAAAGTGAAAAGGACAGACCAGAATCTGGAGTAAACCAGTCGAGACACATGCACCCAGGATCAGAAGAATGAGTTTGACATGGGCACCAAACCATGAGACAGTGGCTCATCAAACGCTAACGTTCACATTACAAACTAATACATGCCTTCCAAACAACAGGCCAGCTTGACCTGAAGAACGGTCGCCTTCTCTGAACTAGAAATTTAGCATTACATCACTTGCTCACCAATAGATCCTCTGCTGTGAATGGGTGCCGTCAGAATGAGTTCAAACAGCTGATAAAAAAAAAAAAACATCACAATAACCCAAGTTATTCACACGACTCCAGTTGATCAACTAATGTCTTGTTAAGCAAAAACATGTATGTTTGTAAGAAACAAATCCATCATTAAGACTTCATTAAGACGTTTTTACTTTAAACTACTGTTTCTGGCCCATTATCCATAATAATGCTTCTTTTTCTCTTAGAACCATTCTGAACTGTTTTGCTTGTAAGTGGTGCTTGACCTGTACATATTTCTCGACTTAATCAGACAAGAGGACTTTCAGTAGAGAAAGCATTAATATGAATAGAGGACTTTTTTAGCTAAAAGCTAGTGAGGTAGGGTGCTATGTTTTTGTGTTCGTGAACACACAGAGAGAGTTTGAGTAACTTTGTTGAGGGGGCCGTAAGCAGGGGTCAGCTGATGACCGGGCTATACATGTAGTCAAACTATTACTTAAAGCACTGATGGTTCACGGGTTTGGTCACTATGACGAAACTGACATAAAGTGAGATGAACTCAAAAAAATAAAAAATAAATAAATAAAAAATGGAAGATTTTACTTATTTTAGTTATGAGATATGAGATATGGCTAAGCAGGTGTCACTTGTGGGTGATGCTGCAATAGACTTCATAAACCTAGGGTTAAGCTGTTAGCTAAACTAGCAGGGACCCACCAAATACCTCATCAAAATAAAAAGAAAAAGAAGCAGTGGGAATTGTTCCTAGTTCTATCTTGACCTACATTGTGTTGAACAGTAGCTGCCCTTCAATGTATTAGGTCTGGCACTGAGGAGTGAGGAGAAAGTAGAGAGGAAACAGGGATTAGACTACTAATAACCTGTATAACTCATTAAGGAAACAACAGTTGCTAGAACTACTGTAATCCTATACAAAACGCGAAGATGGTGATGGTAAAATAACTAAAATAAGGTAAAAGTAAAACAAAACAAACAAAAGGGGTCCTAATGGCTGTATGAAATTTAAAAAGGAAAGTAAATAAAAAATTAAAGGGCTATAATAATAAATAAATAATAAAATAAAATAATAAAATAAAATAAAAAATCTTTAATTAAACTCACATGGAATACAAATCAATTTAGCTGGAGTGGTACAATTGTGCTAAACAAATGTAAATAAATGCAATAAAATTAAGAAGAGGTAGAATAAAGTCAAAACAAAAAAAAAAAAAAAAAACTACAGTAGGCCTTTTTGGGTAGGACCACAGGGCTGGATGGCATCAACAGGAAGTGACACCAGGAGTGAGGGGGAGAGAGAGAGAGAGAGAGAGAGAGAGAGAGGAGTGGTTAGAAAGTTACACTTTACATGCCTATTTAGCGTTAGTCAGATGCTAACAGCTATCAGTTGAGGTAAAGGGCTTAGCTTAATAGTTAGCGTTGGTTTACACGCAGTTCTTTGTTTACCCACAGGTCTGTGAGAAGTGGGGGCTGTTGTCACATTAACCGGAAGAGTCTGCTCACACTTACGGGGTCACGTGTTGCTAGGAGACCAACGCAAGCTCACAACAGGTGCAGGTGGAACAGACTTGCACTGCTGTGAGCATGCATGGGCAACTCATGCATGTCCCATACAAATTCATACATTACTCAAAACAGCACATTCACTTAACAGGCAATGGTAAATTCATAGTTAGCTACGCTAGAATAAAACCATTAATTTTACGTAAATGTTTCAAAAGAGCGAGTCATAATGAAATACAATGATACGTAACAAATAATAAGGCCTTAAATTAATGAAATAAGGAGTATAGCTCAGATCACCTACACAATGCTGAAAAAGGGTATTTCTTCGCCCAAGATCAGACTGAAGTGTCTTCTGGTACCATTTATATGGGCTGCAATCTGAGGTTACCCATCAGAAAAGCCGTACCTCTACTAACACCAGAAATTTAGCGATTTCTTCGCTAAAATCAGGTTAGTTTCTAATCGTACGATTTAAACACATTATAGCAATGAAACTTTCTACTACCTGTAGGAAGGCACATTCAAGCTATAGTTTTATATGATTATATTCAGAACCTGGTGCGCGTATGTATAAGAGTTACGTAAATGTTTCACATGAGTGGGTCGATATGAATACAAGGATACATAACACATAATAAGGCCTTAAAACAGTGAAATGAGGAGCATCGCTCAGAACACCTACACAGTACTGAAGAAGGGGATTCTTCGCCCAAAATCAGAACGAGTGATTCTGCGTACATTTACATGGGGAAAAAAGTATGTAGTCAGCACCCAATTGTGCAAGTTCTAACACTTAAAAAGATGAGAGAGGCCTGAAATTTTCATAATAGGTATACCTCAACTATGAGAGACAAAATGAGAAAAAAAAATCCAGAAAATCACATTGTAGGATTTTTAAATAATTTATTTGCAAATTATGGTGGAAAATAAGTATTTGGTCAATAACAAAATTTTCATCTCAATACTTTGTTATATACCCTTTGTTGGCAATGACAGAGGTCAAACGTTTTATGTAAGTCTTCACACACTGTTGCTGGTATTTTGCCCATTCCTCCATGCAGATCTCCTCAAGAGCAGTAATGTTTTGGGGCTGTCGCTGGGCAAACACGGATTTTCAACTCCCTCCAAAGATGTTCTATGGGGTTGAGATCTGGAGACTGCTAGGCCACTCCAGGACCTTGAAATGCTTCTTACGAAGCCACTCCTTCATTGCCCGGGCGGTGTGTTTGGGATCATTGTCATGCTGAAAGACCCAGCCACGTTTCATCTTCAATGCCCTTGCTGATGGAAGGAGGTTTTCACTCAAAATCTCACGATACATGGCCCCATTCATTCTTTCGTTACACGGATCAGTCGTCCTGGTCCCTTTGCAGAAAAACAGCCCAAAGCATGATGTTTCCACCCCCATGCTTCACAGTAGGAATGGTGTTCTTTGGATGCAACTCAGAATTCTTTCTCCTCCAAACACGACAAGATGAGTTTTTACCAAAAAGTTCTATTTTGGTTTCATCTGACCATATGACATTCTCCCAATCCTCTTCTGGATCATCCAAATGCTCTCTAGCAAACTTCAGACGGGCCTGGACATGTACTGGCTTAAGCAGGGGGACACGTCTGGCACTGCAGGATTTGAGTCCCTGGCGGCGCAGTGTGTTATTGATGGTAGCCTTTGTTACTTTGGTCCCAGCTCTCTGCAGGTCATTCACTAGGTCCCCCCGTGTGGTTCTGGGATTTTGGCTCACAGTTCTTGTGATCATTTTGACCACACGGGGTGAGATCTTGCATGGAGCCCCATATCGAGGGAGATTATCAGTGGTCTTGAATGTCTTCCATTTTCCAATAATTGCTCCCACAGTTGATTTCTTCACACCAAGCTGCTTACCTATTGCAGATTCAGTCTTCCCAGCCTGGTGCAGGTCTACAATTTTGTTTCTGGTGTCCTTTGACAGCTCTTTGGTCTTGGCCATGGTGGAGTTTGGAGTGTGATTGTTTGAGGTTGTGGACAGATGTATTTTATACTGATAACGAGTTCAAACAGATGCCAATAATACAGGTAACCGGTGGAGGACAGAGGAGCCTCTTAAATAAGAAGTTACAGGTCTGTGAGGGCCAAAAATCTTGCTTGTTTGTAGGTGACCAAAAAATTTTACCGAGGAATTTACCAATTAATTCTTTAAAAATCCTACAATGTGATTTTCTGGATTTTTTTTCTCATTTTGTCTCTCATAGTTGAGGTATACCTATGATGAAAATTACAGGCCTCTCTCATCTTTTTAAGTGGGAGAACTTGCACAATTGGTGGCTGACTAAATACTTTTTTGCCCCACTGTATATGAGCTGCTAATCCTGAGATTTCGTTGTCAGGAAAAAGACCTATGCTCCACTAACACAGAAATTAGGATTTCTTCGCTAAAGTCAGGTTAGTTTCTTATTGTACGATTTAAACACATTATAGCACTAAAAACTCTCTACTGCTTGTAGGAAGGCACATTCAAACTATAATTTTATCTGGTTTTGATCAGGAACTGGTATGCGCATGGAGAAGAAGTTACTAAAACTTATGAAACAGACACATAAGATTGATTATTGGGTCTGCTTGCAAGCAATGTTTAAAACTTACTGCTCGTCCTGCATAAAGTAGGAACTATTATTTTCCTGGCCATGTGAATGCTGGGAGTTTTCTGGCTAGCTTGTCAAGGTCTCTGGGGGTCACATCATGCGCTTCTGCAGGGATGCTTCCCTGTGGTTGCTTGAGGTATTATGGTTCTGTCTGCTGAGTTGTTAAGCAGAAAATGTTGGCTCCCCCCTTCGTAGCTTGGCGCACCTGAGGGAGTTTGCACTGCTGAATGAGGATGCAGGAGTAGGGTATCTCTCCCACTGCATTTCCTTTCGCAGCCTATAGGAGTCCCTGAGTTCTCTTCGGAACATGTCAAGCTTGTCTTGAGTGTTGTTCAGCTGCTGGATCAGAGTCTCTTGAAGTCTATCAATTTCCACCTGTAACTCCATTCTGCTGGGGTCCTTTTGGGATACCGCCGTGATCTGTTGCTTGAGATCATTTACCTCCTGTTTCAAACCCATGAGGTTGTGGGCCAGGAAGATGATGACCTTGGTGAGCTTTTTGTAGCCATAACTCGCGCTTGAGTCATGAGTCTGAGGTACTCTTCTCTTTGTGTCCAGTTGCTTTCGGCTCAGTAGGTGTTCGTCGGCCCTGGGTAGGGGGTGTTCCTCACAACGCCTGGCCAGCCCTCTTTGGTCTGCATTCTGGGCAGTTAGTCTGAGCATCTGCAACATTTTGGCAAACTTGTGTTGAGAGTAAAGGCTAGAGACTACTACAAGATCAAAACAGAGTGTGAATGCTAAGATAGGTTTGGGTCAGCATATGTTTGCTGAAAAGGGCATAAACAGGGTTTTGATTGATGACTTAAGACTACTCTTATTGTCAAATTATCACTCAGAATTTACTGACGGTTCCCAAACAGGCTCAATCTCTGAGGAATGAAGGAGAAAAGGGAAAAGCAGAAAGAAAAAGGAGAGCATTTCTATTCAGATTAAGATTATTTTTTTGGTACTCAGGATGATAGTTATGCCCTAACGTTTGTCTAGATGACTTTTGTAACAGGGTCATAAAAATTAGGGCACATGTTTGAAAATAAACAAATCAAAAATAGAAATGTCTCTGGTTCCTTTTGAGGCTCAGAGAGAACATCAAAGCAAAGGGGGCATAACATGTAAATGGATTTAAAATTAGCTGACTGCTATTATTAAAACAAGGTAATCAATCTGGTATTAGGAACAAATAGCAGCACTAGTGATTAGTGTGTTACTAAAAGCACCCAATACCTTAATGATTCTTCTCTTGATAGACAGTTAAGATGTAATTAAATTTATATTTATTAACTAGTAACTAAGCAATAGCATTCAGGAAGGATACATCTAAGATAGTTAAATTCGCTGAGACGAATTGAAGATTGAGAAACATAGAAAAAGAAGAAAAAGAAGGAAAAGAAATGGAAAAATCAGAAACCAGGGATTAGGTTAAATTCAAATTACTTCACACTGCATACACACATGCTGTATTTAAAAGCTTCAATTAAAGAGTGTTAACCCCTAATTGTTAAAGCTATTTGGTAGCTTAGCCTAAGATTAAACTATGCTAAGTCGTGTTAGCTTAGCTGCTTCAGGTGCGTCTTTATTTCACAGACATGGGCTGGTAGCATCTGTGAACTTATGTGAAGTAGTGACGCCTCGTTTTACTGACTGCGCACCAATGCTTCGCCGCTGTTTCACACCCTTTATATTTTACACAAATTGCTACCGTATACCTATCGAACTATGCATTTAAGCAGTTTAGTGTCTGCCTATTTTAAAAGTTGCCCACAGTTTTAGAATGTGGTGCTTTCAGTCCTTCAAGACTTGTTGCATTAAATAAGCACTTCGGTGAGTGCTTCTCTAATGTAACAATAAACTTCTTGCACTTGTTTAAAGAATTACAAAACGGGTTTACTGTAAGTTAAAACCGGTTTAAACATATATGCAGTTATGTGTGCCTCACACTAAAGTACAGTATTACCCCTTTAATTTCACTCAGAAAGTGAAACACAGTAATGACCACCAGATTGCTAGGCTTGTATATATGCAGTCAAAGTGTAGATGAATTGCTTCAATCTAATTATAAACTATAAGGCCTTTATGCTGTAGAAAGAGGAGCAACACTCAAATTACCTTGATATAACTGTACTGAGATTTCTTCTTCAAAGAAACTATTTAAACAATACTGCAATTTTGTGATTTCTTCACTAAAGCATTATACATTATGGTACAGTTTGGACCTGCCGCTGAGCTGAGATTCAGACTTATGCTTTGTCAGAACAGATTTATGCTTTAATACTGAAATTAGGGTTTATTTGCTAAAATCAGATTAACCTTACACTGATACCATTAAGCATGAAATACATAAAGACCCTCACAATTATAATAGCAGTACCAATACAAACCCCTACTTTATCTGCATTTAAACAAGCCAGCAAATAGGGACACAACAACGTATCTCAAGTCACGCCCTACTCTAAGCTGGACTATCACGCACACACTTTTAAGTTGACAGTGTTTAAACTCATAACTTTCGTTTTATCATGCCCGCATTCTCCACCAATCTGTAACGAATCAGCTCATGGGAAATATGAATAATTAACCATAACTAGTTATAATTAATTATTCATATTTTAGATCCGCTGTAGATATTTAGCTGACCTCTCAGGGTCAACTGTCTTGTCAATTCTAAGAACGTTAATTTCCTGGTTAAGGGAAATAATTTCTTACTGTACAATTCTACAAAAGCTTGTAACATAAATCTGCATGATTAGGGACTCCAGTTATAAGCAAACAATGAACCACGTCAAGTGGGATACAAGTAAGGTTTTATTAACTACATAAACACTTAAACTAGTCTAACATACTACATAAACACATAAACTGGTCTAACATACACACACACACACACACGCATACAGTTGGTATAGGAAAGGGTTAAAGCTTAACTCAGTACAGAAAAGAGACATAAGGAATGAAATTTATGGAACCCTTTGCATATTCAGCAGATCTACACCTGAGGAAACGTCAGATTCTTAGTTCAAACAAAAAAGTAAAAAGGTGTAACTGATACTTAATATATCAATTAATAAGACTAAATTTGATACTTGCAAGTCTCGTCTGTCTTGAAAATAGATTCCTGATGCAATCTTAAAGCCCAACATCTTGCTGAAGTTGGTTGATGAGAAAAAAACAGTTTGAGTCAGAGAATCTTGTTGAAATGGAAAGGTCGAGGCCGAAGCATGGCACGAACTTAGGATGTCCTGGAGCATCAGAGCTCACATCTTCTCAGAACCTAACAGAACCACAGACTCTGGGCGGGTCACATGAAGTGCGGCCATTAAAGCCTGCAAAGATTCACGCCTCAAGATGGGCTTGTCCAATGAGGAAGTCCGGGAATCTCAAGTGGGAGTTCTGAGATAATGGGGCGTTTTTATGGCCCTTTGTTTGAAAGCATGGTACTTTGCATATGAAACTTGGATAAAAATTATTAAAGACTCTAAGAACACTAATATGTTGCGTAGGTGTAAACATACAATATACACTCTCAATTAGATCATCCGAATACGAATTCATAGATACTAAACATGGTAGAGTTATATATATATATGTAAGCTGACAGGAGTGTGTTTCGATTATTTGTCTGCATAACAGTATACAATTTCAAAGACAAAAATACACAATGACAATAATACACATTGACCTGAAGGATCATGTGTGTTCATTCAAGAAAGGTTTTCCTATTAATTAAGTAGCAAAGAAAAGTCCTTCCCTTGTGTATTTACCTTATGGGCAAGGAAGCGATTTTCTTCACCTAAATTCCAGGAGGTCGTAATTGTATCGGGTGTCAGGGTACCAGTGGAAACCAGGGACGTGTCGGCTCTTCCTGGGGTGTTACAGAGTATTTTAAATCTAGCTAACAAAATATATATTGTGTGTTTGAGTGGTCCAGAGGCTACAAAGGTTTGATGTTAAAAACATTTTGATGGATTTCATTTATTGTAAACATGCAGCTTCTTGCTTCACAATACATTGATTGATGGAATGGAGTCCTATGAATTACTTGTGGATTTCTGTGATGTTTATCAGCTGTTTGGACTCTCATTCTGATGGCACCCATTCACTAAAGAGGATCCAATGGTGAGCAAGTCTGTTCCAATGAAAAAATAAATTAATCTAAATCTCAGACAGCATCTTAGATGTAAATTCTCAGCAAATTTTCATTTTTGGATGAACTATTCTGTGTGCACAGATAAATCATTTATAATAATGCAACATTCCACAAAAAAAAAAAGATTTGTCAATTTTAATTTCATGGACTGACTTTGGAAGCACTAAAATAATACAACTAATATAAAAATTCAACAATCTAAAAAAAATAGAGACAAACTGAAAAAACAAATTGAACATAAATGACTTTTTAATAAGTTTGACGTAAAGACATACATGTATATGTACATGCATATTGAAATTTAATAAATTAACCATATATTTTCTGTATTTCTGGATGTGCATCTCCCAGTTTGTCATATTTTACAGTAATCAAATGCAAACCCGCAGCTAAACAGGAGCTGTATATGTGGCTGCTGTCTCTCAGCTTTGCCTGGTAGGAGAGATACGTTTCCACAGAGCATCACTAAGGAGTGATGGCTTACTAGCTGAACTCTTACAGTTTTATAGGATCTCAGATGTGCCAAATGTGTTTCAGATGTGAGTCGGTCTTGATCGGCGTCCGTCACTGTCACTCTCTCTCCAGTTTACAGAGGAAGGCTGATTTTGTTCCGACAGTCTTAGACCTCGGGTATTATTTTCACTTTTTGGAGACACTTTGATGGGGGTTGTCAATTGTGTCTTTAGACTACAGTACATACAACTGTCTAACTTGGCCTTACGCTTCCTGTCTGCAGTTTGGCAGAGATATAAATCCCATTTAGATCTGCTAGAAAAGCCAAGGGCTTTCTCTGCATTAAGTTGTCCGGGGGGGTTTTTCCCGCATGGTTCATATATAAATGTAACCAACTTTTTAATATGAGCAAAACAACTTTAACTCTTATAGTCAGTATTGTTTTAACAACAGCTGAGAATGTTGCTAAATCACATTTTTAAAAGCTTGTTTGCTCATAGAAATATAACTTCTGCTTTCAAAGGCCAACGTAATCTCTGACTACAACATATAAAGTGTGAGATTCCACAGTGTCAGCTGCAAGTATTCCTAATTCCCTGGATTTAAAGGATCTTAGGAAGACCTCTTCCACCAGCGCTCTCTAAACATCCACAGCGTTTATATGAACTCAGAGGACTCCATGAAAAATGTGTCGGTTCCTCTCATGAATCGTGAGGCCGAAATGAGCGGGAACAGTCTGGCTGATGTAAACACGCTGAGGACAAGAGAGCTCATCAGCAGCGGTAGCAGCGCCGTTGTTTTAAATATCATTGACGCATGTTATTACATGGCCAAGCTGTTGCAGCGGACGTCTTCTGAACAGTAGCCAGGCAACGTTATACTTCAACATCTCACTTTTCTTCTCATTCTCTCCATTTGAGAGTTTTGTTCTAAAAGAAATGTGTGTTTATACTTGAATTATTCAGCATAATACAAATTGGTTGACATCAAGACTGGACTTTTTGTCACAAGGTTCATATATCAGTATTCCCAAATGGCATTAGCAAATAGAAAATCTGTATAGCTCAAAACTTCATTTTTTCCCCCATTCCTGCTGAAAAAAAAACTTCTTAAACCAGCTTAAGCTGGTTTGCTGGTCTCCCAGATTTTGATGGGTTTGGGGCATTTTTCCATCTGGTCACTCATCTAAAACAGCTAAAGGCCAACTTGGCAAGGCAGGGAGTCCATCTTAAACCACCTACACTCTTAAAAATAAAGGTGCTTCATGATGCCATAGAAGAACCTTTTTGTCTAAATGGTTCCTTAATGAACCTTAACATCTGAAGAACCTTTCTGTTTCACAAAAGGTTCTTTGTGGCGAAAGAAGGTTCTTCGGATTACAACAAAGTAAGAAAGACATGGTGAATGGTTCTTTGTGATTTGGATCATCCTCATCCAGTTTAAGAAGTTACCTTCAGGTGTCTTGTTTCCAAATCCTGTTCCTAGAGAGTTCATTTCCAACTCTGTTTCAACACAAAATCATCAAGTGTTCCTGAAGGTTTAATTAGGTGGTTCAGATGTGTTTGATTAACTTTGGAGCTGAACTTTGCAGGAAGGTAGATCTTCAGGAACAGGACTGGCAACCCCTGATCTATAGCATTATATTTCTTACATCCAGACCAAATGCCTCATGTCAAGCTGCTGCTCATGCAACACAAAAATGCCTCCTTACACTTACAGGCCTCCACTGAAGAATCAGATAAGAGTTATCAGCAAATTTGTCTCAAACACAGAAACACGGTAAAGACGCGATTGAGCATGCAAAGTGGCAGTTTCCATGAACGCTCCTAACATGGTTTGGTTGAATTAGGGTTCAGCTGAAGTCAAGCTAGGTGGCAGAATTACAACACCTTAACATATGTCTAGCACTTTGTGTGTCGAGACGGAGGCAGCTGAAATATCACTCCATCTCCAATGGCCTGGAAGCAATTAAAATATGGCTATTTTTTAATTTTACAATTACAGTGATTGTATTTGTCTAAAGCCGCGAAATTGCAATTACCTAGAACAACACTGCAACGGTCGCAGCAGAGCTATGTACTTTCTTTTTTCCCTCTCCCCCACCTACTCTGAAGCAGTCAAGCATATTGTTTCCTCGCTCGCTGCCAAGAAAATGAGGAACATTTGTGAACAGAAACATAATGCTATAGAAGTCAGAGCAGTAAAGTCAAGCGGAATATCCATCTTAACAGATTCATTTACATGCATACGTTCCCCTTCACACTAGTGCTTTATGGAAATGAAAACAGCAACATTCACCCCTCTGGTCAGATGAGAAACTCGCCGGCAACAGAATCTCAATTCATTTACACACACCGGCTCACAGTGTACATAAACAACATAACTCTTGCTAATGTTCTTTCCACTTGGAGCTTGGTAAACCTTGTCTTTGGTGTGCTTGCTAAACTTGCTCCTTGGTTACATATGATTTATATCTCTTCAGGTCCAAAGTGACTAAGTCTATGATTTAAAACATTTACAAGCATCTAGCTGTGTAATCTGGGAAAGGTCTTGTCATCTTCAAGATATTCTTTTTATTAAATCAAATCTCACTCTGATGCACTAGAAAGAGTGGACCACACCACTGTACACAGACTAATACAATACATTTGTTCAACCCCGGATCATGAACTTGCAAAAGAGTGAACTAATTTGAACCTAAATGATTACAATACACACATTCTTTATTACTGTATGGTACAGTGTAGAGGGTAGTATATGACGCCGATCATTCTCATCGTTCCAAAAAAAAAAAAAAAAAAAAAAAAAAAAAAAGCATTGCCTGCAATAAATGTGCAGTAAATGATGCAATAAAGTTTTTAGTCTTTAAAATAACCAATAATTTGCGGTTTTTAAGTCACATGACCTTTGATTTTCATGGGGTGACAACGGCATATCCCTTCTAGTATGTTTTTTCTACATCATGACACTTATTTTGCATCTTTGATAATCCAACAATGTGGTTACTTGATCAACTTTAACTTGATTAACTTTTTCTTGAATACATTTTAGAAAATATTAATATCAATATATGATAACAATGTACCAATGTAAGGGTAAAATTGGTTTGTTTCTATATGGCAACTTTGTACTGCAATTATCCGGCACTAACGCATTTCCTCATTGGAAATTTGTATAGATAGTGGCAATAATTATATTTATTTGGAAGCATTTCCCATTTTATAATTGCATTTGCGTATAAATAACAATTATAATTTGCATTAAAAACAATGAATAGATACACAAATTAATTTAAAAAGACAGTTTCATTTAGTAAGAAATTAAGTCGTTTTGGACAATTTTCCATTGTGGTACAGAGTTGCCACATTTCTCTATAATACATGTATATATTTTTTTTCAAATACTATTTTTCTTTTTTAAAAGAAAATAAATAGGGGGAAAATATTCTACTAAAACAGTGTTACATTTAAATACGATCCTCCATCTCTGTGCAAACCTCCTGCTCACTTTTACAGAACAGATAGTTCATGTCAACAGTTACAGTAATGTATATTGAGCACTCCAGCTTGCATTCATCCATCTAAACACACAGGACATTATTATAGGGACGAGTAGCCCCGGTTATGAACCAGATGGCCTCCGTCTGTCCCACACCTCTGGATGGATGACCAGCAGTCGAGATTTTCTCTCACACTTCAGACATCTCAGGTCTAATGGCTAGTGGTAGTTATTTGGTCTGAAGTGGACGCATTTAGCCTCAACGCACTTTCACACACTCCCACAGACTCCCTTCTCCTTACGCCAACTTCTTATCAAATTTCCCGCTAGGCACTTCAAACGTTCTGTATATTTTTAGTGGAGAGAAAAAGGAGTCACCTTCAGGTTCAAAGTTCAGGGTCAGACCGCTTTATTTATGTTTAGACGACATTCTTGTTCTAACGTAATGAATTTGTCATGAGCTTTGCGGTGAACTGCTCAAAGGGCCCAAAACAACTATATCACTTCTAGCAGTCTTACATAACCAGATTCATCGTTTTGGTTCCAAAACCCAAAAGGATCTTCACTATTTTGGCAGAACCCACAGAATCTACGGATCACACCGCTGGCTTCTCCCGTCAGGGGAAAGCCCAGAGCCTGGGGAATTGGCCCAGAGTATCAAGGTTAGAATGAGTCACCATGTGGAGGAGGCGAACGGAGGGCCTCCCTGCTTGGCTGTCATGATGGGGAGATGGAAAAGAAGAATCTGAGAGCTGAGCCATGGCCTGTCAGATCCCGTTCAGGAACGGTCGTGATGGGTTCACCCAGAGTGCCATGGCAGGATCATTTGCTTCAGCTTCACTTTTCTGTTCCTTTACCAGGCAAAAACAAAATGGTGTGATTCACATACAATGCCTTTTTATTCCACAGTGTCTCCAAAAACTTGGCACAAACTCAAATTCATAAAAAAAAGCTGTAATGTTGTTTGGGAGAAAGATTTCTCAAAGGCAGAGAGACATAAGACAAATCACTCATGGAAAAAATCAACAGGAGAAATCAGAAGTGAAAAATACACAAACTACTGTTCAAAAGTTCACGATCGATTTTTGAAAGAAGTCTGTAATGCTCACCAAGCATTTATTAGATAAAAAAAATACAGTTAAACAGTAACACTGTGAAATATTATTACAATTTAAAGTAACAGTTTTCTATTTTAACTTATGTCTATAACAGAAAGGCAGAATTTTCAGCAGCCATTACTCCAGTCTTCAGTGTCACATAATCCTTCAGAAATCATATGCTTTTTTTAATTTTTGGTTTTGCTTTAATCATGTTGAAAAACAGCAGTCAGTCACAATCTAGAATAAACCTTTGAAGACGGCCTTTGTAGGACATACTTGCTAGCAAGGAGCAGTTATTTTAACTTTTAAAAATAATTTATTATCCTGTTTACTACACCTGTCTAATGAGACTATACAACTTTTAAAATCACCATTGCCTGCAACTGATCACCACTTCTTAGAAAGAATGTGCAGTTGCAGCCATTTATCAAATAAATGTGGGCAATCTGTACCAATGAAGGCTATACCTCATGCATCCTCCATATTCCTATGAAAGACATTGGTATCCGAAGGGTGCATTTGGTGTGTCCTACAAGCGCAATTCAGTTTCTTTCACACAATCATTTCAAGGTCAACAAATTTTCTACTAAGAACAAAACATACTATCAACCTATGCTTTCGTAGAAATACAACATAGATTATGCATTTACATTTTTTCATAAAACAAATATAAAAAGGTATAACATGAAGCATACACCTATATGGATAGTGTCCAGATACATTTTTGATAACTTGTTTGACCTACGCTGCCATTTGATTAAGTTTAACCCAACGATCAAAGCATTTCAAACTCTCATTTGTGGATGAATCTCAGCCCCAAGAACTAACAAGTGTTTGCTATTAGAAAAATCATTCCATGGATGCACAGACGTTCAAATCAAAGTACAAAAGAAACCTACAATTAAATTTGAAAAAAGAACAAGGCCTGTTTTGAAGGACTGAACGAGCTCTGCTTGGTACGAGGTCATATTCTGAGGACCTGATTGCTCAAGATCCGAAAAAGAACCTTCTAAAGAGTAAAGAATAATCAGTGACCGACTTAATAAAGGAAAGTGAGATACAACTTGTACGAGGCACTCCAGATGATGAACTGCTCATGGGACAGATGGGTAGAGGTTGAGGACACTGCAAGCAGATGCTACGTGTATGCGGCTCCAGCTTTAAGAGTTGGAAAACCCTCACAAGCAACTCAAATAACTGAAGGCTTTCTGTACGGTGAGGACTGTCCAACTGGCAGAGGAAGAAAAGACAGAACAAATATGGAGGAAAAGAGAGCGTGTGTGTTTGGCAGATGTGATTTGTTAGGTCCTGCCTTTGTCTGCGTGTTAATAGGAGGAAACAGACACGTTCATTAGGGTTCTGACCCTTGGAGGGTACAAAAAAAAAACTAGCTTAGTTTTTGCTAGTGACACTTGTTTGAGGTAGTAACTCAAAGGCAAATGGCATCAGTGTGAATGCACCTTGGTGTGGTCTGCAGCTGGTGACCTCCCAGTCTCCGCATCAGGGAGGCGGAAGAAATCAAACAACACAGCATCAGGCGCAACACAGCTGCCTGTGCAGGCATCTGTGTGTGTGGGGGGGGGGGCAAATGAAGTTTTCCATTTCATCATGACTTTATTTTTCATCAGAATCTCAACATCTGCTGTGTAATATGTAATGGAATTTTTAATCTGAAATAGAAATGAGAAACTAAGCAAAAACATAAATCAAAGAATTGCAAAAGGTATAGAATAAGGATTAAAAATTGATTAGATATAAGATGCACATTATAAAATTTAAGTGGGTGTGAACAAATATTTTTACTTCATTTTACAGATGTTTTGTTTAAGAGCAACTTACTGTACCATTTAAATGCTTGTGGACAGCAAAAAAGAAATAAAAATGTTGAAAGTAGTGTATTTTACTCAAATAAATGCAGCCTTGCTCGGCATATACAGCAAAAACTGTAATACTGTGAAATATTGCCATTTAAAACAGGCCTAACTTTACTATTTTAATATATTGTAAAATGCAAATTATTCCCGTGATGCAAAGTTGGATTTTAAACAGAAATCATACTAATATGCTGAATTTGTGCATAAGAAATATTTCTTCTTCTTATCAATTTTGTGGTCATATTTTTAATTAATTCCCTGATGAAGAGAAAGTTCAAAGGAACAGCATTTGTTTGAAATAGAAATCTTTTGTAACATTATAAATGTTTTACCGTCACGTTTGATGAATTTAATGCGCTTTTGGAATGAACAAATACATAATCATAACACCGTACTTGTGAAGTGGATGTACAATGCATTATTCAAAAATTCTGCTAGTGACGAAAATAAATAATAAACAATACAATCTAACTTTTCCTACAACTGCAGTGTTTCTACCTCAGATTAACAAATAAAACAGGCAATTGTGAAATAAAGTTTATTGGATAAAATTAGACCGTAAATCAGGCATTTAAAAACTGTAAAAGTCACAGTGTGACATAAATCCCAATAAAACAAAAAGTTAACAATTATAAGAAATAAATACAAAAATAAAACTGGTAATTGCAAAATTTTTAAAACACTTTTCAGGTGAAACTGTGAGATTTAGTCACATTGTGAGATGTAACTCACAACAACAAGATATAAATAAAGCAAGTAATTGTACCGAAGTTTAAAATAAGTAGTCATAGTGTGAGATATAAGTCACAATTACTTTTATATTTGTTCATTTTGAACACACAAGCTTTACATACCTAACACCTAGTGCTACTGAATTAAAAAGAAATGTTGTAAATAAATAGGTTGTGAGGTACATTTTTTTCATTTTCCCTTCATGTGGCCTTTTGCAACTTGCAATATTCACTCTTCTTTTTGTTCTCTCTCTCCGTTATCGTTCATCAAACGAACTGCGACAACAAAAACTGGTGCACTCTCTCTGAACTGGGTCTCAATCAGAGAGCGGCTGAACCAAACATAAACTATATGCCATCGCTGTCAAAGGTCAACTTTCAACCCCATATTACCATCTCAAAATGGCCGACCTCTGCCTGGCCTCTTTACCTTTAATCACAACCACAGAGAAAACCATTACACGACTCTCGGCTCCGAAATATCTCTAATACGTTTGTAATTGTGTGAAACCGTTCAAACAGACCGATAGGTTTGTGAAAGAATGGAATGCGGTGTATTTTCATCATTTGCTCAATTTTGCCTCCGACTCTTGCGGTCGTTCGTGCCTTAATGCGCAACAATCTCTCTTTCTTAAGTCTATTTTGGGATAGTTTTGAAATGGAGGGCCATATATCAGTGTGAGGTAGCAATGCTTATTTGGCAGTGACTCCCGCTGTCTGTGTGTACGGTGTTTAGCCCCCCTGCAGGACCCTATGACTCCCAAACATATTTCAAAGGGATTTACAGACTCGATAACAACCCTCTGTCATGTTACACTGAAAACCAAATACGAAAATTGACTCAAAGGCTCGCGAATGCTGTTGTTTTAACGGTGCATTCCACCTCTGTGTTTTCAGAACAAACATCTTTACAGGTTCTCAAACTATTTAGGTGGGGGGAAAAGGAAAACACATTATATGCTTTCAGCCGGGTTTGTTCAAATGCCATTTTGTTGAGTTGTATTACCAAGTTCACAGAAAATCTGAGTGCTTCAGAAGGACTTTCCAGAACTTTGGCCCCCACCAAAAGCAAACAGTCCAAATTGATCCCGTTGTTCCTTAAACAAGTGTGATTTATCATTTTAAATGTTGCCATTTTTCGAGCAGATTGCCCTTGTGGATGCCTCAGTCGCCTTGGCCACGGCAGTGATGACATGTCACATCTTTGCTCATCACTCGAAGAAAAGCAATAGCTCCGGAAATGCAGGAAGGAAACACTGAGTGTGTGTGTGAGATGTCTGAGCTGTAAAACTTCTCTGCAGTGGGCCAGAAGGACCATCTGCGTCAGATCAAAGCCAGATCCTGTGTGTTCTTCTCCACCGTTTCCCTAAACCTGGCACACACACACACACACACACAACCACCAACACACGGTCTCTTTTTGTGGCACTCCATGGGCCCACAAGTTGGCGTTGGATAAGCAGAGATGCGGGTTTGTAGGGATAACCGGGGAAAAGAGGATATAGCTGAAGAGGACTGGAGTAGTAACTATGCCTGCGGTCGCAATGTTTCCGATAGAGACCATCTGCAGGTGTGAATGCTTAACCAGTGGAATGGATGGTCTGCTGTTTTCGAAACCCCGGGGGGGTTTCCCGTCATCGCCTTTCACAAGCGAGACGGGCTTTGATTAAGACAGCCTGCACGGTTCACCAAACAGAGCTGTGCAATGTCCGGCTTTATCAAACAAAGAGCTTCCTCACTATGCTGTATTTGGATATCTCTATCAGTTAGCAGAGCACCACTAACCAAACTTCATAGCCTAAAAAAGATGGTTTAAGAAAATAGCACGTACACTCTTAAAAATAAAGGTGCTTCACAATGCCATAGAAGAACCTTTTTGTCTAAATGGTTCCATAAAGAACCTTTAACATATAAAGAACCTTTCTGTTTCAAAAAAGGTTATTTCATGGCGAAAGAAGGTTCTTCAGATTACAAAAAAATAAAAAAGAGATGGTTCTTTAAAGACCAAAAATGTTCTAACATGGCATCGCTGAAGAACCTTTTGAAACATCCGTTTTTTTTTAAGAGTGGTAGGGTAAATTTTAGAAAGAACGAGCTAGCTTTCCACCCAGAAATAAAGCTATTTAAAAGAGCTATGTCTTTTTAAATGACTATATCAATATCAATTTATAAGTATTGAAAGCAGCTTTATATCTGACATAAATCATTAGGATATCATGGTCTCAGAATGACAGAATTAAAAGAATAATAATTAAACACGAAAACACTCCAATTTAATGGTTGGAAATATTTGAAAATATATAGCATTTAGTGCCGCAAACAAAATTTTACAGAATGATGTCAAAATGCTCTCAGTGTCGGGTCCTTCTGCTCTGTGTTTAATCAAGATCTTTTTTGAACAGGTGTATATGCAAGAACCGTCCAAAAATACCATTCACACCAGATACTCTAATGACGAAACTACTTTTCCCTATGCATTTTTTTCCTAAGACTTTAATCTTCAACAAAGATTTAAGCCATGAACCAAACCAACCAGCTTCAAGGTGAATCACAACTTTACAAACTTTGATTTGAAGCAAAAACATATGAAAGACAAAGGTACCAGATGTCTTTTATGAAATAAACTACAATCTCCTGAAGCACTTTGACTGATGCATAAAGACAGTAACACTTTAATATAGGGACCAATTCACACTATTCCGAGCTGTTGCTTATTGGACTGCCTTATCTATTATTATGGCTCTTATAAACAATATTCTTCTGCATGACCATATTCTACAGTCCCTACTCCTAACACTACCTAATTAACTACACCTTAATTAACCTAGTTACTAGCAGCAATTAGGAATAATGAGAGGCAAAAGTTGTAGTTAATGGTTTGTTAATAGCAAGAATTGGACCTTAAAAAAATTTTAATTATTAACACATAATAATTAATTAATTATTATAAATCACTGAAATGATTTTGTTTCTTTTTATTAGGCTGAAAAAATTACTAAATGCATTAATATATAAAAAAACCTGCCTGATGTAGTATTTGACATCTACCTGCTACTTGTTGGCAAAAGTGAACATTCAGGCTACTGAAAAATGTAGTCAAGTTTATAGCTCCTATTAGTCATTGACTCTCCAACTCTGCCACATATACACAAAAACTTCTAGGTGATGCAGAAGCAGAAACTAAAAGAAGTTGTATAAACATTTTTTACTCACAACAGTGAGCTTTTCGGTTTAATTAACTTTCCACCACACCAGGCTGAGACAAACTATGGAAACCAAGATCTGCTCTGATAATTTCAGGGTGGCAACCACAAGGGTGAGCAGATAAAGATCTATCCACTGCTTTTCAGAGTACATTTCACAGACTGCCGGGTGGGATTTCTTTTCATTGAGAAGAAGCAAGCATGAATCCATGTCTAATCATAAAATTTCTTTAAACTGCAGCAGTAATAATGTGAAAGCTGGTTATGAGGAAACGGCAGACGCCAAAGCTGTTCATGGTACATTTTTATCCAGTTTAGATTAAAGGTACGGTTCACCAACCACCCACTGCAGGAATGATTGTGCAATGTATGATTGTGCAAAGTTGTAGTTAATGGCTACAGGGAGACCCCACAGAATTTATAGGCTTTCAGAATAATTCATTCTGCGTCTTTGACACTATCCCCTCTAGGGGTCAGTGATGTAAAATCTCATTTAACTTCTCTCGCTGTAGGGTCCTCTTGAAATCTTTTCCCCTTCATCTTTTAAATAAAGCCCAGACAAGCAAAACGTTGATGGCACAGCTCAATTTTTTCATATTCCATGATTCTGTCAAGCAGAGAAGAGGAAAGCAAAGAAAAGCAAATAATTATTCAGTGCAATTTAATTCCTGGTTCATGATACTGTTTCTACATAGTCATTTATATATGCAATCACTACAGAGCAAAGCATGATGGGTAAAGACTAATGTCAGTTCCCTGTCAGCCCCTTCTGAGAATCTGAGGTGAATGACCCAAATGAGTCAGTTGTTCTCAAAGTTTTGGACAACATTTGTTATCTTATTCTTACTCAAATTTGCCTTATTTGATGATGCACTTTATTTATACATTCATTTTTGAATACTTTAACTATTTCCCCACAAGCATTTTTTCTTTTTTTAAAAGTTGCCAGCCCCCACCAGTATTTTTGATCATTTACACAAAAGTTTAAAGGCCCCCAGAATATTTTGTTGTATGAATATCTGAACATGCAATATGCCAAAATAAAGAACAGTGCCTCTGCTTCAAAAAAAAAAAGTTTTATTCTAGCTTCATGCAATGCTTTTTTCAGCAATTGAATGTTGGGTAAGTTTCATGAAAAAGCAATATTTTGAACAAAAAGCTGAGAAAATCACATTTTTGTAAAACACTACTACATCTGGATCAGATTCAGAACGATAATCAAAACATTGATGGAATGGAATAGATTGCTTCTATCAACACATCCAAAGCTTGCACTGTCCTATACTTCCTGGATCCACATTTACTGTAAGGAAGCATGTCATTTTTAGAGAGAGAGAGAGAGAGAGATGATAGAGAGGAGAGATACGAGAGAGGAAGTAGAAGAGAGAGAGAGAGAGGAGAGAGAGAGAGAGAGAGAAAACATGAGCATGCTAACCCCACTTAACCAATTTGCCAAAACGTAAAATTGTGTGGTATATTTTTTTTAATTATATTATTACAGCGTAATGAAAACATTATTGAGCAAAACAGTGAAAACTTTGGAAGCTATGCAGTTTCACTGACAATTTGAAACTCCTTTATTGATATAAAAATAGTTTTAATAAAAATCACTTTGCTTTAGACGAAGGCATCTGCTAATAACAAATATAAAGAATAAATAACAAATAAAAATTATGTAAATGTCTTTTTTTCATTGTTCATTTAACATTTGATACTGATTAAGAGGATGACAAAAATTGAGAACCACTGGCTTAAAGCATTTACCCAGTCAAACAGAATCCACCTCCGTCCAGCATGAACATAAATTCTGGAACAAATTATCTGCTGCCCAATAATCTACTTCCAACTATCCTTTCTGTTATAAAGCTACCAAGCTATGTGCTGAACAAGCTCTGTGGTTTTATACTGTTTCTGTATGTCTCCGGTTGACCAACACATCAGCGTAACACCTGTGCAACAGTTCTAAATAAACAGTCACACAATGGTTGTTTTAGACTTTGCACCATTAAAACATGTACTTAATTCCTCTAAAACTTTGGCAAGCAGAATGACACGGAACGTGAATGAGCATTTGTCAGGGTTAAATGCACAGGTCCGGCTCCAAAGAAAACAAATGCACAGCAAGGTGAATCTACTCACAGCATTATTGAGGAGGGGAAATATCCGTGTCTGCATATTTCACCTCAGAAATCCTCTGAGCCTGGGCGTCTAGCCAAAAATCTCATGAAGACATGGCACAAACTAACTCTACACACGGGTCGGGCACTGACACGACCATCCGTCCATCATAAGAGCTTAAATCTGTTATTTAATACATCCATTCTGAGTTATTGTGTAGTCATTCTTGAATAAATATTAAATATGAAGACTAATATCAATTTAAAAATGGTTTTCCGGAATACGGTAACTGAGCCCTTATATGCAAATACAATATAACCCAGCGGAGCCCAATGGCATGGATCCGATCCGGGCTTTCCAAAGGAAAATCCTTTAATGAAATTCTGAGGTAAGCTGTACTGCACTACATCATACTGTCAATTACATAATTTAACCACAGAAACCACCACCAACATCGTATTTGCTCCATCCACAAGTCGTTTAACAAATACTGTTTTCTTTGAAAAAGTGACTCAATGGTCAGATGTCAGGCATAAAAATAAATGGTGTGGTCACATGTAATCAATTAGACCTCATAAAAGGCAGTGATAGGTGCTCAGGGCTTGTCGAAGGCCATGGGGTTAAAAGAAGCAAAACCCAACAGGAAAACCCCAAATCTTGCGGCCTGCCAGCGGCAGGACAGGATTATGGAAGGTTTGGTTACTCTTTGGCTCGTCTTTCCCATTTCATCAACTAACCTTGTCAATTCTCTCTCTTCTACTTGATCTCACACTTTCCGTTGGAATTTCCATTTGCTAATCTGACACATTACTACTGAGTTTCCCGGGCTTAACCGCCAGTACTTTTCCCCGCCTCATCTTGAGCGAAACCATCGCAGATGTAGTTCGTGCCACACTTTCAATCACTGGAATGCCAAGTAACTGAGCATACTGTATACGCTGGATGAATAAATATGTACCGCTTGGTCTGAGCTGTTTTGGAGGGGTTATCTCTCTGCTAGAATTCTTGTAATGTCTTCATCAGCAGTCTTGTAGAGGCTGCGAACAGGAAGACGGGCTCTCTGAGATGGTGTTCGGAGTCGCCCGTTAACCGGAAATGCTAGTGGGGGCATGGCAGGCTTCTTGGTTGTGTTCTCTGGGGGGTGTGGGTGAATCACAGAAATTTGTAGAGGAAAGGGGTTACTTCTGTTTGTCTAGTTCTACTCGTTGTTATGAAACTATTTTTCGTACTGTATGATCCCTTATATGTAGGTATTACCTCTCCATGTATACCGCGTACGAACTCTACAGAGAAGTTGAGTGCGTTTTCTTTAAAGGGCAGTAATATTTTTTACTGTACCTGGTTATCTACATGGAAGTAAAAATTTGATTCAAAATCTCAAACAAAACCAAATCAAAACACAGCAGTTCACCTCTATTGCCTTGGTTCATATGTTCATGCATCCAACACTTATGACTGCCGACATTCACCGTATGCTACAAGTTACATTAGTCGAACAATAGGTTGACACTGTCCTCATTTTTGAGGTACTTAGCTCGTTGAGTCGACAGTAGCCTATTAGATGAACAGAAAGCACTTCTCCCATAGTATAGGACTACTAACGAAATACCTAAATAAATAAATGAACTACGAATATTGATTGGCGAGTGCTTCAATCTTTTATATTTTACTAAGAAATAAAACCATGACTCACGTATAAAACAATCACCACGCAACATGAAACCAGTTGCAGCAACAATCAATACTATCTATTCCACTGATTATTAAATTCAATAATTCATTTTTCACCTGCAATCGAAAACTGAGACGAAGAATAGCAGAAGTTGTGTTTGCTGGGACTACAGAGAGCTAGTCAGTAGTGTGGTAGGTCTACTTTGAGCATTACCATGGCAACAGTGAGTTTTATTTGACTATCTGACTGCTTAATAGCTAATTGGCCCTTCGCAGGGAGTTTGATTGACAGACAATCTGACCAATCATAACGCTGATTCTTCCATTTTGCCAGACAAACAATCCAAACAGGAGATTAGATTAAATTTGGAGGATTTGAACTTGAAAAATTGTGTGTATGGCTGCGGTTTCCAACAAGATACCTTCGGATGTTCATCCTCCTGTTTGTTCATGCTATTAGAACACTTTTTCTGTTATCGGATACAGCTAATCCGTTCGAACGTTTTTTCTGTGGGTGGAGCTTAGGTGGAGGCAGAAAGATTCCCCTGACCACTTCACTAATGCTAGCTATGAAGTTTTGTTAGCTTGTTTTTTTAACAATGACTGAAGAAAATCCGATTTGACCTGCATATGTAAAGTCACTCACTGTCCGAGATCGCGACTGTTATTTGAAAAGGTTAACTTTAACAGATGAAACCAGATCGGCCGCCCCGTACACGCTCACTCAAAGCTTGGACGATCTGACAGGATTCCCTCTGGTTGAGTGACTCACATCTAACGTGTAAAGTAAAGACAAACTCACCATGTCTATCTAGTCATAATGAAGATGTATACATTTCAATTTCAGCAGGCAACAATTTTTACAGCTACACTATTGTTCCAGCCACAATTAATCACAACAATGTATACAATGACAAATGAGGAACACAATGAATCGGTCAGTTTTTGATTTTACCACCTATCAATGCACAAGACATTTTTCATCACACATCGTCATGAGATGCCTAAACAGCTGTAGACGCACCCATAACAGCAAAAGACAATACTTTATTTGTTGTTTTTGTTTATTTTTGTGTTTTTTTTTTTTTTTTTTTTTTTTTTTCGTTGGTTGTTGTTTTTTTATTTTTTTTTGTTTTTTTTTTTTTTTTTTTTAACAAAAATATTGCACCTTTTCTGATAAGACGTGTCGCTGCCAACACAGCATTTTCTGCTATGCGTTCCTGTCCAGTCCGCCATTTTACGCAGTTTTTTTTTAACCACAGCTGTCGTCGTTTTTTTTTTGTCTGGCAGTGGCTGCAGATATGCGATCAAATTTCTAATTTTAGGCTGTATTACGTCGATTCTGGCACCCAACATCACAACGAGATGATATTTTAAGCTCCTTATGTATCCGAATCTGCGCTCACGTGTTTGGTGAAGTGTCATGTTCCTATCAGTTGTTCCCTGTTGCTTTCTCTGCCTCCAGCTAGTGTGAGACGTAACTGTACCAATCTGGTGACACCGTGCCGCCCTCGTAAAGGGTCGTATCACAATCTCCCATTTTGTTATCAAAGACATAGTCAGTCACCCACCACAAGCCACCCCCACTGGCGCTAGGCCCCGGGTGGGCATTAGCGTCCGCTGAGACTTCGGACACGCCCAGGCAGGAGCTGACGAAGCGCCCGAGGTACGGAGAATCGGAAGGGCCCGAGCGGGAGATAGAGACCCGGGGTCAGGCGGGCCCCACGTGCACAGCTATGACCGGTATCAACTGCAGGTTGCGTTAGGGCGAAAGACAAACCATGGGGCCACTAGGGCGGCGCACAACAACACGAGCTGGAGATCGGCCCAGTCCACAAGAGCGTGTGTAAGTACAGTGGTGGAGCAGGGGACACTGTCGTCCTTAAGCACTTCACTCGATACCACTGAAGACCTCGGTCGTGACAAACGACGTGTGTCACTTACGATTGGTTGTTTTCTCTTTGCTTTTTAGGCCTTCAAACGGACTATTGTCTCTGTTTATAAAGAGTCTCTAAAATCGTATTTTATTATCACGTCTTCATCACGCAAGTGCGGCAATTCCGCCCAGAATAGACCTCACGAGCCACGGGCGCTGCGCCCAGGTCTGCGAGTAGGCCTGACTGAAGTACGACGGTACAACGAAGAAGGGCGCAACGTCGACGCAGCTGGAGAAGCGACAAAAAAAGAAAGTCATGGACCTCACACTGCATGCGCTATCACAGGTTCTACAATTTCGCTGGGCTCGTGCCCCGCGAGGAGGTCGTCCAGCTCCCAGGTACCCGCCTGCAGTCTGGAAATGGAGTGTGACTTGGATCTTCATGCCGGATAACTAGAAATACCCGAAGGAATACCAGGCTCGGCGAGAGAGTGTTCGGATCAGCGAGTAGAGAGCTCACTAAGAACCAACTGACGAGCGCGTTGGGTGCCGTGCGGAAACATTAGTAAGCGCAGTGATGGAATATAGAAGAGGAACATTGGGAGAGAGGAGATAGGAGCAGAGAAAAAGTGGGGATAAAGGAAGAAAGGGAGAGACCGAAATATTAGAAAAGGCAGGGGGCCCCCAGTCAAACGTAGAGTGAGCCCATCTTGGGTATTCTATAGTCTTTGTCTAAAGAGTACTGAACTGAGGTGCTACAGCGATCTGACATGACACATTAAAGAGCCACAAAATTATTTAGTTTGAATTTCTTAAAAAATGACAAAATTTGAAAGCTGAGACATTGTTTCATACCAAAAGTAACCTCTCTGTCTTGTCTGTCTGTGCATTGTCCAGTTTTTCTGCTTTGCTCTGAATGGGCTTTTTCACTGCCATGGCTTGTTGGACATAGCAACTGTAATTAAGGCGGAAGGGAGGTAAAACACAAATAAATAAATGAAAAAACAAAACAAATTGTGAAAGGTTCATCTGTGCATTCAGTAAGATCAATCATATGTATTTATACAAATATTTATCATATAATTTAAAACAGAAAATTTCATTTTATTCTGACTTTAATGTAATGTTAATGCTTGTAACCTTATTGTTACATGTTAAATCAAAATACATCTGTGATTGTGAAACACAAATTTTACCCAACTTCCACAGGGTAAACTAGCTCCCTGTACAAATAGATCTTTGTGTCCACATCATCTACTGTGTAGTATCTCATCCATTATTTGTCTGTATTGTTTGTGTTTGTCTGTCTTCTATGGGGGATGAAAGCACCACGTCTTGTTAAACATGTGAGGTATGCATGTCATTTCTGTTGTGGGTGTACAGAAGTTTGGGTTCACTGGCTGACAGGCCTCCACGTGTCTCCTGTATGACTGAATGTTTAGTTTGGTTCATACACATCCTCGAAACATCTACTTCAGTTTTTCCCGTCTCAAATATAATCCAGGTGCTGCGCCAGACCAGGAGAGCACAACAACCCTGCACTCATTCACCAACATTACCACCTCCTCACAGACACTCACAGACACACACAGCTGCAGATGGGGCAGGGGGTGGAGGTTCGAAGATAAAACATTTAGTGTTTATTATGAGAAGAGAGACGGAGAGCGGGAGAGAGGGAAAAGACGAGAGGGCAAGATAAAAGATGTGAGGACTGACAGCAGAAGAGAAAACACTCAGTTTGCAGTATTAGAACATATAGTGAATGAACAAAGGTGAAAAAGACATAAATATACAATAGTGACCCAAAGTCTGGAATCACTGAAAGTGCTTTTAATTTGTATTTTTCTAAGATTAGCCAAATTTATTGTTATATTTTATTATAGATTTCTTATGTTTTTCTAACAATGCATAATGCCAATTTTTACTGAACTGTAAATGTTTTTAAAAACTATAAAGCATATTAAAAGCTTATTATTAAAACATTTAGACTGTTTATAAGTTGAAAAGATTTAGATTTCAAATAAATGCTGTGTTTTTAAGTTTCCTATCCTCAAGAATCCTGAAAAATTCATTATTTTTTTATTTTATGATTTCCACAAAAATATGAAGCCATTTTCAACCACTAAACTGGATGCTTCAAGTGTTCTCAACACTGATAATAAGAATTTTTCTTGAGGCACCAAATCGCTATTAGAATGATGTCTGAGGATCATGTAACACTGGAAAAGACAGAGTAATGCTGCTGAAAACTCAGCTTTGCCATCACAAGAATTTTAAAATGTATTAAAATAGAAAATAGTTATTTTACATTGTAACAATATTTCAAAATATTGCTGTTTTTTACTGTATTTTTGATCAATAAATGCAACCTTGGTGAGCATAAAATACTTATTTAAAAAATATTTTAAAACTCTTGCCAGTGTATATTTAAAGGGGTCATGTGATGTTGCTAAAAAGAACATTGTTTTGTGTGTTTGGTGTAATGAAATGTTTTTATGCGGTTTAAGGTTTAAAAAACACATTATTTTCTACATGCTGTACATTATTGTTTCTCCTTATGCCCCGCCTTTCTGAAACGCGTAAATTTTTAAAAAGCTCATCGTTCTGAAAAGCAAGGTGTGCTCTGATTGGCCAGCTAGCCAACTGCGTTGTGATTGGCCTAATTCTTCAAGCGTGTGACGGAAATGTTATGCCGCTTACCATACTGTGATGCCCTGTCACATTAAAACCCATTATAAACAAGTGACAAGTGACGTGACATGGCCAAGTATGGTGACCCATACTCGTAATTAGTGCTCTGCATTTACCCATCCTAAGTGCACACACACACAAACCGTGAACACACACAAACCGTGAACACACACACCCGGAGCAGTGGGCACTGCCATTTTTTGCTGCGGTGCCCGTGGAGCAGTTGGGGGTTTGGTGCTTTGCTCAAGGGTCTCACCTCATTCGTGGTATTGAAGGTGGGAGAAGAGCGCTGTACATTCATTATCCCCACCTACAATCCCTGCCGGTACAAAACTCGAACCACCAACCTTCGGGTTACGAGTCCGACTCTCTAACCATTAGGCATTGTTTGCAGCATGGGGACCATAAATTATTGATTATAATGACTTTATCTGCTTTTACACAGTACTTTTACTGTCTTTTTCATCGCACCGCGTAAACATAAAACCATGTCTGCATTTGTGATTGGAGAAATGACAACAACAAGATTTTTTTTTTCTAGCATGACACGCGGATATCGTCCTCTTTTGGAAGGCTAAACAAAGTAGTTTCACTTTCGCAACGAAACACAGCGTCTTCACGGCATGGCGGCGGCGGCAACAATACTGCAGCCAGAATAAAAGTTACGCCCTCTTTCTTTGCGTAAACATTTGGGCGGCGTTATGCAAATCTTCACACATCGTGACGTAGACATGTGGGGGCGTGTTAGAACGAGACATTTTAGGTAGGCGTGGCTGACTCTTCCCTTTGTTTTGTTTAAAACATAAAAGGGGGGAAACATATCTCGTGGATTTGCGACTTTAGTCTTTGCAACTTTCCAGATCTTCTTTATGCACCAAGAGCTTTTAACACTTCAAAGAGAAAGGAAAAATTGAAATCGCATCATATGACCCCTTTAAAAGTTTATTTTAATATTTAAATTTGGTTGTTTTCACAACAGCATCAAGCTATGTGCCGTTTGTATACAACTTGATTATGCAATGCAGCATGATTTGAGAATGTGGAGTTCACATGGTCATGGTCACTTTGTTTACAATTTTTCAAAACCAAAACTCAATCAAAATCAATTCAAACTCAAAATGTAAAACGTTTCAAAATTGTGTTTATTTTCAGGTCTAAATTAGATTTTTATTCCCAGATGTTCAATGTGGTCTTAGACTTTGGACCCCACTATATACTGTATGTATGAGAGACCATTCTGAGAGGAGAGGAGAGAAGAGAAGAGAAGAGAAGAGAAGAGAAGAGAAGAGAAGAGAAGAGAAGAGAAGAGAAGAGAAGAGAAGAGAAGAGAAGAGAAGCAAACAATCTGTGAAGTGATTGTCGAGAGACAGATGGTGTAAAACAATGTCTTATTTCTGACCTCTGACCCCTAAGCCTCTGCTGTACCCTATTCTGACGTGAATCCCTTATTATAACACTCCTGTACTCAATTGAGCTTTTGACCTCAGCAGGTCTGTGATCTTTCAACATGCACATGCATCTTTACACATGCTCGAACAATAATAAAAACTATAATTCATCTCACTCCATAACCAAATAGCACAGTGATGACGTACAGGTTAATCTTGATCAACAGGCCACTGAGCAAGTGCTTACAGAGGAAATGACGCTCTAAAGTTGATAGACCTTCTAACAACTACCAGATTTCCTACAGCAGACCAAGACTTCAATTAAACAGTCACTTCTATATTAAATCATGTTACCCGTTTTGTTTTCCTGCTTTCTGATGCGTTTTGCATCCTTGATGTCTACATCCTGCTTTGGTTAAACATGAAAGAACATGCTGGTTGACAGACTTTGACAATTAGATTTTATTGGTTAACAACATGTAGACCAGTACCAAACCAGCATAAACCTAAATACATTCTGGTCTAAGATGGTCTTCTCAGTGGAGTTGTTACTGCGTTTTTCCCCTCATTCTCCTGCTTCTTTGTGCACATTAACACAAATGTAGAGTTTGTCGCCCCTCTGTGGCCAAATATAACAATTGCCACCTAGCAGAAGGTTGTTCAACAAACTGGCACAGCTTCTTTGATTTTTAAACGTCTTTGATAAGGAGAGACCAGCTAGTCAAATTTATCCTGATTGGCATAACGCAGCAAGTATAAATACAACATTTTCCAGCAAGGTCTAAGGATAAACATACTAGATTTACCAACTAGTTTTGCCAGAAAGCATTTTGGATGTAGGGTTATAGGGGCATGAATGTTTCCCCTCTAACTTGCGTAGCTGCTCAGATTGCTTACATCACTGTTTTGGCTGTAGCTTGCACAGTAGGGGATCATGGGATGGTGAAAATGTGGCTACATCATGCCTGCTTAAATCCATCTCTCTTTCTCTCGCTCATTCTACAACACAAACAGTTAGAGTAAAGCACACCACACTCGTTACCTCAAGCCCTGTTACCAGAGAGGGGATATAAACAGACAAAATAGGGACTGTTTGGACTGAAATAAGAGCGAGAATCAGATTCGGTGCTGCTACGTCAAGTTCCCCAGCGCTGCTCTGCTTGGATCATCTATTAAACCCACTAAAGCTGGAAAAATAGAGAGATGTTGATGTTGGAGAGCGAGAAAGAGAGCAGAGTGTGCAGGTGCAGCATTATGTCAGAAATACAGAAAAATGAGGGAAGCAGAAGCATGTGATTGAGATGAGATTCTTTTTCCCACAATTACTCATTCACACATTCTCAAAGTCAACCACACACATACACACTCCTTTTTCACATTTGACACACACACACCAGAATCCCTCCATTTTTTACTGTCAAATATGATCCTTCCACTGTTGCAAGTTTCAAGAAATGTAACTACCCTCCAAACATTTGGAAACACACTAGGATTTATAGTGAGGTTATGGACAATATCAGCATTAATCTTCATAATTTCTTGATCTAAATGCATTAAATCTAAAGTGTAATTCCTGTTTGAAAAAACAATGATTTTCATTCTGATTGCATAATAATGGCAATGTTTACAAGTCATACACAGCAGCTTTGGCGGCTTATTGTAGACCGTTATAGATTAAAACATCACCAATCTTAGCTCTTTTTTCATGTCTTGTACATCTCGTTAATTAAAATTCTGCCTCTAGACCCAGCTTGGTCACTTCTAGAGCCCTGTACTGCTTCCCTGCTGGAAAAAAGGAGTTTAGAACAGTTGTGCTACTGTAGTTAAAAAGTCTGATGGAGATGCCAGCATCTAAAATCTAATATACATATGGTGCCACATTAGTCTCATTTGGATAGTGTCTCACCTGATGTGGTCTAGGACTATCTCTAGAATCACTATAGTGTGAAGCACAGTGTCATGACCTTTTCCTGTAAATATGAGCTCAATCATGAAATGAGTTAGAGCAGGAACACGATCTTACTGCATAGGTTCACTTATAAAACAGACTACTAGAAGAAAATTCTTCCCACTTCTTTACTCCAGACCTCCCTGCTTTCAGGAAAAGCAGTGCAGTTCTGCATGGTCACCTGTATATATTCCATCTGCAGATATGATCATCTTACAATGATGTAAACACACACACACTGTAGGTAGTTGCTATGGCTTCTGACTCCCAAGGAAGCTGATGAGCTCCTGGCAGCATCTTCTCAGTACAGAAGCCAAGGGGCAATCAGCAGAACAGACCATGAAACACAGAGCGGAGATTCCTGAGGCCCCCCACACACATTCACTGGCACATGCGTCACAGGTTCATGAGCTCATTTACTGGCTGGTATTGGATGATGATTTTTTAGGAGAGCCAGAGTTAACATGTTCATTTCAGAGATTAATTAAATGTGTAATGCAACAACTTAACACATTTATCAAATATTATGACTCTTTCATTATGCTTTCGAAACACTCTATTTTGTATGCTGCTGAAAGGTCTAGTACTAATTTTTGTGCAATTTTCTGTAACTTTTTTTTTTTTTTAGATCAGTAATTGTGATAAGTGCTATACAAATTAATAAATGTGAACTTGTTTACATTGAAAATGTTTACTGTAGCATCTGGACCAATCAGACACACAATATATATTTTGTTAGTTATATTTAACAAATACCCTGTACCACCCCTCAGTAACAAGCCATATGGGGCCATGGACCCTCCCCCGTAAATGCTCTTAAGCACTCAGAAAAAAAAAGGCAGAACAGCTGATATCACTGGTTTATTGCCCAAAGGCTTCGGTATAGAACCTCCTTTTCATTTTCCTCAAAGAAAGACCACATAGCCCAGAGAAATGGACTGTTCTCTTCTAATTAATTCGAGAAAAAAACCTTTCTTTTGAATGAACACGCATACCTTCAGGTCATTGTGTATACCCTTACTGTGCTTGTATAGTGTCTGTTGTGTGTATGCCTGTTTTAATGGCGTCCTATATTATGTTTGGTTCGTCACTATTGAAATTGCACTTTGCTTCGATTCGATTACTTGATCTAATCTTGATGTCAGTGTAATATTTACTGAGGGCTGATACCTATGCAACTATTTCGTTTCTAAGAAGTTCTTACTAGTTGTGCATCAACACCCAGCGAATTACATTTGCTCATCATTACCATGCCCCTGTCTGACACAAAGTTTCGTAAGCACGCCAAGTGAAGTGCAACTTCCGGCTTGGGGATTTTTCAGGCCTTCTCATTGGACTAAGCCTCATCTTTGACTAAGGCGTGAATTTCCTCATACCTTAAATTGCCTCACATCAGTGCCCGCCTTCACCTTCTGGCTGTTAGATTCTTAGAAGATGGGGATGTGAGCTAAAACGCTCTAAGGACACCCTAAGTCTGCGGCAGGCCTCGGGCCTTGACTTTCCATTCAACAAGATAATCTGACTCAAACTGGTTCTTTCCCATCAACCAACTTCAGCAAAGATCAACTTGAACCTTCAATTGCAGCAGGACTCTCTTTCAGACAGACAAGACGTGCAAGTATCAAATTTAGTTTTATTAATTGATACATTAAGTATAATTTACACCTTTTTACAAAGGTGTGTTTGAACTAAGAAACTGATGTTTCCTTCAGGCTGTAGATCTGCTGAATATCCAATGATACCATAGCTTCATATTTTATTTCTCTTCTCTTTACTGCCTAAGCTTTAACCCTTTCCTATACCAACTGTAGCATGTTGTATTGGTTGCGTGTGGTGGTTGTGTTTGTGTGTGTGTGTTTGGTGTGTGTGTTTGTGTGTGTGGAGCTCGTTTTAAGTGTTTATTAGTTAAATAAAGTCTTCCTTGTTGTATAACATCTGAGGTTGTTCTTGTTGCTCATAACCGCAGGTCCCTAATCTCCGCAGATTTCTTGCTACGATGCTCTGTGTGTATTTTACAGTAATAAAGTTATTTCCCCTAACCAGGACTTAACTTTCTTAGACAGTGACCAGACAGTTTGACCCTGAAGGTCCAAGTAAATACTACAGCGGATCAAATTATTAATTTATATTTAACTAGTTATGATTAATTATTCATATTTCCCCTTTTGAGCTGATTCGCTACACAGTGTTGTAAACGTCACAGTCAACAAACCCGCATCTCCGAGAATTTTTGGGACGTTTGTAAAATGCAATAAATCAAGAATCTGTATTTGTTTCAGCTCTTACTTATTTAAATTGACAAAATTCAAGAAAGTTTCCAAAGTTTCACTGCGACCACGTAAATGTATTTTGTAAATCTGAACAAATTTTGATTTTGATGGCTGCAACACATTCCAAAAAAGTTGTGACAGAGGCAAAATAAAAGTGAAAATGTTCTAGAATATCCTAATTAAACTGTTTGGAAACAGTTCACAGTAAGCAGGTGAATTGGTATTGGGTCAAGGTATCATGTTTGGGTATAAAAGGAGTATCTCAGTCTTTGCAAGCAAAGCTGGATTATGGCTCATTACTTTGTGCCAAATTTCATGACAGAATTGTCAGAAAATCAAAAATCACATTTCGCAATGCAAAATCACAAAGAATTTAGGTCTTTCACCAACTACCACACGTAATATTGTGAAAAGATTCAGGGGATCCAGAGAAATCACAGTACATGTAGGACAAGGCAGGAAACCTCAGTTGAATGTGATTGACCTTTGAGCCCTCAGATGGCATTGCATAACCGTCATCCTAAAGTTGTTTAAAGGTCCCCTGAAATGCTTAGAAACACGAAGCGTTACTCTATGTGTTGACGTTATTTTAACTGAAACAGGAAGACAGGGGGCGGGACATATCAATCAGCCCCACCCCTTTTTAAAATAGCCAATAGCGTTGTTTATATCACAGCTTGGGCTAGAGCCGTTGAGCTCCGTAAAGCCGCATCTGACAGGGTATGCCAACCACAATTTCATCCATATTGCTATAAAATATAGCATTCTGTGTAGAATTCAAATAGCTCCGAGACTATGTGAATCCGCTCTGTGCTATCATGTCCGCTGGCGACCGGAGCAGAATGTGTGTGCGTGTTAGCGTGACGTGCGAAAACCAACTTCTTTTTCTCATGGAAAGCATATTACACTGTTTGAACTTCGTCCCTGTCCCCTATCTCTAGCTCTACGGCCATTCACTGTACAGAAAAATACCAATCTGTGTGCAAGTGACTGATTTCAGCCGTGGCTTCAGCGTCTATTTTGCCATCTGTGTAGGGGGCGGGCGCTTCGGATTCGAGAGAGCATTTGATTGGACAGAAAGTATGATGAGAAGCTGAAGTACGATGTGAAGTCAAAAAAATCATTGAGCCGTTTTGACGGAAGTGACGAACTGCAAGCTTTGATGCTTATATCTTCTAAATGCAAATTTTGTCACTGTTTTGGAGCACACTGCCTTATAGATAACCTTAAGACTAACATATTGATACTAACACCTAAAAAAACTTTAATTGTGATTTCATGGGGACTTTAAATATAGCCACATGGGCTCAGGAGTACTTCAGAAAACTGCTGTCACTTACAGTCTGCTGCTGCATCAAGAAATGCAACTTGAATATCTGTTACTCTAGGAGAAAGCTATACATCAATTCTATGCAGTAATGCCGCTGAGTTCTCTGGGCCAGAGCTCATCTCAGATAGTCAAAAAGACAGTGGAAAGGTGTACTGTACTCAGATGAGTCCACATTTCAACTTGTTTCTGGGAAAAATGGATTTCGAGTTCTCAGTCCCAAAGACCAAAGGGACCATCCAGACTTTCATCAGTGACAGACGTAAAAGCAAACATCTGTCATGGTATATGATCACATCAGTGCAAACGGCATGGGTGACTTGCATGTGTGTAAAGGTACCATTGACATGGAGGCATATATTGGAGTTGTACAGAGAAATATACTGCCATCAAGATGATGTCTTGTGAAGTCCATGGTTATTAGATCAAGACAATGCCAGCTCTCATTCTGCATGTGCTTGCTTCGTAGACTCCGAGTGAATGTGCTAGACTGGCCTGCCTACAGTCCAGATCTGACTCCTATTGAAAATGTATGACCAGTCATGAAAAGGCAACGACAATCACAGACTGCTGAGCATCTGAAGCCTTGTTTCAAGAGAGACTGGACAAAAATTTTGCTTGCAAAACTTTAACAATTAGTATCCTTAATTCCCAAACAATGAAGCATTGTATTTAAAAGGAAAGTTGATGTGACACAGTGTTAAACGTGCCTCTGTCCAAGCTTTTTTGGAATGTGTTGCAGCCAAATACTTTTAATACAATGATTGTTCTATGAATGAATTGTTGTTGTTGTTGTTATTCATTTTAAGAGACATCTTGTCTTATATTAATCACAAAATATATATCACTGAGAAGAGAGTCAAAACCCCAGACAGAGATATAAAAAGACTGTCAACTGTATAAAAAGTGAATTACTTGTATAATATTATATAACTAGTAATATATTAATATAATATATAAAGTATTAATATATTATATATATTTCATAGGGGTGTGCGATATGACGATTTTTGATTGTGGACGATTAAAATGTCTCAATCTGCTTTTGAAGAAATATCGTATCGTGCAACAGCACACATTCAATCAGTTACAGTTCTGGAGCTTCCGTCTCAATCTCAATATACTGTAGGCTACAACGCGACATACATTCACATCAGTGTTAACTAAGCGGTAGAGTTACTCTCATGGGACACTGCACTTAATCACAATCACAAAAGTACATTATTTGCATATGCTTTAAAGCCTTGCCGGTTAAACATTTATTTTGCGTGCTGTTCTGTTTAACGTTGTTGTTTTTTCCCGTTCTTCAAAATACGCAATTATGTTCAACAGAAGGAAGAAACTCATTCAGGTTTAAAACAATTTTTGATTAAATGGTGGTATAAAAATAAAACACTATGACAGATTTGACAGAAGATGACAGAATTTTTATTTTTGTGTGAACTATTCCTTTAATGTTAATAAAACAACAAAACACAAAGAAAAATCACTCACTACTCTTAACTGAAAAACTTGAATACAGTTGCTTTGATAGGAATCAATCTATAGAGTTTTATTTTTATATTTGTTCATTCAAATTCTTGAAAGCTACTGCTAAATACACCTACTGCACCTAAAAACAAAGCACTGTTTGTTTTATTTGTATAATATGTGTATTTATCGGGGGTGTTATCTTTGGTTCGTATTTTAATGACAAAGATTTTATCTTTGCCCACTTTGGCCTAAATATCCGCCATTCTTTTTTTTTATTTGATATTTTGTTTCCTTGAAAGGCTTTGTCTTTATAATATGGAAATTAACTGTAATGCTGACAACTTGCAAAATAGTAAAAACCAACATGACAAAGAACCGTGATAAAATCGTGAAATTTCTTAAAAAATCGTAATATATTTTTTCCATATCGATCGCCCACCGCCCTACTTTATTACATACTATTGTTAAGAATTGTGGCTTTTAATTCAATTTGTTATTATTATATCATTATTCTTATTATTATTATTAGATAATTTCTTAATCATATTATTTTAAGAATGTTGGCTTTAATACAATTATTTTATTATTATTGTATTAATTTTACGAAACATCTTGTCTTATATTATCACAAAATATATATCACTGAAAAGAGAGTCAAAACCCCGGTCAGTATTTATTACTTTTAGGTGCACATATTCCAACTTCCAGATGTAACAACATAATTTCACAATGTTAAGAACTAGCTTTTACTCCAAAACTAGCTTACTAAATTCAAGCCTTCTAAAGGTTGATTTTGTACTGCTGCATTTCACCAGTTCTATAAACCATTCAACACCAGGCCTACAGTCTCCAGTGGACATTAAAGACAACAGAGGACGGAGTGCTAACAGGGTCACTGTTGATCCTCATCAGTACTGGGCTCATATCTGTCAAGCGTCCCCTCTGGATCTAGAATCAGCTCCCAGTTGTCTATATGATTATGTTTGTCAGAACACAAACTGAAAAACACTGATGCCACACCAGCACTCTTCACCCTGAGAAGTTAAATGGGAGCACAAGAAGTGAGGAGAGGGTTAGCAAACCACCAAACACCATCATTAATCACAGCTCAGCTCCGGCCAGAGTCACTGACAGTCCACGACCACTTCAGTCAGCCAGCCCATTTGTTAACTCGGCTAAAGCTGGTTTTTATTAGCTACATGACAAACCGACTTCTAACTGTTTTACGTATTTGGGTTCTTGGCCCTATGGGGGAACATTGGGCGGATCGTGGGAATCAGGCAGATTTCAAGCTGGTTCTTTAATTGCTATGAATGTTCAGTTCAGTTGATCAAACCAATCATAATTTAGTTCTACTGCAACGAAGGGTGAAAACGCTACAAAGGTTTTCCACAAATTCTGATGAAGACCAGCTATATGCTCTAAATATGATCTCAAAGGCAGCCGCTTGTGACTTGGATGGGACTTTAAAATCTTACACACTGTAAAAGAGTAAAGACGTTAGTGATTTTGGCTGATATATCAAACTTCTATTGGCAGATGTTTACAATAAGCTGTCAACTACACTTATTCTGAGACGGTCAGAGTTTAGATTTAATATGACCTTTGACCTTTCTAGAAATTACTCAGAAGTTGGACCTGCTTTCCTACTGTTTACTTCAGACTAGTGGTTTTTAATATAGTTGATGCCAAGGATGGCCAAAATGATGACTTTTCCTAAAATATAAAGATGACATTTATGCTGTGCGAGAAAAAAAAAAAGCTATATTATAAAGACATGTTGTTCACAAAATGAAATAAATGAGGCTTTTATGTTGTTACTGTATCGAAGCCAAAGCAAATTACATTAAAATATCTTGCATAAAATAGACAGCATTTTTTTCAGTATCTTCTCTTCTCCACACTATTAGAGTGCAGTGCTATTTTAGCATTATTTTATAGTATTTATTAACATTTTGATTAATATTTTTGTCATGTTTGTTTTTTATATTTCTATTTAGTTTACTATTTAAATTAAACTTATATTTCATATTTTCATTGAATATTTATACTGTATTTTGTTTCATTTTTATTTGAAAAAAATAATGATTAAGTGATTTTTTTTTAATTGATGATAAAAGGATTTTAACAGTTTTAGTTAACATTAACAAAACTGGTTAGACGTATACAACTTAAAAGAAACATTTTCAGTTTAAATAACCTTGTATAGTGTGCTTCACAATAAATATTGTTCCACAGCGATTTTCAAACTTTGACAGACTTTCAAATCTTCCACAGACCTCCTAGAACTCTGATGCAGGCCCCCTGGGGGTTCCCAGATCCCATTTCGAAAACCCCTGCTCTTAGAAATACTAAGAAATTATCTTGTACAGTAGACTTATTTCATGCATTTAAGCACGAAAATAGTGTTTTGTCACAGGATCATAGAAAATATTACATGTTCCCACTACTCTGTGACAATCACGTTCACTCTTAATAATCTTATCGAAATAAAACCAAAAGCCATTCTCAACCTCAATCTCAGGTCAACTTGTAGAACAGCTTTTCTCTCTCTGCATCCACTATAAACCCTCATTTCTGTGGCCTTAGTCACAAGTTAAATAAACGGCAGCTGCTGGCCGCACCACAGAGGGTGTTATGTAGCGGGAAACAGAATCAGGACTGATGACAGAAATCGGCCTCCATTTATGTGTAAGAGATTCCCAGGTGTGCCTCTGTGTGTAAGTGTGTGTTAGTGTGTGTGAAGTGAGAGATACCCCCACAGGATTATGGGCAATTACATCATTGCTCCAAGTCTGAGAAAGCAGTGAGAGCTCTCATTTTTAACAGAAAGTAAAGTATTCACTCCAATAAAAAGTATGTATTTTTTCGTGGAAACACATTTAAATACACTCACATACACACTCAATTGAAAAAAAATCCAAGATGTAATACAGTCTCGTTACATGTTCTGACGATATTAACCAGATGTAGGCTTAATGGCACATTAACTTCAAAAAACACTGTATAATAAATGCACACACATATACACAGAAACTGGTATGGCCTATAAAGTGTTTTGTTTATTTCAGGCTAACCACAGCTAAAGTAGAAAAAGGGACATGTTAAAAAAGAACGAGAGAGCAGGACTAAATGTTTGAACTACATGAATAATATATGGAGAATGAAACAAGGACAGAGTGAGATGGATTTTCTGGGACACACTCAATAGCTTTGTTTTGAGCTTCCTCATGATCATATATAGTAATCTCTTTAATGCACTGTTCACTATTGACTGTAATCCTTAATAATAATTAACCAGTAAATCCTGCTGAAGATCTTGTTCTTCCATTGATAGATAAAGCTAATGATCATCTCAATTGCATCTGACTGGCTGCCAAACAACATCAATTCAGTCATGGAGCATGCAATCACTTGATAATGTAAGAATGTGAACATAAAATATTGTGTTAAATAAACACATATGGGCAATAAGAAGAAAGTACCACTAAGAAAATATAAACACCTGTACAAACTAATTTAAACGTACTAGCCATCACTAATTTATCGCAACTGCAATAATTAAAACTACGAAAAATGAAAAAAAGAAATAAACAAAATATGCCTTAACATGACATTTGCCACTTTCATTTAGAAAAAAATAATATAAAGAATGTAATATACATCACAGTAGTATACAAAAGTTACAAAAGTAGTATACTTTGCAGTTGGCCAAGAAAATGCTTTTGCATACAAAATCTATTATTTAAATAGAGTTACGAATAATTATTTTCTGTAGTAAGAGACAGCATGGGACAGATACTCTTGATAGAACAAATATTGTATTCATCCCGGAACATTCCATGAGATGCAAACATCATCTTTGCATGTAAAATGGACAGCACTGGGTCACGCATACACGCACACATTGGCCATAGGTTTGAAATATACTATGAATACCGATATCAATAGTTTGCACTGTTCCTTCCTTAAATAATAGTTTCTTTGTCTGCATTATGATGATGAGATCTGTGGCGTTAAGATCTGACCATCAATACCCCAAAGATCCTGGCTGACCTAGATGGTCATGACTAGCTGAACTGTGATGATGTGTTGAATTGCCAAGCTTTGACATGTTAATAATAATAGCTAAATTAATTCAACAAACCAAAGGTATTTATTTAAATATATAAAAATCTGGCAGCATTATTCACATTTTATTTTGAAAGCTTTCAGTTTTCCCATTTTCCAGTGTGTTACTTTGCGGAACATCTGCACCATATCCTTAAACAAATCAAGGTTCATGTAAAGAATGAAAAAAAACTTAATATGTATTTTGTTACAGGCAAAGAACAGAAATCAAACAACAAACACAGCAACGTCAATATCGTGAAAACAAAATCATTCCTCAGAGCTGACAAGCTGTGTTCAAGTTTCCTAATTAATAATACTGTTGTACTATTATCTAAAAATCAATTATTTGTAACCAACCTGCATCTTTGTTTTTCAGTGACACCATACACCATTGCTGTGTCTCCATGTGCATTATTCAGACAATAGACAGGATATATCTACCCAGGAGTTGCTTTTCCATTTGTCAAGGTAAAAAAATTACAGTGAAAATGTATTTTCCTCCATTTTAACAGCATATTGTCTGTATTAATCAGTAATGCATCTTACCAGTAGACCCAGTGCTTTTTGTATATACAGTATTGTGTATGTGAGGTTTATTTTCATTTTTTAATGAAAACATTTATTATTTTTTAATTAAAATAAAAAAGGTTTATTTTCTCTATCTGACACTATTCAGCACTGTAACTTAGTTAAAATTAGCAAAGATATAAAAGCTATTCAACTAGTTGGTTTAATTTGATACAGATGTTTGCATTTACACTGTATTTTGATCACTCTGCTCTAGGCTCTTACAATGGTGAATCAACGTTTGAGTAAGCTGGAACCAGCCGTTAAAGAGTGGTTTAAAATTGTGTTGATACCTACCAACAGTCAGGACATGGATCCCCTAAAAAAGAGCATTGAAAACCACAGTAAGAGTAGAGGAGTGCTTTTCTATTTATTTATACAGTAACTAGAAATGAATAGATCACCAAAACTTTATTTTTTGCATGGAACACATGCATACTTCTGAAGAACAATAATGGTGTTCTTTCCCATATAAATGCATGCAGCCTGTTATTCACATTAGGATATCTCATGGCTATACTTATTACACTATAACATACAAAACTTTCTCTTGTGGTCCATGCAAAAAGAAAAAAAAGTTGTTGGTTTTTTTTGTGTGAACTATCCTGTATCCTTCTTCCTGTTGAAGAAGAATCATATTTCTTCTTTTATTTCAACAGAAACTTGAAGAAAATAAGATGTCATGTTATTTTGCTAAACCCAGTGTTGTGATGCTGTCTGTGCAGATCTGAACACTGATCAAATCTGAGATTACTGGTAAAAAAAAAAAAACTCTTTGTTCATCTTAATGAGATCAAGCTTGTTCTCTACCCGTCCACAAACCCACGAAATGTTAAAGAGGCCATCAATGCCTTAAGATTTTTTTTTTCAATTATAATTTTTTTTAACATTAACTTTGTCAAAGAGCAATTTCAACTGTATACAGCCCTCTTTTCCTTTATATTACTACTTACTCACTACAGCATATACTGCATTGCCAATACTGCTGCATTATGAAATAATTCTCAAAACAATGTTCACTTTTCTTAGCCGTTTTTGCAAGTACTTTTAACCAGAGGCGGACAGTAACTAAGTACATTTACTTGAGTATTGTACTTAAGTACACTTTTTGAGTATCGGTACTTTACTTGAGTATAATTTTTTCTGGAAACTTATGACTTTAACTTCACTACATTTGAAAGACAAATATTGTACTTTTCACTCCACTACATTTCTATAAAGGTCCTCGAAGTAGAAAGTCGTTAGCAGCTTTGAAAGTCAGTGGGTGATTTTTTTTTTTTCTAATCTAAAAACGGTCTTTTTTTCAGACAGTTTATCGGTAATCACTCTTGGGGCTACATGAAGTGATTTCCCAGCATTTTTTGTGAGCACTGACCAGTTCCAAATGTGGTATTTATTTACAACAATTCAATAATAAGAAGTTAATATTGTGGTTTATATTAGACATAATATTGTCTGATTTTGCTAAATTGTGTAAGTGAAAATATTACGTATAAAGCCAAAGAAGAACTGTTGTGCGTCTCCTAATAAAACACAATAGGTGTTGGACTTGAAGCAGCACTGCAGACCATTCTGTGTGTGACATCAAATATTAATATAATTATAATTTTTGTTTTGATGTCAGATAAGTCTTGCTGTTTTGCTTTTTTGTTAAAGCAGTGTTGCTGTTGTAAAGTTATACAGCTACAGTTGTGTTGTTTTGTTTTAAAGCAGGCTTGATTTTTTTTTTTTTCTTATCACTCTGTATTTACAGGATTTTACTCTCCACTCTGTTCAAATGTGGATGAATGGTTACACATAGATGTGTCCAGAGCTGTGTGAGATCACTACCATCCTGCTTTTGTGGGGGTGTTCAATAATGTTTTTTGTTTCGTTTTTTTCCCCATAGGTTTTTAACATAAAAGCTCTTTATTCCAAATATACTAAGCTAGTCCTGTTTCATAGTGTAAATGTATTCTAAGTTGCTTCAGAAGTATTGCAAGTACTAGTATCACCACATAAACAGTGCATTGCTAAAAAAGGACAATTTACTTGTGTACTTAGTACTTTTAAAAGCAAGTACGTCTCTCTTCTGTACTTTTCCTAAGAAAAAATCTATGCTGTCTTTCCAACTGTTACCTTGTAATGGAGTATATTTGACCAGCAGTACTGACGTTCCACTCAAGTATGGATTTGTGTACTTTGTCCGCATCTTGCTTTAACCACAATTAAAATATATAAAAAGCCCTGTTCACACCAGAATTATAGCTATAAGATAACGATATACATCCACAAACATCGAACATCTCGTCTGTATGCAACGTCCTCTGCTGCTTAAGAGGACATATTATCCCCACTTTTTTTTTACAATATGTAATATAAGTGTCAGGTGTCCCTAGAATGTGTCTGTGAGGTTTCAGCTCAAAATACCCCACAGGTTATTTATTATATCATTTTGAAAATTCCTGTTTTGAGTGGAAGCAGAAACATGCTGATTTTCGGGCCTGTGTCTTTAAATTCAAATGAGCTGCTGCTTCCCGCCCCTTTTTCCAGAATAGAGCTGTGTCATTACAGCTTGTACCTGCTAAAAACATCTGTTTTTGGTTCTGATTATCATGTTTATCGTGCTGAAATCATGCGTTTTAAACCATATGAGTTTAAACTTGTGATATACGGTTTTCTGAGTGCACTCATCCGAAGCACACGGACAGAAAGTGGCTGTCACAGCATGTGATTACTAAACTAAGTTCTCATTCACACACAAGTTTACGTAAAAAACACACGAGTTACAAAAACAGTCGTTTATGTCTGTGAAGGTAAACTGCTGGGACATAAATTGCATGTTTATTTTAGATCTTTGTGGCAGCAGCAATATACAGTAAATAATCAATAAATCCACTGCTCTCTTGTCTCCTCTGCGGCTGGGACTCTAAATAGTGTTCTGTACTCGTCTGTGCAGCCAAAGACAGAACAGTTCGCATGTTTTGCTCAAACTTTCGCTATGGCATTAGATCTGGTACACCATTGTCGCATGTGAAATCAAATGATGGTGCTGTGGGTGTAAACTTACAGATTAACCCTTAAATGCATACCTCGGGACATCATTCTCTACCCTCTCCCTCCTTCATTTTTTTAAGTTAGACATCACTTTCTTAGTATTCCTCAATCTATTAATTATAAACAATATAACAAAAAAAAAATAGTAAAATATAAAAGAAAGCCAGTTTTCTGATTACTTTTTGTAAAAAGTGTATAAGGTCGCTAGAGACCCGAGATATGTAAATATGTAAGTATTTTTTCCTGCGCAACTATATTTACATATCTGATGAATCAATATGTGCAATGCATCTTTTTTTCCTCAAGGTGGCACTGTTTGATACACAATGATGACATAACGTTAGCAAAAATTGAAGTGGTTTGAATGGCTTTACTGCAGAGCAATTACTATAGCCAATGAACTAATAAATGCACCTGTAGATTTGATCTGGATGTGGTGATAAGCGGCCAGTGACAAAATATTAAATATGAGTCATTTAAACTAAGTTTTGAGAATATGGCTGATATCCATTAATATAATCCATATTCTGAATGTACTGTGGAAGTGCTCTCTGACGATGACAGCGATGGTAAAATCATCTGCTCAAATTGAACCCTTTTAAGTTTCAAAAGGTAACAAAATATGCTTTATTTTATTCTTCTGTGAAAATATCAAGAGAGTTTTTTGCTATTGCAGCAGTTAGAGATCAATCCATGCTGTATATATAGGTCTGGGTCGCTAAAGACCCGAATATGTAATAATGATTGGCGAAACATTCATGCATTTAAGGTTTAAGGGGCGGTAATATTATAATGAGATCCCTTTGCCACGTCACCAAGGGAGTGAAATCAGACGCGCTCGTTTTCTCAGATGCTTGCAGAAAAAGGCTGACCGAAACAAAGTTACTGGGTTAATCTTTTTCATGTTTCCTTGGTTGGTAGATGCACCGGGGACCTGAATATAGCACTTAAAACCAGTAAAAGTCAGACTTTTATGATATGTCACCTTTAAATTCTCAAGCTCGTTATAGCAGGATGGATTCTGATTGGCTGTCAATGTTTTTTATCATTCATCAGCTGGAAAAAAAATTGTTCTAAAAGTGATTCCAACGATATGGTTTCTCTGTGCCTTTATCGTCATAGTTGTGGTGTGGACTCTGCTATTCTTTAAAGGGGTCATATTATGCTTTTTCACTTTTTCAACTTTTAGTTAGTCTGTAATGTTGCTGTTTGAGCATAAAAAACGATCTGCAAGGTTACAAAGTAAAAAAAAAATAGATATTTTATTTAACAGAAATCACTTTTCAAAAAACTACAACGAACGACTTGTTTAGACTACAACGCATATTTTCCGGGATTTGTGATATCACAAATATCGACAAATGGGACGAGACCTGGTTGAGCTGCACAAGAGAAGGCAACGAGTGTTATCACTATGCCGGAGACATGCTAGCTTTCCCAAGGCAGACGAACTTAGAGTGGTTACAATCATCGGGGTTTAAATCACGCTCAAATTGATTTGATTATGACGGAATATTTACACTGAAGCTTGCAGGCGGCTATGGTAAGGGGCATGGCATTTCTCGACCAGGCGCCGAGTGCTGCCAATCACAACACACACTGGCTGTGCTGAAAGCACTCAAACTTCATATATTCCTTAATGACCAGATGTCACATGTTAATGGAGCCCTTCAATATAGGGTTATTGGTGCCCATGTACCTTATGGTGTGAGGAATGAGTGCGAATAAAGCCTAATCTTATTTGTAAAGGGGTGACAATACCATACAGAACCATACTTTCTTCTGCAACATGATCTATAATGTCAGGAAGGATACATTTGGTAATTATTTCCAGTCTTCTTAAGGCTTAGTGTAAATTAAATTAAGGCAAATACTGATTTTAAGGTATTGTTGAGCTGGTGATTATATTTTAATGGTGAAATGAATCAATAAATCATTTTCTAAATGGCTTTTTCTTTGTACAGGATTCTTCCTATTAATGAACAGAGAATATGAAGACACTATTTTCTCTCTCTTTTTTATCATATAAAGAAGGTATTTTAACCTTTACTCTGAGGACAAGTTTTCTTGTTTGTTTGTTTTTTCTAAACCAAGATGTGTCATTTAATTGGGGCAAATAGTAGATATAAATAAGAAGTAAAAGGCCGGTTACTGTTTACTATACTGTAATTATAAACTAATTCTACACAATTATAGCTCCAGATTAATGAGCATCTAACCTTTATCTTATTTTATATTTAGGCTATTGGTGATATGTCAACACATGGTAACTAAAAGTACATCTGTCTCCAGACAAAATAAATGTTACATTTAAATGATGTAGTGAAGTACCTTTACAATGACACTTTTAGAGAATTATGAGAAATTGGAGCGATGTAAATATTTAATGAATTAGTTATTTATATATGTAGCTTTTTGAATCGATAGCCTAAGCCAGACACTTGCCCAGGGCTTGTGACGTCACTGGGTCGTGTTGATGCTGACTCTGAGAGGAACTGAACAACAGCAGCAAAGGACGCAGGACACAACAGTCTCCCTGCCAGTCTGCCACCATAGCATTATGAGCAAACCTGAAGGCACTGAGAGAGGAGGACAGTCCAACTCCGACAACGGCGAAGAAAAAGACTGGGCAGCTGTCAAAGCATTATTTGACAACGCGAAAACAACGAAGAAGCCCCGTCCGGTAAGAGATTGTTTGTGTTCAATAACTGAATGACAGCAGCGTCTCCCGCATCCGATACCCAATCTACAATGCTAGCAATAATGCTAGAAAAAAACTTATATTATACCAAAGATAGCTGTCTACACTGAAAGCGAGCGCGTTCTTCGCTTGCAGAATCGATGGTGCGTACAGCAGCGCTGCACATAGCTACAGGTAACTGACCACATAGAGCAGCTTGGCTGTCGTCTACAGCTGTTGTAAACATTTGCTTGCTTTTAACTTGCAGCCCAAACCCAGCAACGCTGTAACCATTGCGGTGTCCTCGCGAACGCTGTTTAACATGGTGAAGGAGAGGAAGGTGTTTGAAGAGGAGGGGCTGGAGAGGTACGTCGCGCACCAGCTGGAGCTCGAGGACCAGCCTTTTACCCCAGGGGTCTCGTTTCCTTTCGTTAAGGTAACAACAGGTTTAAGAACTACAAAATTATTTTTCAAACAATATGTAAAATAATGGTACTACTATATTCCAAAACGATCTAACGCTGTCTGAACATAATACTCACCCTACCTCCATCAGCACCTGTCAGGAACCTGATGCCACAGGTAATGCAACTGGACATTTGTATATAGAGTGCAATGGTGGCCACCCCAACTTTTCAGTATTTTTCCCATTATTTGTTTTTTTTTTTATTTTAAGTTGTTATTTGAAGACTTTGGTTTGAAGTATGTGTACAGCTTTATCGCTTCAATCCCGCATTGTGAAGGACAATCAAATGAAAAACTTTTTACTCTGAATAGTTATTTTGTCATGATTTGTTTGTTTCAATACTCTGAATTGGGTAGATTTTTTGCAGAATCATGAGTAATATAGCTTTTCACCATGCAGGAATACTACTGTTAAACAAGATTATTTAAAAGCTATGCATACATATACCATCGCATGCATATAGCATTGATTTACAACTTCATAGCTCTCAGAAGGTCAGGCTTTTTAGATTATCATTCAAAATCAATTCCCCTATGGAAAAAATGAATTGGATTTTTTTTATGTTCAGAACCCGACTGATGCACTCTATAGCAGCACCTCGCAACACACCTCGGTTCACATCATCTAGGTATATTACTCCTGAAATCTCCTTTGGTATTGATTACAAATGACATGACTAAAAACTGTATTCAGTAATATAACCATGTAGATAAAACCTTTTAGGTAATATAATTTGATTACCTTTGATCTAACTCCTTTATTTGGTGTAACACAAGAATAGTGTATATGTATAGAAATTGTTTATTAGCACTGACAGCTCTTAATTTTGGCACAAATAGTAAGAAAGAAAAAAGAAAGAATGAATGAACGGATCAACCAACCAACACTGACAACCCCTAGCACAGGTACTCCAGTATGAACCTGACACACGTCAGATAAGCTGGTTGGGCCAGTTAGGGCCAATTAAATTTGCACTGATGCAAATCTACGGGAAAATTTGTAGAGAAACATGGAAAACAAATGTGTCCTTTCACTTTTGTTCATGGATGGACTTTAGTCCTTTTTATTGCAGGGCAGGACTCAAACACTAACAATCAAGACTCAAACATAACAGCATTATTGTGTCCTGCCCACTGTTTATGGTTAAAAAATATCATATATTGTTACACTAATCCTCCATTAATCACATCAGTATTGCCTAACGTGGATATCCTTAGATATCAAGGGCCATGCCTTTAGTATTTACTGTGTTTTTCTAATCGACAGGCCCTGATGAATGTAAATGCTCGTTTGAGAGAACTATACCCAGACAGCGAGGAGCTGTTTGATATTGTGCTGATGACTAATAATCACGCCCAGGTCGGAGTTCGCCTCATCAACAGCATCAATTATTATGGTAATAACATTTACTAGCCTACAATTTAGCCTTTGATAGTGAACATCATTTCATTCTTTAAAAGATCTTTATTCTACACAGACATAGACCAACATGCACCAAGAAAAAAAAAATAGGAAAAAAGTCTGTGCAGGCACACAGATCAAAATTTGGATAAAGACCACTACAATGATTTACATAATTTTTTCATAAGGTTTGCAGCACACAAATGCATATGTACTGCATTCTACATACTATACAAACAATAATTACATAAATTTTCTCTCTGCAGATCTAACTATAGAGAGATTTTGCATGACGGGTGGTGAGAGTCCAATTGGTTACCTAAAGGCCTATATGACCAACCTCTACCTGTCCAAAGATTCAAAGAAGGTACAAGAAGCTATCGAAGAAGGTATTTAAAAAAATTTATGCATTGTGATCTAAATGGGATTTTCATTTCACTGAAGAAGAAAAACTTTAAAGTCTTTAAATTAGCTGAACATGAAGCAAAATTTGCTTTAAATGGCCATTTTCACAGGAATAGCAGCTGCCACAATGTTCGCCTGCGACAGTGAGAATGAGCTCAGTGACACGCAATTGCGTGTAGCCTTCGATGGAGATGCAGTTTTGTTTTCCGACGAGTCTGAGATTATTGTAAAGGAACACGGATTGGACACTTTCTTTAGGCACGAGAAAGAGTTTGAGAACAAGCCTCTTGCTCAGGTAAACTAAGACTGGGTAACATAACTACTAATGTTCATTATTAATACTGTTACTAATATTTTCTCCATGTCGTGTTTGGAGTATGCAATGTCCCTTTTATCCTTGATTTGGCATTGCATCATCCTCTTTTAGGGCCCCCTGAAATGTTTCCTGGAAGCACTGGGTAAACTCCAGCGCAAGTTCTATGCAAAAAACCAAAGAAACAGCTGCCCTATTCGCACTTACCTCGTCACAGCTCGAAGTGCTGCCAGTGCTGGGGCCCGCGTTCTGAAGACCCTACGGAGCTGGGGGTTGGAGGTAGACGAGGCCCTCTTTTTGGCTGGGGCTCCTAAGGGGCCTCTCTTACAGAAGATCAGGCCTCACATCTTCTTTGATGATCAGATGTTTCACATCGAGGGTGCCCAGGAGCTTGGTACAATCGCCGCTCATGTGCCCTATGGGATTGGACAGAAGTATCATAAGGGGAAACGCATAGATACAAGTGATGCAGAAAAAAATGAAAAGATTTGATTATCAAATGCAAATGTCCCAATTCTTTAGGTACCTCAACACCTATTTAGTGTCTTACATTTGATCTATACAACCCCTTACTTCGGGGATAGTTTGGGGAAGTCGTGGCCTAATGGTTAGAGAGTCGGACTCATAACCCAAAGGTTGTGGGTTCGAGTCTCATACCGGCAGGAATTGTAGATGGGGGAGTGAAGTTACAGCGCTCTCTCTCTCACCTTCAATACCACGACTGAGTGCCCTTGAGCAAGGCACCGAACCCCAACTGCTCCCCGGGCTCTGCAGCATTGGCTGCCCACTGCTCCTGGTGTGTGTTCACTGCTGTGTGTGTGCACTTTGGATGGGTAAATGCAGAGCACTAATTCCGAGTATGGGTCACCATACTTGGCCACATGTCACATATTAATAATGAGCAGGGAAGTGAAGCACATGCATGAAAGTCTCTGCAAGTTATAGGTAATTGTATTTATTTATTTGGTTGCATCAGAGAGTTTTGAACCTTGATCTATACAGATAGTTTAAGTTAAATGAATTGCTGGAAATATAAATACAAAGACGCTAAGGTGATCTAGGCTAAGGCTCAAAATGATCTAGTATATTATGTACTGTACTAATGCGTCAGCACTGTAAGGTTAAACTACATGCTGCAGCCCTTTCTTTTTTTTTCAAAGAGAATAATGTGCAATTAGATGCATTTACCAATCTGTATGCCTTGATCACTATGATTTTTTAAGATGTTTAATCAAGAGTTTAATTTAGAATATTTAATTCTATCTCAGGGAACGGTCGCCGTGATTTTGCCAAGTAAGACATGTTCCTGGATCCTGGATCAACATTACGGTCCAAAAATACAGACTTAACCCAATCCCCATAATTGTTTCCTAAAATCAGAGGGAAATGATAGCTGATTAACAAGGGTGTAGAAGTGCCTAATCCTGATTGTAAGTCTAAAACTGACATTTCCTGAAAAGTTATCACTCAATTCTGATTGGTTGATTGGAATGATGTTCCAGGATCAACAAGGATGTTGATCCAGGAACATGTTGTACTTGGTCAAATCACGCTTACCCTCAGGGGTCCATACATTGCAACTATCGGTATTTTATTTATAGTGCAAGATGTTATTCTTCAAGGTAAATTTAGCAGATGTTTACCTACATTTAGATGTTTTGTTGTAACTTCTTCACTGCTGTACTTTGATATTCAGACTCAATCCTCAGGCAGTTTCCTTCACTGATGTGTGTGTTGTCCACCACCAGTGTTCCTGACAGACCTTGCCACAATAATAAATGAACTAAAACACTGAAATAAGGATAAGAGTGTGAAGAAACTGATATATTGTATTTACAATGTATTATCCCTGTGTGTTTACCATGAGGTGTATGTATGTTTAATTTTGTTTTGTCCACAAAACAAAAAATGTGTTGTTGACTGTTAAACACTGGATTTATTCATTATGATGATAACATAAATGAGTGATCTTATTTGGTTTGTGGTTTATCTAGAGCTATTTAGTTTGTAGTCCTAAAACACAGATTTGAATACAAACATAGGTTTAGGAAAAGAGGTTTAGGAGTTTATGTACTTGACAAATGTTGTAGTCCTTATGTGGCAACTAATTAGCAAAAAAAATAATAACAACATAAAAAATCTTACACAAGTGCTTATTCTCTTTAAACATATTGCTCTGTACTAAAGGCTATATTTGAACTTCATGTCTATTGTTAATGAAAACGCAATTTCAAGGATTTTTTAGATGTTATTAATTTATCTCAAACTGTAATCCCTGTTCATCTATTACTGCGGACACGTGTGATTTGCGCTTTCATTGCTTGACCAAAAAGCAGTACACATGCGTTGCGACTAACCCCGCTATGAATTCTGGGTAATGTAGTTCAATAACATGCCAGTTACTTCCCCACGTGTGATTGTTTACGCCTACAAACCTGCTCATGAACTGGACGTTGTTGATGGCCCCAGAAGGATCAACAGTCAAGCTATACCCCATTCTAAACATTTGGATGAAGACCTCGATATGTTGCGGGGCAAAACTATTATCGTGACCGGGGCAAACAGTGGCATTGGAAAAGCCACGGCTGCGGTGTCAGGGCCGAGTGATCATGGCATGTAGGGACCGAGAACGGGCGGAGAAAGCAGCCCAGGAAATCCAGCAGGAGGCCGGAACAGAGCAAGGGGAGCTAGTGATCAAACTCTTGGACCTGGCGTCGCTTAAATCTGTCCGTATTTTTTGCGAAGAGATAATGAAGGTACTAACGTTACACCAAACCAAGCACAGAGCATTTGTTTCTCATTTCAGATATTTAGAACGCTCCAGTAAATATAGGGTACGCGTAGCACGCTTTGGTCTAATCGGTTTCAACTAAGAACAAGTGCACAATACCAACAGCCAAACAATTGTGCGCGAACGACACGCGCTTTTATGTAAATGATATCACGCTCGAGAAGTTTGGGAAGAGCACGTGGCTGCGCGCGCATGAAACCTTTTTCGAGTGGAATTCATTGGCAAGCTTAAAAAAATCCTTTTGAAAAATTGTGTATCTAAACAATACTATGGGGGAAAACGGGCATAGTTAATAATCTCTTGTTGTAGATATATTTTGTAAACAAACATTGTACTATTGTGTATGTAATGTTTTTATTTTACTACATTAAAAATGGGGGGGGGGGCAGATACAGCTCACTGAACACACTTTAACACACTTTTTTTTGTGACAGCATGTCCCAGTAGAGTGTGAGAACAGTAAAACATTCAGACATTATAGAACAAATAATAATAATCATGAAACCCCAAATATATAAAAACGTTTTGTATAAAATTACCACAGCATTGTGTTGGCCAACATATATTTTAATTAATATATTTATATTTTAAAACTTAAAACAAACTTTTAAAACAAAATAGTCTAAATTTAGGCCAATGGGATGACTGGAAAACTGTCCCAGTTATCTTGACTGAACTAATATAATACATATTCAATGATGTATGTAAGAGTTGATTGTGTTTGAGAGTTGAAAGATTTCATTGTGTATTGCTGTTACTACTGTTTTATCTATGGCCCATTATTTAAAATCTTGTGTATAAAAAAAAAAGAATAGACACTCAATAGAAGAGAAGTGTATCTAAATTAGCGTAGAATAAAGTTTCATTGATTTCTAGGGTTGTGGGTTTGTTTTTTCATCTTCTCATTCTTGTATTCAGAAATAACTTTACAATTTGCCATATCTGTTGTATCTCAAACAGAAAGAGTCAAGGATTGACATCCTGATCAACAATGCTGGAATCTACCAGTGTCCATACACCAAATCAGAAGATGGATTCGAGATTCAGTTCGCCGTCAATCATCTGGGTCACTTCCTGCTCACTAACCTCCTGCTAGATCTCCTCAAACGCTCTGCTCCTAGCCGGATAATTGTAGTGTCCTCCAAGCTCTACAAATACGGTGAAATAAACTTTGATGACCTGAACAGCGAGCAGAGCTATGATAAAGCTTTTGCCTATGCACGGAGTAAACTAGCCAATCTTCTATTCACTCTGGAGCTCTCGCACCGACTCGAGGAGACCGGAGTGACAGTAAATGCTCTCACCCCAGGGATTGTGCAGACTAACCTGGGCAGGCATGTCCACATCCCACTGCTGGTGAAGCCACTATTTAACCTGGCTTCACGGGCCTTCTTCAAGTCCCCTGAGGAAGGTGCGCAGACTTCTATCTATCTGGCCTGCTCTCCGGATGTGGAGGGTGTTCAGGGGAAGTGCTTTGCTAACTGTCATGAAGAGCAGCTATTGGCTAAGGCCACAGATGAGGAGGTGGCCAAGAAACTGTGGGACATCAGTGAGGTAATGGTGGGCATCACAACCTGAAATCTCAAAGATTTAAGAATTTAAGTCATCTGTTCTTTATTATTTCAAAATCTACAAATTCTTGAGAAAATTAAGTACCATCAAGTATCTTCTCTTGGAAAGAAAACATGCAAAAGGTATGCTTACATCCACAGGAGAGAGCTGTTTTGGCCATTCTTATTCACTTGTGCTTTGAAATGCTAACTGTAAAGTTGCAACTAGCAGATTGTTAGTTCTGCTGCGACAGTAACAATGTGTGTGTGTTTATATATTTTAAATTAATCCAGAGTCCTCTTCAGTTATCCTGTTCCCATGCTCCAGTTCTTATGCTGGTGGACCTTAGTTTTCTCTAAGTGACACTTATTGTCCCTCGTAAGTGTCACTTGCAATCGACACAAATCGTGCATGTTGCCAATGGAGACAAGACGCTGTGGTACTTAAACGATTAAAACTAATTTAGTACCGTAACGTACAGGGTCCTGCAAGTAGTGTTGGGTCGTTCTTGAACGATTCGTTCATTTTGCACAAATTTTTAATGTGACAGGAAGAACGAGTCCCGTCCTCGGGGAGGGATTTCGTTTCAGGTCCGCGCATTGCGCAACAGCCCTATCAGTTTCTGTAACTGGAATTAGTCAAATAGTTCACCTGGTTCGAGTCTTCGAGTTTTTTGAGTCGTTCGTTCTTCACGTGACAGCCCCATAAACTTAACAAATGCAGTCTGAGCCGGAAAGATAATTAATTAGTTAATCTCTCGAGTCTTCGGGTATGAGTCGTTCGTTCATCACGTGACAGACCCATAAACCCAAACCCGAAGACTTGTCAGATAAGAGCTGAGGTGAGCGAATCATAGACTGAAGACCCAGGTAAACAATGAATTCATCTTTTCTGTTTCTTATAGCAGTTTTGGTATTGTTTGTAGTGTGAGCAACGTTTGCGTTAGTAGTAGACGTATTAGGAAAGTAACATGTAACATTTTAATTATATTTTGCTAAAATGAAAGAAATGACTAAAAAAAAAAAAAATTTTCATTTTGCTGAACGAGACTCAAAGTTCTGAGTCGGTAAAATGATCCGAACTTCCCATCACTACCTCTGCAAGCTCTGTAGGAGAAAAAGACAAAGACCCTCAAATCCGTGGCCACAGAACAGCAGAATATGAACGCAATGAACGAAGTCTCTCGTTAAGCGTTTTCCTCCCATAGAAAAACATAAACACTTAATAGCCGCTGAAATCAAAAATGACTTATTTACTTTACTAGCGCACATTGCTAGTCTGATGTGGGAAATTATTCCGTGCCGAATTTAAGCTTCTGAAAAAATTTTTTGTTTTGGGGTAATCTTCAATAAAATTCTGAACATTTGCTTCCCGCTTCACCCTGGAATGGCATTTCCCTCTTCTCTGTGACGTCATTTTTTGACGGCTGGGCAATTCCTTAAAACCAACGCCCCCTCCAACCGTTTCAATTTTCTATATGAGGAACCGGAGCATAAAAGCGCAAAAATAAAACCCTGTCCTCTACTCAATATTCCTTTTCAGTTGGAAATACGTCACTACACTGAAATAAAGTCCGCAGCAACTTCCGGTTCAATGCGGACCCTTTTTACATGCTAATGTATTAAGATGCTATTAAGATATCAAATTCAATATACAGTTTATTAATATAATGAATATGTATATAGTATTTTCCTCCCATACTGCAAAACGTGGCATGTGGCATAACAGACTAAGAATGATAAAGACCAAACTCAATATACTGCTCCTCATTATTAAAACATAACTAATATGTACAGACGAGCAGGTGAGCCCAGAATAAACACAACACGCAAAGTTTCACGTTAAGCGTTTTTCCATATAGAATAAACTGTCCGCCAGCTCTTTTGATTTTTAATGTTCTTATAATGATTTTCTATAGGAGGACAATGTTTAACGTGTAATTTAACGCATTGCGTTCTGGGCTCGTCTGCTTACCTGTATGGAGTTAATCCTTTTAATATCACTTAATGAATTTCATAATGCACGTTCATATTTGCTGTTCTGTATATACTTTGAGTCAACAAAGACATATAGGCTACTGTATTGTCTATTATAGTCCGTTATTATACGACATTAAGCGTTTTGCTGTATGGGAGGAAAATGAAAGTTTGCGCATTGTGTTCATGGCCATCTGCTTGCCTTGTAGAACATTAAATAATAACTATATATCGAATTTGATCTTTTAATTGCACGTAATGTATCTTAATACATTAAGCCATATTAAGTGTTTTTGTTTTTCTACAGGAGGAAAACGCTTATCGAGAGACTTTGTGCATTGCGTTCATGTTCTGTGGCGACGGATTTGCGGGTCTTGTTTTTTTCTTGCAGGACCATGTACGTTATAGTAGACTAAATTAGTTTTAATCATTTAATCACCACCACAGCGTCTTATCTCCATTGGCAACACGCACGATTTGTGTCAATTGCAAGTGATGTCGCAGGTAGCGGAGAGTGCAAGTGACATTGTAATTTAGTTTATTTTTTATTGTCCCCTTCCACCCCCACCCTTGCTTACTGGGTTGTAAATGTGAGAGGCCTGCAACAAAAGTATCATCATAGAACAAAATACCAAGTAAAAAGACTGCAAGTGATATCAATTGCAGAAGCGCAAGTGTCTGAGAGTGCAAGTCTGCAGCCAGACCCTCTTGTGCTAGTCAGGTTCATAGATTTCAAAACTGTGTGTGTTCAAATGTGTTGGTTAAGACTAAATGCAACCTAAATGGGTTATTAACTGGAGAATTACCACAAATAATGTAGTTTACAAAGACTAAACCCTTTCTTTGACTGAAAATGTGTGCAAATAGTACTAAGAATTTCTGATAGCAATATTGTGCCTAAATTCTGATCTGTTGTTACACTTTTCTGCTGTTGGGAGTGAAACAGTTACACTGCGTTTGATTTGCACTTCTCATACTGAAGATTAGTTGAAATACATTCTCAGAGTACTTAATAAAGATGCATTAAACAGAAGTACAGTAGTATCTCAGTTCTGATTATACATTGCATTGTATATTATGCATTTGCAATGGCAAAATGCTGATCAGTGATATTGTGATCATATACTATACACACTTTTAAGTGTAACTGCACAAAGAAAAATATTTTAAGCTCAGGCCTATTTTTTTGTTTTTTGTTGTTGAGTTGTGTGTGTGTTTTACTCATTTGAAAAAAAAAACGGAATGTAATAATTTAAATTAATTATATATATCTTTTTTTTTTATTTATTCAGACAGTAATCATTATTATTTTACATTTAGACATTTAGCAGCCGCTTTTATCCAAAGCGACTTACAAATGAGGACAATAGAAGCAATCAAAATCAAACAAAAGAGCAATGATATGCCCGTGCTATCACAAGTCTCAGTTAGCTTAATGCAGTACATGTAGCAAGTTTTTTTTTTAAATCATATAATAAATTAAAAGAAAACAGATAGAATAGAAAAAATATATAGTAAGCTAGTGTTAGAGGCCTTTTTTTGTTTTTGTTAATCAGAAGAAGTCAGAAAGCCAGAATTATAATTGTATAATAAATAAAAAGCAGGTAATAAGGAATGCACGGTCTAAAAGGGAAAACTTTTTTTTGTATAAGAATAGAAAATTAGACTAGAGATGCTAGAGTTTTTTAGAAGGTCAAATAAGATGGAGAGATGTGTTTTTAGAAGTTCCTTTGAAGATGGGCTAAGAACTCCAGCTGCTCGGACCCTGAATTGGTCAGGTCATGCCAACCATACAAGTCCAAGAAAAGTGATTTTTGTGCCTCTTGAGATGGAACAATAAAGCTCCGTTCACCTTGCCTAACGCAAGCCTTTTCCCTAGAGGCACATGAGTCTAAGTAATGATTTAGGTAGGGTGGCAGAGCAAGTAGTGGTTTTTGTAGCCAACCATTAATGCCTTGAATTTTTATGTGAGCAGCTACTAGTAGCCAGTTGTCAAACTGATAAACAGAGTGTACATGCATCTTTCAGCTCATTAACAAAAATTTATCTTGCTGAAGGTTTGATAGAACTGCCTGGAAGACCTGCCAAGAGAGCATTTGCAATTGTCACCTGGACAGAACAAAGCGTTGACAAAGATTTGTGAAGCCATGTTTCCGAACGAAAGGGCCTAAACGACCTTGGGACGTGATAAGCAAATCTTCCGACCGGGCAGTTTTTTTAAAGCAATGGGGGTCCTGATAAAGTCGCCTGATCAGCAAAGCATACCTAACAAGCATTTCTGGCTGTTTTTTTGAAGGAGTTATGGTTGATATGTTTAACTGGATGGTGAAATTGTGATGAACTGATGGGTTTGCTGGAACCACAAGCAGATCTGTCTTAGCAAGGTTGAGTTGAAGATGATGATCCTTCATCCAGCAAGAAATGTCTGATAGACAATGATTGGAATTTTTAGCCAGCTATCATCAGGAATGGAATGAGAGTAGAAGTTTGCGTGTTCACAGCTAGCAGGGGATATGAAACAGTCATTTTTTTCGATACGAACCTAGTGAAATGCCCATGTTAAGACAGAGAAAGAATGTCCAAAACTGTAGCCCTGGAGGCACCCCAGTTAGTTGATCTTGTGACTTGGCACTCACTCTCCAATATCTTGAAGGACTATCTGGAGATAAACCCTCCAAACCACTGGATGTGGTTTCCTGAGATGCCCTTTGCCAAAGGTTGACAGATGATCTTGGGTGGGTCCCCGTGGTTCCCAAAGCCGCCGACAGATCCCAAGATAGCAGTGAAGATTTTGGAATCCCGCTCTTTCCAGTCCCGAGGGCTTCCAACCCCGGAAAGAGCAAGGCAATCTCGTTTTAATGTTCCACTTCTGAAACCAGACTGGTTGGTGTCGAGGAGGTTGTTCTGTGTGAGAAAGGCAGTTTCAAAGTAAATATCTGAATACTTATGCATTTTGACAGTATTTCTGATTTATCTAACTATATGTGTGGTACTGCTAATTATAAACTGTTAAACATTCTAAATGATGGGTATTTATCACTAATCTTGCAATACCTTTTGATTTTTTGTGTTTTTTTTTTTTTTCTTTGAAAAAGGAAATGCTTGGGGGAGCTTTCCTGGTCTAATAAATAAATATCACGCTGTACAAATGACATTGTTCAGATTTTAACTACAGCTCAACCAGGTTCACGTAATTGAAAAATAGTCTGATGGTTGTTTTTGCGAGGCTCATTAGCAGAACGATTTTGGAATTAGAGCAATAGCCCGCTTTGCTTTCATAGTTCACTTACCATCTAATTAACCGTTCTAGGAGTTGTTAAAGTACAATTCAACTACTTGCTTTCACAAAGAAAGTACACACTCCTCTCACACTGCGTCTCTCTCCCACTTCATCATGATTGCCTTGAATGTTTTTTCTTAGCATTAGCTGTCTTTGTGAGACTGGTAGCAGCTCTGATGGGCTTGTAATGCTTTTCCCACCTGTGTTTGCCATTAGGACTTTTTCAGGATCATTTAGAATATGTTCCGATCAGCCAGAAAGCCCCTAAGATATTCCAGCATTCATCTGATAGCTCCCTGTGAAACGGGAGGTCTCGGAGCACTTGGCTGTAGAAGCTGGAGACTGTTTATATTTGAAATAAAGAAAATTGGGGAAATTATGAAAGTTAATGGCTTTAATGATGCATTTCGAAGTGGTGCCACATCAGCGACAGAATGCCAAGCTACTAAACAAAGTGATGCTTTGATTACAATCACATTGTTGTTTCACCTCCTTATTTTTTTCTATTTCATCCTGTTTTTCCTCCTCCTGAAGACAAAATATCTCTCAACAAACACCCAAAGGTATATAGAAATTCATGGCAAAGCCCTTGTATCTTATCTCGTGGTTTGGCTTTAGGTAAAGCATTTCTCCGGTTGTGCTGCTTTGCTCACCTCAGCTCTGCTCCGAGTACAAACCTGCAGCCAGCATCTTTTCCCACCATTTGTGCTAGACATCCCGTCCAACTTAAACACAGAACTCCTCTCTCGTTTATTATCCTGCGTGTTTGTTTTCTGTTATAGAGGGGAGGAAGGGAGAAACGAATGCACGTTATTTTGCACAGTGAAGAGAGTTTCCAGCCTCGTGAGTTGTTGAGCAACTGAAAGCACTGCCAAGCTGATGGCACCAGAATGTCTAAAACGTTCAAAACAATTGTATGTGATTTGATTATATAAGAACGTTCATTAAAACATAAACATAACTATATATAATATAGTTACAGAACATACGCTTGATATTGGTTAACAATCAGAAATGTAATTAAAATGCCATGAGACAGCCATGAGGTCCGATTCTTCATCCTATGGCTCTTATGAACCGGTTCTTTTTATGGGTCAGTTTAAAATATTCATGAAATAGCCTCGAACCCACGTACGGTCTGTTGGCAGTTTGAATCAGAATTACTCAGTGCCGTACAAAACTCACAATTGACTCACTGAACCTTGATTTTCGGTCATGTGCGATTCAAAATGAACCAGACCGTTACTGTGATAGGGGGTCATTTTTATTTAAATGAATTAAATAATAATACGAAAAAGATTTAATGTAATAAATGGAATTTAATTCGTACTATTTGCAAACAATATTAAAACATGCACACATTCATGTCGAAAATGCTTCCGTTAATGTTTATTGTCTCATCACATTCAATTAGAAATTACTTAGACGTGTAAAAATGTACATTTTAAATTCGAAATTTGACAAAGAGTTGAGTGGTTTGTATCAGATCATAATACTGTCAGTCGTTTGACATTTTTATCATAAACATTTGTAAAATATGAAATGTTTAGCTACTTACATCTACCTATCGTTCACAAGAAGCCAAACAAACACCCGGCTTGATGCTTCCGTTTAAAGGGTAGGTTCACTGGGTTTTTTCTAGGCTTGATTGTGTTTATGGGGTGCAGTCTAACATGTGTTACTGCTTAGTTTTTTAAAAAACGCATTATTTTTCACATAATTTACCTTTATTCCACACCGCTCTGTCCCTTCTCTGAGAAACACACTGATCATTTCCTTCTTTTATGAAGCCCCTTATATGCGATTGTCTCTGATTAGTTAGCTAGCCCAGTGTGGTGTGATTGGCTAAACCGCCTCTAGTGCGCTTCTAAGCGTCCCGCCCCTCACCTCAGCGGCATGTGCTCGGATTGTATGAAACAGCGCGTCGAGATAGTATCACTTATCAGTTTGAGCCAGATTGAGAAGCAGAGAATATTATTGAAGAGGATTGTGCAGAACCTGTGCAAGCATGGCTTTTAATGGTAGGCCTATGTTTGTTTGTTGTTGTCTCATACTTTTAGATACGCTGTTATTTGTAAATTCTACCGCTTATGTTAGCTTTTAATATACAGTATTATCCTGATTAAAGCTTTAAGCCGCTACAGCAACGCAATGGGGCGTCCATTGTGTTTCCGCTGTCTCATGCTGTGAAACATAAGTGTATAAATGGACCAGAGATGAGCTGCTGATACTGATTTTGAGAGAGAGAGAGAGAGCTTGCGACGTGTGCCAGAGCAGGGGGACGAGAGACCAGTATTAAAAAAACCGCTGCTTTAGAACATTTATTTAGAAACTGGAATCAATCCATTAGAATTGTTAGAAGATAGAATCGCGATTCATATATGAATAGATTTTACAGTGCCAACCTCGACGTTTCATTTCATCTACTCGGTAAAAAGCAGCGCTAGGCCTCGCACCCTTTGCTGCCTGGGTCCTGAGGGCTCAGGGGTTTATCTGATTTGTGATGTCACAAACCGGGAAAGTAACTCGGTTGTCGTCCTGGAACCCGCACGCGGTTTTTGTAAGGGCCAGTTAAACTGCCAGAATTGAAAAAAAAGGAAATATCTCTCTTTGCATTGAACTTTGAGCTTTGTAACTTTGCAGATATTGTTTATGCTCAAACAGCAACATTAGACACTAACTAGAGTTAAAAAGTAAAAAAAAAAGTCATAAATCACAATGAACCACCCCTTTAAGTTTTGACGCTTTAGGCTACGCCTTGTTTGATTTGATTGGCCAATCACTTTAACATTGACAAATGCTGTTAGAAAGCTGAAGCAGACTGAAAAGGAAAATAATTTTTTTTTTGTCACCGTTTATTTTATTAACATTTATTTTATTAACATTGTATATGCTAAATAAATAAATAAATAACTGGCTATAGGATCTATAACATATGAAGTGTTTGGATGACATGTTGGAAACATTTGAACATAACGCTTTATTTTTAAATTTTTTTGTCAACTAAAAAGGTTATTAGGTTCCTAAATGTTTCATACATCATCATAAATGGGTGTCCTGAAAAACAACATCAAAAATGCAACAGTAGGCTGCTTGAGACCCAGAGAAGTGTTTTGGTAAAGGGCACAATGATAACAGAGGGCCTGTGACTCTGGTAATTCCCCACTTTCTCGGTCACCCCTACCTCAGAGCAAACCTGTGACCTTTGTGTTTTCAGCTCAGCCTGAACCATTCCTCCGAGTGACTGCATAAGAGCTTTCAAAGCTTGAGAGAAAACACTTTCTATGGAACGAATACAGATCTGCTGGCACAGAAGCTGAGTGAACAGTGAACAAAAACATATTTTCAAATTATTTATTATTCTTTATTTTAGCAGGTAATTTGATTGATTGCTTGGTCTTCTGGAGCAGTGACCTGGCCGTGGGTTCTGTGTGTACAGACGTATGGTAAAGTCTTTCCCCCGAGGTGGAGCCCTATGTTTTGACACTCTTCAAAACAGAAAGTTTTTCTCCGGGTTTGGAAAAATATTTTGGTATGTAGCAGTATAAGGAAAACATTTCAGCATTATTCGATCACACTATTCACACATGGAAATGATTCCTGAGGTGTAAATCTCTTCATGGGAAATGTGTAGAATTCCTGAAGCCAAACTTAAACTGATAACTCAAGACATTTCACAGATTGCACTAAGTAGTGCATTTTGGATGGTTTCCTGGGGCCTGAGCGTGGATTTATGCTGACCAGACTGGTGAATCCAAGAGATTCTTGACAAAAGAATAATGTAAGGTTCAAATGCTCCCTTTGGGGGTGAAGCTGAAATTACACAACATTTTTAAAATGCAGCTCCTGAATAATGTCATCTATTTGGCTTTTGCATGATATGTTGAGATTCGCTGTGCTAATCCGTATTTGTTGTCTTAACAGATCATCTTGAAAATCAGAAGCTAAATTATAGGTTCTGATTCTGAATTCGCAACTAACCTGACCTTAGAATCGCTACAACCTAGATTAAATAAAGTGGAAGTTATGAGAGTCAATGATGGACTTACAGCAGAAATTCAATCGATTCAAATTCAATCTAATAAAAAATGTAGCAAATCATGAATAATTATGGATTATATATGACCACTGAGAGACCCTACTTTCTAAACGAATGCTTATCAGTATCCGAACCTCTCATCAACAGCTGAGAGATCATTATGATCCAGCATGGTACAGTAGAGATGAACTGTCACACAGACCTCTGAGCTGAGAAAAAAAAAGAGTCAAGGATCCAAACATCATTTTACAGGAAACTCTTAATATTGCTCGATCAAGTGCTCTAAAGTGAGGTCCAAGCCATTAATGTAAACTCTGGGGCTCCATTTTGTCATGATTTACAAATGCTGAACATTGCTGAAGATAGAAATGTGCAAGGCAGGCGGGGTGTTTTCTGTCCAAGTGCTTGTGAGAGTAAAAACATACGAAGCCTCCAAAACAAGCACAACTTAAGTTTTAAATCTCACTCTGAGAATGGTTCGAGCAGTACATGAGAATGAAAGTATGAATTTCAGATTCTCTATGTGGTTTTGGTTGAGTGCATGACCAAGATGTTTGTAGATAAGAAAAGGGATGGACTGGTCATATTGTAGGGAGCCTCAGGACTTTTCAGGGTGGCCCAGTCAACGCATGGGCAGGCTGCCGAAACCAAATTTATGTAATGCAAATATACAAAAATTTAAAGGGAGAAAACTTTTGTGCATTTGTGGGTCTTGGAATAGACAAAAACATAGGATTTCTCTATGGGGTGGCCCAGGATTCATACAGGTCAAGTTAGCAAGGTAATTACAGGCACCTTGCTATTTAGTTTACCAAAAAATAAATATTTAAACTTTTTGTTGCATATTTACTTAAGAAAAAGATTTCGTTTTTGTTAGCACAGCAAAAACAATGTAAGTGGCAATGTTGAGTCTAAAATGTACATTACTAAATATTCTAATTATTATTTATTAAATTGTTTCATAAATGCAATATAATAAACGTGCTGTTTTTCCAAATATCACAGCTGTGACTGGGCTGTAAGCTCAAGGCCGAACACATTAGAACGTGATTTTTCCATCACAAAAATGGACTGCAGTTCCCCCATCAGCCCTATGGGGTACTGAAACAAAACAAGGCCCCTACCTTGTCACTTTCCTACCTCACTGCTAGAGTGGCTGTGGCATTTTGGGTCAAAGTGGCAGATGACATGCTTCTGAAGGCATTCAGTGTGACTGCAGCGAACTTTACTCATCCTGTGCGTGGCGATGCAAACCGTCTCTCGATAGGCCATAAAACAGAGGCACTTCAAACCCAAGCAGGATCCTGGACATGGCCGCAGCTGCTGTGGGAATGAGCTCTGACATGGGATAATTACAGACGGTGATGAAATACCTAATGGAATGCTGCCTATTGCAAAGATTTAAAGCACAACACATGAAAGCAGGCCTGAGAAGAGTCCCACGTGCCCTACACAGGAAAGAGAACTTTGAGAACTTTTATTGAAATTTGCGTTTAAAAATAAATATGTATTTGTTTGTGAAAGTCCCATTAAAACAGTCTTTGAAACTTTTTATCATGACTTCATAATTTATTTTATTTTCTAATGACTCATTTAGACTATAGAATCTTATTTAAACTAAAGAATTTAATGTAATTATAGTCTAATGACTTAGACTATAAGATCTAAAACTATGAAAATAAAACTATGAATTTCAAAACTATGAAATTAATATAAATCATTCAATATTCACAGTGAAGATCGCATATTAATGTATATTTTATGTTATGGTAATTGTATCTCAGTTGTGCTGTCATTTCCACCACAATGATCATAATTCCACTGTGTACTAAGAGTTTTTTTAAAGGTAACTTACACATTATGCTATATACATACACACACACATTGCATATGATGGGTAAAATATAGTATAGAAAGAGAGAAAGACAGAGAGAGACACCCATATGTATTTGCAATTATTGTCGTATTTTACTTCTAAATTGCACCAACACAATGCAGAAGGTGCAGCCAACCCAGAAACAGCAAATGATTCATGAATTATTTATTTTTGTACAGGTAAGATTTGTGCATTCACAGTCATCAATGTGGCCAGGATTCCCCTTTTTGTGGAAAACAGTTTGTAACCACAATATTGTAGTTTAGTATCTCAAAATAACTCCATGAAATAGACTCATAGACCAACAGGCTCCTCTGAAAACCACAAAGTCTCTGAAAAGAAGCAATATCTGAGAGCAGCTCAATGTGTGCGGCTTATCACACTGTGAGCCGCCGCGTCCTGCCAGACAGAATCCACGTTCCACTGAAATCATGAATTACACCATCAGAAAAGCCAGAGGTGGTCAGGGCTGCAGATTAGGAGCAAAATTGGTAGCAGGTTTGAGGAAACGCTCTGAAACACCAGCTGTGGGTGGTCTTGTGTTTCTCTGTCGAGTTTCGCTGCACTACCTCGAATTCCTTGCGTTACAATGTGAACTGTTTAGTGTTCAAAACTGTCAGATATTGCCTTAAAAAGAACTCTGTTGTTGTTTCAGCTTCTGTTGTCTTGGATGGAACAGATCTCCATCATTCTGTAGAAGGATTCCCTGTCATCTGCCTCATTCACACCTTTTCTTACTTTCCTTTCTCTACTGACTCGTTTGGCCTTTCTCTCCTTCTATGATTAATGTTCCAGTTATTTATCTCTGTCTGTCATCATCTCTCTTAATGTGTCCTGGCCGTAAGCCAGATCCATCTCGAGCAGAATGAGAGTTAGAGACAGCCGAGCATGTTTGGTTTGGCCCCATGTCCTTCTCTCGTCCACCATCTCTCTCCGAAGCACCCAGAAGATTCTTCCGTCTGAACTCCTCGACCTTTGGCCGTGTTCACGACAAATTACCCCTCTCTGCCGTTTCTCATGTCCTTATTGCAGCTCAGTGTTGGGTGGCCATTAATAAAAGAGAGGGTTAAAGTGGACCTCTCGCTGAGTGATAGGAGCTCTAAAGCTCAGATCAGCTTGGAGAGGAGTACTCCACATCCTACAGATGCATACGGACACACGCACGCTTCCCCCTCACACAGATAAGATGCACACAACGATCCCAGAGAAATTAAACGCGTGCCACAGAGCTGTGCTGGGTGTTTTTTTTCTATCTCTTTTCAGTCAGCTAGTTAAAATTAACACACTTACCTGAATTTGGCTAAATTGAATGCTTAATTGACTGATAGTTTTGAACAAAGTCTCATAAAGTACAAATGTTACAACAAACATTGGCAGAGACAAGCGTTATTTTATTTATTTATAATTTTTTTTCCTGGGAACTTCTTATTTACAAGTTAGAAAGTTACTGTTTGTTGCATTCAAATTGCAATAGTCAGCTCAAGATATTTTTCTGCAAAAATTCATTAAACTTTTTCTACAAAAATGTAATTCATTAAACAAAAATGTTTTTTTCTTCAAAAATGATGAATAAAGAATGCACATTCAGTGTGTTTTGCTCTTTTATGTTTTTATTTATGTTTTTTATATGCTGTAAACTGAATGATGTACTCTGTCATAATTGTGCAATACTATTGTATTTAGTACATGCAATTTAGCTAGTTTTATTGTAAATAAAAGAAATGGTAATGAATAGTAACCAACATCTGTATAGCTACAGATGTTGCATCCATTGATGTGCCTCCAAACTCAGAAAATCGAGTCTCAAAGAAAATTTTGAATTTTCCATTAATAACATTGTGGTGCAGCTCATATGCATTCAATTTGTAAATACAAAACAAAATTAACTGTGATTGGTCACTTCAAATGTCAATCAAACTGCCATTTGCTGTTTTTATGCATTTATGCTGTTTAAAGATGTGGCCTTGGAGTTATTTATATGATGCAAGACAATCACATTTTGAAAAAGAAATGTACTCACCCTCAGGTCATTCAAGATGTAGATGACTTTGTTTCTTCATCCCATTTGGAGAAATGTAGCATTACATCAATATGATCCTCTGCAGTGAATGGGTGCCGTCAGAATGAGAGTTCAAACAGCTGGGAAAAAAACATCACAATAATCCACAAGAAGTCCACATGACTCCAGTTCAAAAAAGCTGTGTATTTGTAATAAATAACAAATCCATCAAGTAATTTTTAACTTCAAACTGTTGCTTACAGCTAAATTGAAAGTCTTAAACTAGGCTTTCCCAGGAAAAGTTGTCACGTCTGAATCAGCAGAGAAATATGCACAGATCAAGCACCGTTTACAAGCAAAAACCGTTCTGAACTGTTCAGAACAAATATTTCAGTGTATTTTGATGTAAGAAGACAACAGGGAATTTTTCACTGGTGGAGCCATTATTATGGATTTGTATTTTGGTCAGAAGCGACAGTTTAAAGTTAAAATGCCTTAATAATGGATTTGTTTCTAACAAACACGCATGTTTCCACTTCACAAGACACTGACTAACTGAAGTTGTTTGGATTACTTGAGGGTTATTGTGATGTTTTTATCAGCTGTTTGAACTCTTGTTCTGACGGCACCCATTCACTGCAAAGGATCCATTGGTGAGCAATCAATGTAATGCTAAATTTCTCCAAATTTGTGCTGATTAAACAAACTTATCTACATCTTGGATAGCCTGAGAGTAAATTTTCAGCAAAATTATTTAGAACTTAATACAATTTTAGTGTTTTAAATGAAACAAAATAATATTTAAATACCAGATATTTATGTATTTTTCCCCACTTTTTAAAAAAAAATCTCACCTTTTTTCTAATCTTTCCTTTTCTTTTTTTTTTTAAATGGGATATATATGCATGCATTCATCCTGAAACACACACTTACACATATATTACACTGCTGTCTCTTTTGCACTCTCCAGAAACACACACATGCATTAATCTTCGTCCGCCTGCTGAAAGGTCTCCTCGGTGTCCTGATGTACTGAAGCAGGCCTAATGTTTAAAAGGAGAACAGAGGAAAGACCGAGTCTCATTCGCAGATCACTGGAATTAATCAGCACGAGGAAACAGAAAGCAGAAAACACAGAGAGAGCCTCTGGGAACAGAACAACAGACCAGATGCCATCAGAGTCACTTATGATGGGACTCAGAGGATCCAAGAGCAGCAGGATGCGAGAATATGTGTGTGTGTGTTTGAAGAGGGAGTCTTTGATCTCTGACATCAGCAGCTTCAAACACTGGAACACTGCAATATGAGTCTGTCAGTGTCTCTGTCCACGAAATCCACAGGATAAACTGGTTGTTTTGCCCCTTAGGGAGCAGGACACAGCTGTTAGCTGCAGGTCTCACTGTATCAAACTGAGCCGCACTCACTGCTTATTTATCAATAATACTCAAGCTTCATCCTCTCTGTCACACTGAGCATCACTGAACTGTATTTATTATTAGTCACAGTTAGATTCGGTCTGTCAGGGGGCCTGACTTCACTAAACCACAGCAGCCTGCTTAGTGTCTTTGTCCCCAGAACACTGCACAGAGGAGCCAGAGCTCCATACATCACAGAAGACAGATGAGTGGAGAGGGAGTGCTCTCTTTAAATGTTTAACTAGTAAATGTGCATCTGTATGTGCTTTCTTTTGTTTTACATTTGATTTTTGAAAGCTCATATTTCTAAATACGCAGCCCCAAAATGTATTTGGACACCTAAGCCACAACTAAAAGGAGTTATCCAAAAATGAAAATTCTTTCATCATTTACCCACACACTGTCGTTCCAAACTTGTACGACTTTCTTTCCTTTAAAGAAAATTAAATATATCTTGAGAAATGTTTTTAATGAAAGTCAACTGTAACCCAAACTTTTTGATTACCAACATTTTCAAAATATCTTATTTTGTGTTCCACAAAAGAAACATGCAAATGCAAATTCAGAACAACATGAGGTTGAGTAAATGACGACAGATTTTATATTATTGGGTAAACTAACTCTTAAAAAATCAGAATGTCACTGCATTAGATTAGACAGTCTGTTGAAGACCCTACAATATTAAAATAAGCAAAAAAAAGTTTTGACTGTCATACCATATGTACTGTAGATGCACAAGACACGAACTGAACACCCAACAGAATCAAAGAGAACCCATTATAATTAGTGATATAAACTGTGTACACTGGATTCGGCCTGGCGTGACGAGACACCGACACTAAATTGATGCCCTGTTCCATTTCCGACGTACTCCATATGCTTGCATTACTTCCAGGACTTTGCATTAATAGAGAAAACGTTAAGGGAATGTTCCATTTTATCATTTTGCAAACATAATGAAAGCATTATTTTTATTGTTCTTTGAATGTTCTGAAACTAATAATAAGCATTAAGATTTAAAAATCGTTTGACGCATGCCCACATTAAATGTTTAAGAAAAAAATTTTAAACTAACAATCTATAAATATGTTTTTTGTGCTATCCTTTTGATAATGTTAAAAATACCAGCTATCAGTGTTACTGGATATAACATAGCCAGAACATTAGGCAAAGAGAATGTTAAGCGAATGTTAGTTGTAAAGACAATGTCCAACGTAGACTTATAACTTTATACATGATTTTGTTGCATTATATTATAAAATATAGACAGATAATTCACTTAAGGAAACAACGGCTGCTCTATTTGAAATGTCAGACTGCTTTCTCTACTGTCGCTGCACTTGCCGCACTGAGACAGGGGTTGAAAAGGTTAAAAAGGTTTTCACAGAGCTTTTCAGAGAAGACCTTCAAACATCAACAATTTCAGTCTTACCAAACTCAGTTGAGAGGTGTTTGTTACTCACGGTACATATACCACGATATATGGCTAAGTCTGAGAGTCGCACACCGTGGTTTCACTGTGGAAACATAAACAAGCAGCTAATAAACCTTTGGCTACAGCGTGTAAAAGGCTAACTTCACTCTTAGCTTTCTAAATCCTTTACTCACTGAATAATTTTGCACACACAAAGAGTATAAAAACACATGAACAAAAAAAGAAAATCCAAAGCAATTAAAAGCTTGAATAAATCTCAACTGCATCGAACCTTTATTATCTTGAGAATCTGATTAATGTTTCAGTGTAGAACCTACCTGCAGTCCAAGGTTAATTTATTGCCATATTTGTCAAGATCTGAACAGATAAATTGCTGGTAATCAAATTCTACAGTGATTTTTCACCACGTTTAATCCTCCAAATCACTCTTATTGACAGCTGTGTATCTTAAATCACAGATACCTCAGTTCAAGGCAAGCACCTTTCCTCTACAAACACATAGGATCTGGTTGCAGCCAAATTAAATGAGGTCACTAACCACTTACAAAACAAGTTGGAGAGGCATGGCGATGAGAGGAACCTCTTCTCTCGTGTTGCTTACTTTGAAGATTTATATGGTCGAGGGGGGGGGGGTTGGGGTATGGGGGGGCTGGGGGGGGGGGGGGGGGTTCCCTTAAGCTTCTCTGTTGACCTCCGCGATTTTCCATTTATGAGCAGGGGTGGGCACAGTGTTCGGGCAGCAGACTGACCTCTCACTTTGGGCTTTGGGGGGGGGGGACCTTGGCCCTTTTGCGAGACAGAACACCTGATGACCCGACCTCTTTGCAAGCAGCGTGGCATCATGATTGCGGTAGAAGCTGGAGGGAGCAGCTGAAGTCGATTTGATGTCTGAGAACATTTACTGTACACACAAGCACACACACTCAGAGATCGTCTGTGCAAATCTGGGCATGTGGCTCCCCCTGCAGGTAAGAGAAACAATGTGAATATAATATGTAAACTAAGGTGGAGAAAATGGATGTAACATTTAACCTATAGTATTTGAATTAACCTGATTGAACACTGGGGAAAAGTATTGACGGAGATAACAAATTAATTAAGTTCAAATGAGTGCAGTCGTAATATATATATTTTTTAAAGAGTAGCCTAATGCAGTATGAGTCGTGAGTATATCAAGGAGGGACGGACAGACAGACAGACAGACAGACAGATATATAGATAGATTTGTATTATTTTTGGAAAGAAATCCCATACCTAACATTTAGAGTATGTTTTTTTAAAGACATGCCAAAGCCCTTTACCAACTGGATTTTTTTATTGTTTATTTTTTTACATCAAAAATGGAATAAAGACACTAATCAGTCTCATGAAGATTATATTAATAATATATGTAGTTTAATTATGCAACAGACTTTAGTTTACAGATATTACAGAGATTTAATATAATATTACACAGAATTTCCCTACACAATCAGCAAAGAAAAAAAGTCAGAGTCAGATACCATCTGGGTCTATTTATGTCTAAAACCAAATACTGAGAATAGACTTATTAATACAGACAGTTCTGTTCACACACACAGCAGACAATAAAAACTGAGCACATCTTACCTCTTAACCAGACCCTGAGGGATTACAAGAACAACCTCTGTCTCTGTTCTGCCTATAAGGAATGAAAATCAGATTGTGCAGATGGAAAGAAACACCTAATTTTTTCCATGAAATCATCACTCATGTACATGCCAGAGAATTCTGATTATTTGTTTATGACATGAACAAGAACAAGACCCAAAAAAGGGTCTTGGCATGTTGTTGAGTAAATATGTGGTCTAATAAAGAACAGAATGACTCTTGAATGTGAGTGGCATGTCTGCTGGTCTGACACCAGTTTAACTGTGTGATGTGAGGGTAAATACTCAGACTTCAGCGAGAGAAACCGGTCCTAGACCAGCGTAAACATGGTTTCTGTCTCTCCTAACAGGTTGGGATGGGCTCCAGGCCAATAGTATTAGCATTAAAGTGGCTGTAAAAAAACATGCTAGTTTAATGACTTGGATTTGGCCCAGTGCACCTGCAAAACTGAGCATAAAACACTGACAAACATACTTATATATAATTAAACACACTAAACCTGCAAGCACATGGTCTGTTAGGCTGAGGTATGTACTAGAGTAGCATGCGTGTTGTTTTCCTTGCAATGTTGCAATAGCGCTACCATTCATGCCAATGTCAATGACACATTTATTAGTTTTTGAGCAGTGTCCTGTCAGCAAAATGCAGTGTGTGTTGTACAATTTTATTGCTCTGAAAAATGGTTTCACACCACAACTGGCCGTCTATCAGTATCGTTCTCTCTCCCTTTCCGTTTCTGATTTATTTTCTGTTTTCATAAGCATAAAATCTGGACCATCAGTTGTTACACTCTTCTGCTGCCAAACATTTAAAGTCACAACATATGCAGCTAAATAGCACTCTTCCCTTTACTGTACAGCACACACTAATTCAGGCCTGCACATAAATACTCAACTATGAACGTAAGTACACACACGTGCAACTCTGCACAAACACACATTCCTTGAGATATAAACGCTCGCACATGAACACATACATTCTGAAAAGAGTGCAAAAACAAGTAAAGATCTTTTCTGCTTTTCCTGAAACAGGATTTTGGAACACATTATCTGTACATGTTTTCATAATAAGCCATTATTTATTATTGTACCGATTAATTATAATTGTGAGAGATTTAAACAATTCTAAAATATTTATTATTTAAATTGTATATAATATGTAGGATTTATTAATAAAATATTTTATTTATTTTACTTCCACAGTCTGCTATATTGGTCAATATTGGTCATCTGTTTAGGTCTAGTTTTCTCATTTTTAACCAGTATACTTTTCCTGAAGCAGCATTTTGCATCACTTTTCTGTGATTTTCTATATATGATTTCATAATAAGCCAGTATTTTTTTTTATCAACTTATTTTTCTAAAGAGGACTTTGTATCATTTTTTAGCCATTTTCTGTATTTGATTTCATAATAAGCGAGTATTTATTATTGTGCTGATTAATTATGATTGTGATAGATAGGTTATCGCTAAAGCTGACTTGAGTTTGTTTTCACATAATGCCGGTGCCTTGAAAATCTCAAATGAATGGATGGCTCTTATAAATACTATAAATTTTGCACATTTCTTTCTTCACTCAATTTCTGCAGACAGGCTGAACTTGAAGGTAACACTAACAGTAAAATGATGAGTCAGGAAAGGCAACAAGAGACACTGACAGATTAAGAGTTCATAGCAGTACATTTGCTTCTAATTGATGGAGATCTAGGCAGCTTCTGATGCTTTATCTGACAGCGCCGCTGCAGTCTGTTTGTGTTTCACAGCGCTGTACTGTCATCTAGTGGATGTACATGATAGAAGTAACACAATGTGAGGGCAAGAGGATATTGTTGATGTGTTTGACTGACCAAATATTATCTTACCTTAAGCATCTTGCTCAGGTTTCATCCAAGAGTTTCTCATCTCTTTGCTGAGAGGAACATCTTTCCAGCTCTGGTTACATGCTATCATTCCACCTCTTATCTGACAGAGTACAGAAAACATGGAAAGGTACAGTAAGAATGGTAAAAAAAATTGCTCAGTGCATTACACAAATGCTTCCATTTGTATAATTTAATCATTTTAATGATCACTGTACCTCATTGTTTGTTCTCGTGCTGGCTATAGCTACGTTTTTCTATCTTCCCTCAGGATGTTAATGCCTTCCCCTGCCTTGCCAAGCACTCAGCATTATTAATCTCACCATGGCACAATGCCCACCCATTTTTGGTCAAGAAACAGTGATTCCTAATGCAGGATAAATGAACCATTTTCAATTAAATCAGCATTTGGGATCTTGAGGTCATTACACCACAACTGAGAGGCCTTCAAACTGTGTAGCACACTGAAAGATAAAGTCTGCTCCTGATAAAACCGTTCCTGCTCATGCAAATGATTTAAAGATCTGGATGTGGGCCACACAGTAGTTTAGTTCTGTACATAAATAGATCATACCTGTAAGAATTATAGATCATAGAAAATAAACAAAAATTTATATATATTGTATATATATATATTATATATATTATATATATATATATTTATATATATATTATATTCTATATATCTATATGTTTTTAGTCTATGTGTTCTAACATCACCTCTAAGCTACACATACGGACACAGGGAAAACCCCGAGATGATATTCAGTTATTATAATAACTGTTACCATCTGTGACATTTCCTGCTTTGAGAATTCAGACCTGCAGCCACATGAGATTTAACGGTAATGAAGCAGGAAAAATGAACCGATGAACAATTAAGCATAAACCTGGAGTAACGCAGTATTCGTCCAGAACAGAATGGGATGTTCTCTGAATGATTTAGCTGATTTATGTCAGCTAAAACACAAAACTCAGCCCTTTACACACACACTTTTATCAGTAATTGTATATTTTGTTGGTTTTAAACAACTATCTGTCTCTCTTATACCAGTCATAGGTGAAGCGAATATCTTGATTATCTTCTATAACAAGGCCACATAATAAGGTCTGGGTAGATTAGATGGTAAGCAAACAATCAGTTCTCGTAATCTATGTATTGGATCTAGGAGAAATGGGCAGGAATAAAGATCTAAAGATCTTCGATGGTAATATTGTTACAGCACGGCAACTGGGTCAGAATATCTCAGAAACGGCTAGGCTTGTGGCTTGCTCCCGGTCAGCAGTGGTGAGAAGGTACAAACAGTGCTCTGGAGAGGGACAAACCACAAAGCGGTGACAGAGTGTTGAGCGCTCAAGGGTCCTTCAGTGCACAAGTGCAATGAAAGCTATCCGTCTGGTCAGAGTCAACAGAAGGTCTACTGTGACACAAGTGGCCTAAACATTGTTATACCCCTTCATGACAATACCTGCCTGGTGGAAGTGGCCTCTTTCAGCTCATAGTGCACCCTGCCACACTGCACACATTGTTCAGGAATGGTTTGAAGAACACGATGAAGAGTTGCCCTGGTCTACATATTCCCCAGATCTGTGGAATGTGTTGGACCAACAAACAAGATCCACGGCGGCTCCAGCTTGCAACCTAGTAAAACTAACTTAATTGTCTAATTAAAATTGTTTATATGTATATGTATAATATATTTTATACTGTATATGTTCAAGTAACTCAGCTTTTAACGTCCAAGTAACCTTTAAGTAAACACATTATTCTTCTTTAGTATTCTTATTAGCTTCCACAAGTGCTTATACGGTACAAGTGTTGGTTTTTCTCTTTTCTCATGCGTTGTTCTCCCCAGTTTTCTCCTCTTCTTAACTTTGCTGTCTCTCTGGGATTTATTTGGTCACTAATATCAGTTTTCAATTTACTTTTCCTTTCTCTTGCTGTCCTCTCTCCACTGCTGATAGTATGTTAAACGGCTCTCTAAAGGCTTCCAGAGTCAGTCACCTGCACTACAGCATGAAGTGTGGACTCAGCATGTAATAAATTTCTTCTGAATGAAAACACACCACAGAGATCAGCTCATCCCCTTAAAGTAGCTCCAGGGCTCATGCAGCATGAATATATTAAACTCAGAGGCAAATATGCATCTACTGTGTGCGGAGACCAGCAATGTTGTTTAAGATAATCAAATGCAATTTAATGATTACAGTACATACACTGAGGCACAGCTTTCTTTTCAAATGCTGAGGGTGTGTTCATCATGTGAGTTGTTATTTGTCTTTGAGCAAGAGTGATGGAGAAAGAGAAACTACCTTTTCTTCCATGACTCTTTTTTCATTCTTTTCCTTCACCTCTCCCTCTATTCCTCTCTGTCCTTTCCATTCCTTAAGCCAAGATCCTGAGGACACTGCTCTGATAAGAAAGTAACTCATAATGCAAAGCATTTAGGATATCCATGATGGTCCACTTATACCAAATGAGGTCTATAAAAGCTAAATGAATAAGGATAGAAAGAATTTACTGATTGTTACTGATGGTTCCCGTTTTGATACACTGATATATTCGGTGGTAAAATCAAAAGTGCATATAATGACAGCCATGATATTGCTCGTGAAGACAGTACTGTCACCCTCGATCAATGTGCAACACATTTTTACCTGACAGGTGAATGAGGTAATCATAGAGTGTGGTAGAGCGGCAATATTCATTTTTAGGGTGCTATATTAATGTGCACTGACATGTGTGTCCTGCAAACACACATACATACCCATAGTCTCTTAAGTAATTTCTCTGTGGGCTGTGAAGGTCAAGGACACTCTGATCAACCAAAGCATAGATGTATTAGACCATTCCACACACCTTTAATATGACCATTTCTCGTTGCTAATACACTTCTGTGTCATTGTCCAAGATGCCCTCTGGTGTAATATTACATTTCCATTTTAATATACTGTCATGGCATAATCACACACATACACTCAGGAGAATCCTCTTTGATCTTAATTAGTAATCTACTGATCTGCAGGACATTCATATATTCTTCAATATTAACACAGAAAGACTGAAGACTGTTCAGCATCATAATAGTATTTGAGAGTGATGTCACAGCAGTGGAATTATTTGGTGACACAAAGATTCACAAAATGTTTGATTGTTGGTTTTCTTTTTGAGATATTATTTAGGGATGTCAAATATATACAATATTTAATATGTTAGAAAATCCAGTGTCTGCAAACCTTAAAGAAATAGTTCACCCAAAAATGAAATTTGCTGCTCAACCTCAGGTATGTGAACTACTTGTGAAAGAGGCAGTTGTGGCCTAATGGTTAGAGCGTCGGACTGGTAACCTAAAGGTCATGGGTTCGAGTCTCAGGTGCAGCAGGGATTGTTGGTGGGGAGTGAATAATCAGCGCTCTCTTCCACCCTCAATACCATGACTGCGGTGAGACCCTTGAGCAAGGCACCGAACCCCCAACTGCTCCCCGGGTGCTGCAGCAATATGGCTGCCCACTGTTCCGGGTGTGTGTTCACGGTGTGTTTGTGTGCGCACTTGGATGGGTTAAATGCAGAGCACCATACTTCCCCAAGTATGAGACGCCACTTGTCACTTCAATTACTTGTGAATTATTGTGACGCTTTTTATCAGCTGTCTGACCTCTCATTGTGACGGCACCCATTCACTGCAGAGGATCCATTGGTGAGCAAGTGATGCAATGCTAGATCCTCCCAATCTGATTCGTATGAAGAAACTTCTAGATACCTCAGGTGAGTAAATTATCACATAGTTTTCATTTTTGGGTGAACTATTCGTTTAACAGGCGAAATGACTGACAAGTAGAAGGCGTTTCTGATAAGAAGTGTGGGCTGCTCTTTTTAGGCTGTCACAGGAGCAACACTTAATTCAGTGATATCTGTCATGTGGGACAAAAGCATATAAATTATGAAATATCGCCTACAAGTAAGTTTGATATTGGTTTCTCAGCTTTGAGGAGTGATGGGAAGAGAATGAGAGTCCAAATATTAATAATTAATCTATAATCTATATTTATTATCTAGAAACCTATAAGGTGGCAGTCATATCTAAAAAACAACTGATATACCATTTATCGATTTATGTGTCTATATACAAATACTTGTACTTACACCATGAGAGCGAGAATGTGAGAAAGAAATGTGAATGTTGCTTACCTTAAACAGTAGAGCTAGAATGCAACCATAGTCAGTTTCTCGGACCTGCATGTATCTGTAACACGTCAACACACACGCACAAACACAGAGAAAATATTACTGTGGTTTGCTACTTTCGTTTTATAAGTCAGAGAGGTTTGTACTGGGAGGAAGGTTGAGATAAGTCAGGTTGAGTGATAGAGTAGCTCTTTCATTTCTCAAATTGTGCGCGTTGTAATTTTTCGGGTGAAGAGTCAATTACATTATGTTACATTCTTATATGTATTATATCTATATATTATATATATATATAGTATATATATATATAATAAAGAAGTTTTAGGCCTTATATATTAGGCAATTCAAATAGTGCACTCTAAAAAATGCTGGGTTAAATGTAACCCAGCGCTGGGTTAAAAGGGACAAACCCAGCTTTTGGGTTGTTTTGACCCAGCGGTTGGGTTCAAAACAACCCAATTGCTGGGTTTGTCCCTTTTTAACCCAACTTGAGTTGCTTTTAACCCAGCATTTTTTAGAGTGTATACATCTAAAGAACTTCCTCATCTAATGTCCTCAGCTCTTATAATTTTCAAACTGACAATGTTAATATCTAAAACTAATGGCAAGTGTCAAAGTTCAATCCACAATATAACTTAACTGTGACGAAACGTGGTTATTTTAAACAAATACATCTCTATAACTCACCCTAATAACATCATTAAACTATCTTTCCATGAAACATCGTTTGGACATAAATGTTATTGTTTTTAGCATCACCTTTAACTTTCGGTCTAGATCTTGAACGTGACGGGAATGACTGGATTCGAGTCGCCTGCCAGTGAGCAGCACTGCATTTGCATTTCTCGAGACATAAATAAGAGTTTATAGCTCGAGCAGGGGGAAGAGGTCTTTTATGTTATTAAGATGATGAAATACGCCGCGACACTTCAGATAAACTGCATTGTAAGTGCTGTCTAAGCGCGCTAAACGGATGCGACAAGCGGGGACTCGTTTGAGCGGGAAGGTCGATGGAGTCGTGACAGCGATTGTCGTTTGCTGATTGAGTTGGAGTCGGAACTAACAGCGGATTTGGCACACACGCTGTTATTTTCTCTCCGCTTGCGTGTAGATTTACTGCGGGCTGTTGCGCGTGATCTGCGCGAGGAAATTAAGCGCAGTCGATCGTCTTTACATCTTCTCATATAGGGATAGTAGAGGAGATCACTGTATTTTTTTATAGGAGGTAAAATCAACACAGCGCGCGCGCGCGTTTTGATGATCGTGCAGGTTTCCACATGAATAATGCACTGCAATTATTTTTAGAGATCGATCATCTCGGTGACTTTTTTGCTTTTTTTTTTGGTTTGGTGAAACATCTGCAGGTGTTAACTCATCACTCTTTCACGGGCATACACACCTCTCTCTCCTTCTCTCTCTCTTTCTCTAGTCTTACCATAGCGGACATATCGTTGCCCATGACTAATCTCTCCGGTGTGAATCTTAATATATATAGATACTAATAAATAGTAACATATATAATATATTTATTTAATTTCTTATTATTTTTTTTTAAAGTCAAAGGTGTACATGTATCTTGTTAGAGTCAGGCTTGACTGCATATTTTAATGTTCTGATCTCTGATAAATGTTTTTGCACCCGTTTGAAAAAAGGGGTGCAATGTTTCACCTGTAGCCTTGTGCATCAAAATCACTCTATTCTTGTCAGGCGCACTGTACCTATACCCTAGTGTAGGCTACGCATTAAAAAAATGAAATATGAATTGAACTTTACTCTTTAAAAACTGTAAACATTGTTGGCTCTTGTATGATAAGTTACTCGTGATGTTCGTCATTTGTAAGTCACCCTATAAGTTTCTCCTCCTAAATGACCAAATGTAAATGTAATGCAAATGTTGCACTTGTCTGATGAGTAGGCTAATCATTAAGAGTTCAACATCACATGCATGACTCATCAGTTCTCTAACAGGAACCCTATAGCGGTCAATGTTTAATTTACCACCATCTATTAGTTTTTATGCTGATTGGAAAAAAAGATTGGATTGGAGGTACAATTCACTCCTTTTCGAAAATCTACATGGATTTACAACATCCAAACCAAAGAACAAGCCTTCGGTACAGACAGTTTCCACACAATACATTGGAGAGGAGAATACAATTTAAGTGCATCATAATGTGTTGATGTCTGCTAGTAAAGCTAAAGTTGACTGATGTAATAGACCATGTCAGATGCAACTTTTTTCCTTTAATGGCCATTTGAGTGAAGAAAAAGCACCGGAAAGAGAAGCAAAGATAAGACATTGCTCACACAGAGTCCACTGTGGCATCAGTAAGGGCCGAAGAGCTCTGTACAGTATGCTAATAAAGGTATGAGAGGAAGAAGAGGAACCCAGCAACTGTCTAAACCACTCAGCTATCTAATGAAAGACAACTCACTCTCTCTTGAACAATATCTGAACACTTATGTACAGTATGAAAGAAGAAAACAAAGAACCATTTTAACAATATAAGTCTGAAGTGCATATATATACATTGGGACTATAAACTGGGATTGCTTAGTTAGTGTTCATGCTGGATATATTAGTTTCTGGAATCTAATATATTATTCTTGTTGGATGGACATCACAGTGAACTTTGATTTGTTACAAAACTGGACACCATTAATGTCAAAAGCAATCAAACAATGAGATTTATTTTTTTGTTCCCTTCGCCAAAAAGTGTCCAGTTGCTGGTGTCAAGGAGGCAGAGAGCTGCTACTATGACATACGACTGAAGCCTGAGGCATCCTAAGAACTGGATACGGATGGAATAGACATTTTTGCTGTGAGATGACACAGTGATTATAAAAGACAGATGAGGGTTGCTGTGCCCTTTTGTTAAACGTTCCAGCACTACTCTCGATCCATCCATCGATTTTTCAAACTCAGGGACACTGTGCCCTAACCCTCCCTTCCCCCTTAGCTTATATTACAGGTAAAATTTCGTAATTTTGCCAAAAGCATAATAAATAACATCATTAATAGTTGAATTAGTGTTGTCACTTGAACATTCCCCCAATATGCCCCCCAACCATGGAAAAGACCTTCAAAATATGCCATAAATGTGTCTTAAATAACAGTGCATGTCATCTCATGTCACCCCAGGGAAATTACATTAAATGCTCAATAAAAGCATACAGGGACTGGGTTTTCCCATAACATTATAGGAAACAGTTTTAAAGGAATAGTTCACCCAAACATAACAGTTCTGTCATTACTCACCCTCAAGGTGCTCCAAAACTTTTCTCTGATAAACTGTGAAACCAAAGCGAAAACACTGCTTAAGTTGTATACGATGCACTTAGGTTCTGCATAACGTGATTTTGTAAGAATTCTAACATAGCTTTTTCCAGTTTAATCTAGATCTTCTTTTAAGTGACGGGTGGATTTATATATTTTTCTCTCGAGAATATGTGTGTGAACCTACATTGATTGATAAACTTTGTAGACCAAAGCTCCATAACTCCATAACCTACTCCATAAGCTTTTTTCAGATGCCAGTTGGGTTTGTGAATGCTGCACTGTGTCCACAGAGTACATTAGCAGCTCAGTCCAACTGTCCTTTGATGTGCATGAAAAATCGATCAAGTCACAGTTGACGGCTTGTACAGAGAATGTACATGAATTTGCTTTTTGAAAGACAGTGAATAAAGTGACAGGAAGGGGGGAAAGGACAGAACAAAGACAAAACTTTGACTAAAGCAGAACTAAACTGTATTTTTAGTTCACAACAACAGAGAATTTTTCTGCTCTGAAAGACTGAATAGTAGGTTTGTGGCTTTTAGTTCAGGTCTATTAGCATTGAGATTATGTAAATGTTAGTGTACTCTTCTAAAAGTTTTAAATGTATACAGAAAACGAATCCAAATATTGATGACTCATCCTGCACTACAAATATTTTTGTCCAATCAAATGCTCTGAATGCCTAGTCTCCATAATACCACCTGTCATACTAGCAAGTAGCAAATCTGTGACATAATTCTATCCTGTTGGATATTTGGGGGACAATCACTCCAAACCAAACATTTCATTAGGAAATACATCAAAAGAAAGAAACTTCACTCATCAAATAGCGGTTTAAATAATAGATATAATAATTGATGGTAGAGCTGAATTTTAAACATTGCCAGTTGACTGGTTGATGCATGCTGGATTATGTCAAGACTCAAGAGGGCACATGTTGGATCAGTACACACTCGTTACATTAGTTCCATACAGTTCCTTTTTCAGATTTGACAAATGAAACTACAATTCAAACTTTAGTCAACTTCAAAAAAGTTGGGTTGTTTACTGGAAGGAGAGCGGATTGTGTTCATTCTTCTTTCGAGCTCTTGAAGCTCTTACAGACAGAAACAATGAGGGCATCTGCATATGCTCTGTTACCTTGGTTACCAAACAATGACAAGAAGGAGAAAACAGCTGCTTTAGGCAGATACAGACTAGACTTCAGTTTCTCAGCCTGTTGAGGATCCATAAAGCATGTCATAAATCACAAAATGAAACTGAATAATTCAAAGCACCCTTTCTGACAGGTATCACCCAATTAAGCAATATCACATTGCACCATGCCGTTGTAATGAGAATTGCAGATGTGATTCAGCCTCAAGTATTACTTTATTAACATTTATTATAACTCGCAACCAAATTTGGCCAGTTAGGTTACTTTTGTAAAATAGCTAATGAAGAATCTAAAACATCAAGAAAGTAAGCTGCAGTCCATATAATTTGTGTATATATTAAGAAATTGTAACTACTAACAAACTATTCAAAATTGCATTATTTATTCATTATAAAAGTAATAATTATATATTATAATAAATATTTAAAGTGCATTCATATTTGTTATAAATTATACATATGCACATACATGTTGTACAGAGTATATTGGTCATCTGACATTAGTTCTACAAATAGTGCTACTGTACTAACCACCAGAGTTCAGAATAAAGGATACTTAGCTATAGAATGAGACTGGCTTTTAATTCTGAACATTGTTCTCTGAGCGCTTTTCAAGCGGACCACTGAAAATCTATAATGTTTCATTAACAGTAGTGCAGAGCTAATCAGTCCACCCTGCTGCTCTGCATCCAAGAGTTCTTGCAAATAATTCTGTAACTATAGACGTACCGCATCAGATACTCCACAAGCCCCTTCTGACATAGCTGAATCAGCAAATCTTTACGCAAGCTTGTTGCACAAACAGGTCAAATTGTTAGTGTAATGGAATTCATCCATTTAAAACCAGGCTAAGAATAATGTAAAATTACCTCTGGGTAACCTTAGCTGGAGGCTCATGGGGGAATTCACCAAGAATGAATTGCATTATTTATTTGCATGCACTATGTTTTCTGTTTTAGTGATCAATTCACTAAAGGAATTATGCTAATTAAGTACGTGCAAAATGCAAAAGTGTCCACTAAAATCTGCATTAAATTCAATTTGCACAATATCACACATATATTAAATATCTATTTAGGATACTTTTTTAGCATTAAAAAGTACTAGGAAAACTTCCTTAATCACATCACAAAAACTGGTGCGGAGAGCTGAAATCTATGACTATTAATAGTTGGTAAGCTGACAAAATTAATTTTTAATTTATGGGAAACACTGTGATTAAGCTCATGGGTCTGAGTGTGTGACTGCTTCCCACAGATTTATCTCTTCTGGTCATGTATTACCTCTCTAATCTTAATGAGGGTAGCAAATACCGCACCTTCTCTTTCTCTCTCTAATATCGTGTAGCACAGGCGCCATATCTGTCACATTTACTGCCTCCAATGTTCACTTGCGCCACTAAAAGCCATTGTAATTGACACTGCAGGACTGAAGATCTTAGAAATGCTGTTAAATCTGATCTAATAATCACGTGGCGCCCATTGTGGGGCCGATGGCCTTATAACAACTATAAAAATTTCTCTGAAATTATCTCAGAACATATCTGTACTTAAGTTAATGACTTAATCAGGCTTAATACACTTCGCAGGCACATGGTTCTGCAAATTTCTAAGCTTCTTCTATGACGTTTGTTCTTAAAACAGACCATAGGTTAAATCAGTCCTCAAAGAAGGCTGGTACTTACTGGTAAAAGCAATTCTGCACTGTTTTCTACAGGACAGGAATGATTTTTCAGTATCAGCAACTCTTCTAAACTGCTGACTATCCGCTCGACAAGACAAAGACTGTGCAAACATTTATTCTAGATACAAATGCAAAATCAAGAGAAGCACCGGCACTATTTTTCCTTATTTCAAATCTTGGCAGCAGATATTTGGCAGATTTTTATGAAGGTCACTAGACCTCAAACTCTGGATGTTCTCCACATATTTATACTTTATCTATGTAACAGGAAAGATTCCGCTATATCTAAGTCATAAAAGGAGCTGTTACATACACTTCTGTGTTATACAATGGCTTATTCTCTCTCCACTGACAAATAAAAAAAATTTGCTGGTTCCTGCTTGTTCAAAAGTGATTCAAAAAGGTTTGTTCAAATTCAAAATGTTCTGTGAGGAAAATTGACTTTCTCTGTATCTGATCTTGTTGAATGGAGCCACTGTCTATGGTCCTGAGATATTATAGCAATTATAACACTAAATACTTTTTATGTTTAACTCTGCATTGAGATAAATATTAAAAAGGACTGAGAATAGGCAATGATAATGCCTATTGAAACTCCCCTTGGAAATTTATCTCTAAAACTATTCAGCAAAATGTATTTGAGGCAAACCCAAATTAATGCTTAATGCTGGGGGGGAAACAATAATTATGGAATAATTTATAATGGAAAAAGTAATAGAATAATAAAATAAAAGGAATGAAAAATACAATCAACCATATTACATTTTTGCAGTTGTCAGATTCATACGCACATTGCTGTCATTTATATACAGTACAGCATTTATATAACTAGTCCATGGCTGTCAAAAGTTTGGAATGAAAAGATTTTTTATAAATTAAAAAAAAAAAGTTGATCTTATGCTGAATTTATTTGATCAAAAATACAGTAAAAACAGATATATTGTGAAATATTATTACAATTTAAAAGAGTTTTCTATTTGAATATATTATGCCAGTCTTCAGTGTCCCCACAGAATTCCCACCACATAACTCCTTCTAGTATGTCAAATATGTTGATGTATTTAAAACCTTCAAGGACAAGGTATAGTTGTATGAATGGTGTATAAATCTTTACTTTGAACAAGAGGCCACATTGTTTTACTCTTGTAATTAGATTGTGCAAACAGCTTTTAATTACTCACCCTGAATTCAATGAAAATGGCTTTTCCCTCACAGTATCTTTTTATCCACACAGGTAATTCCTCAGTGGTGTCCCATTAAATGACCTCTTGCAGAAAGCCTGTAGATGCTTGTGACACAGGACAGTACAGAAAGGATGTGCACTTGTGTATATTCCTAAAGGAAAAACAAAACATTTGTACAATTAACTCAAAATGTTCTTTATCAAACATGCAAGCAATTAGGATTGAATCATTCTACATCTGGCGGTTTTCACCGACAGGGAGGCTGTTCAGCTTGAATGAGGATGAAGATTTTGCTTTGTGCTGACTGAGACTTATTCCCATATGCAAGGTGATTGACAGCCTCTTATCTCTGCACTGTACAGAACGACGTTTTTGCTCAGAGCTAATGAAGAGAGCGTTTCAATACATCTATCATTCAATACACTAACACACAAAAAACAATAACAAAGCCACTGATTTTATCAGATCCATAACATAATGACCCACTCTCACAGAAGATGCTTCTCCACTTGGGCCAGAACTACATAAAAATCAGTGCTAATTATGTCTGGCCGCAGAAAACAAATAAAGCAGTTTTAAAAGGAGTTTATGTAATTGCAACTCTAAATCACCTTTCTGACCCAAATTACCCTCCCACACCTCTCATTCCCAGCCTGTTTAAAAAGACCATCCAAATGACATACGGTTGTGTTTTCAGACTGCATAGACAATTACACTGAAGATAAATGCAGCTATAATGTTTGGATGAAAATATGTGTAAAATGGGGACAATGTATTGCTTCTAAGAGAACAATGAAACAGCACGTCAGCTCAGGCAGAGGTAAAGACACAGAGGGGGGAGAAAATTATCGCCCCTCCTGGTACTCTATTGGTAACTTCACCTTCATACATGCGTGTAATTTTCACGCCTAGAGGAGGCAAAGCGTTACACTTACACGCATACTCGAGTGGACCAGCGTGTCTGCTACGCGCTTTGGCGTGATACCAGGTTGGAGGGGGACCTGACACTTACTCAGCTTAACAAAATAGGTTCAGTTTAGCATATAGCACAAATTCAGCAAACTATAATTCAAGGAGAGAGAGTGAATTCTGATGGCAAAAACTTAGTCTGCTTCTTACTGCAGTTGATTCTGGCTGACTGTTCACCAAAGTGACCAGCCACAGTTAGTTTTGTTTCTGTGTGTCATTTAGGTGCAGGATGGATGGATGGAGAGAATGGCAAAAATATGGATAGTTAGATGAATTGATAGACAGACAAATGGATCTATAGCATGGATGGACGGAAGATAGATAAATAAATTTCCCAATGCAAAGCCTAGTCCAAGATGAACAAGTATGCTTAATCCGGAAAGTAAAATCTTAAGTATCTCTGGCCTAACATCAATTCATACATAGACCCAAACATACTGACATTCCCAGACTGCCTCTTAAAAACTATTAAAAACCACTGGGTATTTTTAAGATGTGCAGCTTTTTAAAGAAAACAACAGCTCCTTTTTTATCTCTGATGAAAATTTCAGAAAAGAAAAGACACATTAGGGACTTGAAAGCTAGTGTAATTTTTTGTGAACTATGTCGATCTGTTAGCCACTCAGCTTTTCACACGCAGGTGCCCCTTATACTCCTGTGGTTTTTGTCTATCGTAAACTATTTATGTAGTGCTTCCCCCGCTCCTCACACTTCGTCCATGTGTGTCAGTACCGATCACCGAGCCACGCGGTGTGCTGCACTGCTACCTATTGTTAGTAATACCTTGGTTTCTTGACCCTTATATTTCTTCTGCCTCTAGTTTAATAGGCTGAGGGGGAATTTCCTGGACCACTCCTTCCAATAACGACAGGAAGGAGAGGTTGTATATAGAATGTTAATGCCCCTTTTTCCTCCACACCGGAATATCATGAAATGGCCACGGAGTCATACAGCCACAGTAAAACAAGAATTTTCTGTCTCATTCTGGTCCATTGGGTCCATCTCATTTCTCTTTATGGCTTCTGTCATTGCTGGGATGCTCTGTCATGTGAATACAAAAGAATATGCATTAGATTACAGCAAAAGAGCAGTACTGAGGGAAATGTGTGCACATGCGTGTGTTTAAGAGCTTGATTCGTATCAATATGCACAAGCTTACACCTCTCTCAAAGCAACGACCCAGAGACCTTCACACATCTGATCCACCTGCCATTATCTCCACCTCATAAGTCTTACAGCTTACACTCCATCACACACACGCAGAGACAGATAGAGAGAGTGGTAGAGATATTGAGATAAAGAGAGAGCGCCTCAAGGCACATGTGACAATATCAGAAAATATTCAGAAGTGAAAAGCAACAAATGTGGAAAATGACAGAGAAAATCCTTAATACTAGTGAGTCCTCAGTAGAAACAGATATACTGTATATTATTCTCCATATAAGTCAAATTCAATCTCACTTACATGCAAAACAGACAATATACTTACATATTGCTTAAAGTCATCATGAAACAAAAATTACTGTCTATTTTCAAAATGCATGTTATAGATCTTATTGTAATTTTTACAAAACTGTTCTGTTTTATAGCAACTTTAAGTAGCATTAGTTTAAAAAAAACATTGAAAATAATAGTGGAAATGTATAAATAATAATAAATAATTTCTGTTCTTCTGAACTTTATATTCATCAAAGAATTACTGGGGGGGGGGGGGGGGGGGGGGGGACATAGCCAGTTTATGCCCAAATGTTAAGTAGCACCAACTCTTTTAACATTGATAATGATAATAAAAAATGTTTCCTGAGCAGCAAATCAGAATATTATAGTGATTTCTGAAGAATCATGTGACTCTGAACAATGAAGTAATGGCTGCTGAAAATTCATCTCTGCCATCACAAATAACTAATACAATAATATACATCAAAAGCTGTCTGTTGTGGCAAAGGGCACACAGTTTTTTCTTTTTTATAGATTTAAAATTGGCAGGAGTCAGACTATTAGCAGATTCACAAAACAAATATTGGAAATGGTGTCCAACTAATGAGGCAAATAATAGAACAAAAGTACATGTCTACAAAGACAAATGGCCAATTGAACCTGATGGTTTACTAAGGAGAAATGATCTGTCATTGATTACGTTAGTTCAGCACTTTTCTGTAAAACTTGTTAGACAATCACTATATGCTCTGAGCCAAAGCAAATGCCCTCTAAAACAATGTGACCTACACAGTGCTATGAACATTTGTTTTCCATGAAAAAAGAAGGTAATAACCTGTCAGAGCATTTCCCTTTAGGGCAAGAGAAAGGGGGGAAAACATCAATGTTCATTTGCACTCCAAATCAAAGGGCAGGAATTCCCTTAATGAAAGTTATGTAAAATGAGAAAGAGTCAGAAAGAGAGAAAGTCACACAGTAACAGATTTTATATGAGAAATATGGATTTGTATACATGGATAAAACGGTTTCTGATAATTAATAGAACAAACAAATGAAACCAACCCTTGTTTTCAATCATTCAGAAATTAAATTCTTGTTACTCCCCCCAAACATAACCTGAGGAGTCAGATTAAAGCTATAAATTCTTAATATGACCCCCCATCCAAGAGTAAACCTGCTGGACAGTGAAGAAATGTCATCCCATTAAATGCCTCACTGGACACCTGTCCACCAACCAACCTTCTGGAGCATTTTACACTTACACTCTAAAAAATGCTGGGTTAAATACAACCCAGCGCTGGGTAAAATATGGACAAACCCAGCATTTGGGTTGTTTTCTACCAACAGTTGGGTTAAATGTTTAACCCAACCTTCTGGGCAATAACCCAACCGCTGGGTTGGCCCATATTTTACCCAGTATTTTTTTAGAGTGTAGGAATTACTAACACTATTGCGAGCACATCTGAACCATTCTGTGACCTCTAACACACCTTAGAACAGCATAGTTTAGCTCCAAACTAAGAGTCCAGTAAAGCTTGTGAGTGAATCCAACTAGAGAACAGAGGTTACATTGCACCATTTTTATGATATGTCACTGTGGCTGGAATCACCATATTTAGCCATCAGAGGTCAGATGAGGTTACCCTCAAACATCCTCAAAGCTCTGACAGGGCTTTTTGACTGCATGGTCGATACATTGCCTGCTAGGGACCTGACCTGAGATGCACTGCAACACAGAGCAGCACAGCGGCTATAACTTTAGAATGAACTGCCCAGAACAGCTGTCTCAATATAGAAAGACAGAGAGAGAGCGAGTGTAACTTACAAATAAAACAATAGTGAGTATAAGCAACTTGAAAGAAAGAAACAAAGGTCTGGACAGGTAAAACCTTAATATGAAGGCAGTTTCAAGTGCGGCCAACTTTACACAACAACATTTTCAACTAAAAACAAAACTTTTTATGCATTTTGGCCACTCAAATTCAAGTTTTTGAAAACCATCCCATTTTTGTCTAAACTACAAAAACATGAATTTGAAAACGGTGACGTTATGTGCATGAGTATAACGTGTTCAGTCTATAGGTGTGCACGCAGGCACACTCTAAAAAATGCTGGGTTAAATACAACCCAGTGCTGAGTAAAATAGGGACAAACCTAGCAATTGGGTTGTTTTGACCCAGCGGTTGGGTTACTACCCAGAAGGTTGGGTTAAACATTTAACCCAACCGCTGGGTCAAAACAGTCCAATTGCTGGGTTTGTCCCTATTTTACCCAGCACTGGGTTGTATTTAACCCAGCATTTTTAAGAGTGTGTTTCTTTACAAAGTGACACTGCAACTACTGGCCTGCATAATACAGCATTTTTAGTAGTTTTTGCTAAGATCATTTTGACAACGTCATCTGTCAGTTTCAAAAACGCAACGGACAAACATTTCTGTTTGCAGTACATTTTTAAAGTCTAGATAGTAGATAATTGTAGATAAAGTCTAATGTGAACTGCCATTCAAAAATCATCTTTAAGTATTTCACCTAAACCTAGTTTAGTACGTAAAACCAGAAAACCAATGCTGGGGTGTGTAACCCCCCTTTGGTCAAATATGGACTAACCCAACTATTGGGTCGTCTCAAAATTTAATTGAAAATTTAACCCAGCAGTTGGTTTAGATCCTATTTGACCCAAAGTTGGGTTGAAACAATGGGTTGAACTGGTCTTTAATAATATTCTCAAAACATTAAATTACTTATACATCATTCATTAAATGTTTTTTTTCTTCTAAAATGTTTTAGTTGAACCTTCGTCTTACTTTTTTTTTATGTTACTGCTTGTTTCAGAACATTCAGACAATATTCAAAAGTAACATTCACATACTGTATGCAAAATTATAAAATGGAATGTTCCCTTTACATTCATGTAATGTTTGTTTTTAAAACATTTACAAAACTGGACATTTTGATACGTGGGGGAAATAGCAAAAAATTCAAAAATAACTTAATTTTGTTACCAAGGATCAGGCCTTGAAAGCCATTCTGGAACCAGTTTTCAAAGTGCCTTCATACAAAAATGATCTATGATTAAGCCATTGACTGACTTTTACAGCCTATAAATGTGTATGAATGCCTTTTTCTCTCACAATATGTGTTCCCAGTAAAGATGCAGCCTCATTCAGACGGTCAACTCAGGTTACAGTTTTCAGTTTCAGGTATACAGACAGAACACCTGTGAGCTCTGCTTTAATTGTTGGCCTCTGGGTCAAGTGTCATTCAACTGCAGAGGTTTATATATGATGCTCATTGTACAAACTGATAAAACACTGCTCTTACTAAATAAGCACTTTTAAAACACAGGTTTCATTACTGTAGCCACATTCTGAGAAGAGTAAAATAGATATTACAATCAATTTCCAATGTGTTGTCAGTATAACCTTTCATTTAGACTGTTGCACTATAATGTGAATGAACTATTGACTTTTACGCTGATCTTTTATTATGGCATCATCGATTTCACATTTACCTGCCCATAAATGTCCTGGCCAAAATATGCTGATGTGCATCGGAATTCACAAAGTCTGGCTCTCCAAAACTACTTTAGTATTAGGCACATAAATCTTGAATAAATGTAAATATGCCAAGTTATACCTACAATTTGAAACAGGCCAGAGCACACATTTGGACATGACACAAAAGCCATTACTGTATTTATATTTATGAACTCATTCTGCAGAGGCAGAAAAAACAAACCTTTCAGAATATGGCAGTAGCCGACTAATCTCTCTTTCTGTCTCTCTCACACATTTTTAACAACTCTAGTAAAAGCTTCATCTCAATTTCAAACAATTGTTCACCGTAGCTCTTCATCAGTGCACACCTGTGTAAGATTAATCATTAGACAACTGCAATCTCTCTTGCTCATCATGATCAGCGAGCCAGAAAAGAGGATTTTATAGAGGCTTTTTACCCCAAATATCTGTATCTGTATCTGCTCCCGTATCTGTAAATCAAACAGTCATTTTTAAAGACCGTGTAGAGAGTGTTTTCATGGTCAAACCTGAATGTGCTCTATGCAGTCCAGACTTAAAACTGTAATATGTATGGTCTCAGAGAACTTTGCTAAAATCTTCTACAGAGGAAAAAAGTCTATGGCTGGGTCTCAGGAGGATGTATTTAGTGTCCATTTTGTACCACATTGTCCATTTTAGGACTACTTCAAGCATTAAAATCTTCAGTAGAAGTTGTACTTGTTTGTCAAAGTAATTTAATACAAGATGTGATGAATTATGCTGATGCTGTCACCATATTCATCAGCATCACTGGCAAAGAGAAGCTTCTTCTGAATAATGAATTACAGTCTCTATTCATGCTGCTGTTTACATTCTGAGTAATGAGGAAAGCAGGAGGCGATATTAGGACATGACTGCTGAGCTGTATTTCTACTTCACTTACTGACAGAATTTATGATTCATATTTCCAGAAAAAAAGCTAATGCAATCTAATCTCTTGCTCCTGTCCTAATTTAACACAATCAGCCAAGAAGCATTTAAAGTTGACAATGTCTAATTATTTCCATGTTAAAATACTTTAACCCCTTGAACCTGACACGGGAACACTGGATGAACCAGTGGTGTGAGTTTGGGCCTGAACTGTTTGAACAATTTATTCTATGTAGAACATGCTTTTATATGATTTTGCTTATATGTTTATGCTTTTATCTCTCTGTAATCGTTCAACCCTGGTATTAGCAAGTTCTCCAGCATTTATTGTGATCCAGGACCTTTTCATTATTGTCTACAGCAGCCATACTACTGCTGCATTATCATTCACGTACTGTAAAATATGCTTTAAGAATCTCTAGTGCAAATCAATCTGAAACATAAATCTCGTCTCTTCGGTATCAGAATCAGAATCAGAATGAGTTTTATTGCCAGGTATGTTTACACATACGAGGAATTTGTTTTCATGACAGAAGCTCCACAGTGTAACAGAATGACAGTGACAGAACAAAAACAGATAATAAAAAATAGAAAAATAGAACAAGTAAGTAAGGAATAAAAATATACAAATCGACAATTGTATGTACAGGTATATAACAATAGACAGTTGTATGTACAGGTATATTATGTGCAAATTGAAATGTAGACTGAGTGTGTGTGTTAGATAAATAAGTGTATGAGTGAATAAATAGTGTGTGTTCCACAGTTATTGTCAAGTGTTCATGAGATGGATGGCCTGAGGGAAGAAACTGTTCCTGTGTCTGGTCGTTCTGGTGCTCAGAGCTCTGTAGCGTCGACCAGATGGCAACAGTTCAAAGAGGGAGTGTGCTGGATGTGAGGGGTCCAGAGTGATTCTGCCAGCCCTTTTGCTCACTCTGGACGAGTACAGTTCTTGGAGAGAAGGGAGGGTTGTACCAATGATTCGCTCAGCAGTCCGGACTACCCTCTGAAGTCTTCTGAGGTCAGATTTGGTAGAACCAAGTAGAGCTGAACCAGACAGTTATTGAAGTGCAGAGGACAGATTCAATAATGGCGGAGTAGAACTGTTTCAGCAGCTCCTGTGGCAGGTTGAACTTCCTCAGCTGGCGAAGGAAGTACAACCTCTGCTGGGCCTTTTTCCACAATGGAGTCAATGTGAGTGTCCCACTTCAGGTCCTGAGAGATTGTGGTGCCCAGGAACCTGAATGACTCCACTGCAGTCACAGTGCTGTCCATGATGGTGAGTGGGGGGAGTGCAGAGGGGTTGCTCCTGAAGTCCACGGTCATCTCCACAGTTTTTAGCGTGTTGAGCGCCAGGTTGTTGAGACTGCACCAGACAGCCAGCTGCTCGATCTCCTGTCTGTAAGCAGACTCGTCACCGTCCTGAATGAGGCCGATGAGTGTGGTGTCATCTACAAACTTCAGGAGCTTGACAGAGGGGTCTTTAGATGTGCAGTCGTTGGTGTACAGGGAGAAGAGCAGTGGAGAGAGAACACAACCCTGAGGAGCTCCAGTGCTGATCTGTATTTTCTGGATGCTGGATGTGTATTTTCCCAGCCTCACTAGCTGCTGCCTGTCTGTCAGGAAGCTGTTGATCCACTGACAGACGGAGGTGGGCACGGAGAGCTGAGTTAGTTTGGGCAGGAGGAGGTTGGGATGATGGTGTTAAAGGCCGAAATTAAGTCCACAAACAAGATCCTCACATAAATCCCTGGTCTGTCTAGATGTTGCAGAACATAATGCAGTCCAATGTTTACTGCATCGTCCACAGACCTGTTTGCTCTGTATGCAAACTGAAGAGGATCCAGCAAGGGGGTCCAGTGATGTCCTTCAGGTGGACCAATACCAGTCTTTCAAAAGACTTCATGACCACAGACGTTAGAGCCACAGGTCTGTAGTCATTAAGTCCAGTAATTTTGGGTTTCTTTGGGACGGGGATGATGGTGGAGCGTTTGAAGCATGAAGGGACTGCGCACAGCTCCAGTGATCTGTTGAAGATCTGTGTGAAGATGGGTGCCAGCTGGTCAGCACAGGATTTCAGAAAGACTGGTGAAACACAATCTGGGCCTGGTGCTTTTCTCCTTTTCAGCTTCCGGAAGACCTGGCGCACCTCTACTCTGATCTGAATTGCAGGTGTGGGGAAAAGGGGGTTGCTGGAGGTGCGAATGGTTGTGTGGAGAGGTGTTCAGAGCGGGTGTGGGGTGTCTTTTCAAACCTGCAGTAGAACTCGTTCAGATCGTCTGCAAGGTGTTGATTCTCCACAGTGCTGGGGATGGTGTCTTGTAATTGGTGATTTCTTTTAGACTTTCCACACTGATGCGGAGTCAGTGGAAGAGAATTTAATCCTTATTTTTCTGAATAATTCCTCTTTGCCACTCTGATCTACTTTTCCAGTGTGTATTTAGCCTGTTAATACAAGACATTATCCCCCTTCCTGTAACCATCTTCTTTGGCCTGAAGGAGCTGTCTGAGTTTTGCAGTGAACAATGGTTTGTCATTGTTGTAGGTTAAACGAGTCCTGGTAGGGAATGCACATATCTTCACAGAAACTGATATATGAAGTTACATTCTCTGTGAGCTCGTCCAGATCGGTGGTAGCAGATTCAAAAATGCTCCAATCAGTGATGTCAAAACAAGCTTTTAAATCCTGCTCTTTTTCATTAGTCCATCTTTTTACAGTCCTGAATACAGGTTTAGCTGATTTCAGTTTATGCCTGTAGGTCGGTATAAGATGAACAAAGCAGTGATCAGAGAGCCCCAAAGCTGCGCGTGGAACAGAGTGATATGCATTCTTTATTGTGGCGTAACAGTGATCCAATATATTACTGGGCCCTTGTTTTTCTGGTGGGACATGTGATGTGCTGTCTGTATTTTGGCAATTCACGGGAGAGATTTGCTTTATTAAAGTACACGAGAATGATTAAAACAGAGTCCGGGTGTTGTTGTTCTGTTTCTGTGATCAGATCAGCGAGTTTATGTAAAGCGGAGCTCACGTGCGCTTGAGGAGGAATGTAAACACTGACAAGAATGAACAAGCAAAACTCCCGCGGCGAGTAGAACGGCTTGCAATTAATGAAGAGCACTTCTAGATCTGAACAGCACATCTTCTTTAACACAGTTACATCTATACACCACCTCTCACTGATGTAAAAGCATGTCCCGCCACCGCACGATTTCCCCATTGATTCTGCGTCGCGATCCGCTCTGAACAGCTGAAAGCCCGGGGGACTCAACGCGCTGTCCGGAATGGCGTTTTTCAGCCAGGTTTCCATGAAACACAGTGTAGCAGAGTTTGAAAAATCCTTGTTTGTCTGGGAGAGCAGAAGAAGTTCGTCCTTTTTGTTGGGTAGAGAGCGGAGATTCACCAGATGGATGCTAGGCAACGGCGTCCTGAATCCGCGCTGTCTGAGCTTCACGAGCGCGCCGGCTCGCTTCCCTCGTCTGCGCGTCCTGAAGCGCTTAATCAGCGCCACAGCTCCCCCGACAACAATTTCCAGCAAAACATCAGAATAATCAAAAAACTGTGAAATATCGGGTGGTGTGTACTTCAGAATGTCCAGCAATTCGTCTCTGGTGAAACTGATTGCAGGGATATAACTAAAGACAGGACAAACTAACAAAAACATAAAAACAACTGCAGAGCACGCCACGGAGGCAGCCATCACCGTCGGCGACATTGTTACAGACAGAACCGTAGCGGCCAATTAATCCAAATAATTAGTGTTTGTTTTGGTGATCACAGATTTGCTCAATAATTAGAGCCATAACTCCTGATAAACAAGCCTTATTATTAGCCCTCTGTGACAGAATGAATGTGCCTTGTATTTCCTAATCTTGCCACTCTGAGGCCCTAAAAGCAAAAATGAACCTCTCTTTTTTTATCAAAATATGATGTTTGACTCACTGAACTCCGGGTGACTTGGGCTGCAGTGCTCCACAGTTTTACGGGGTTTGTTTACAGCGCATTGTTTCAATATTATGGAGTCTTTCATGCAACCCAGACCACTCTCCATCTGACCAATCCCACCGCCCCAGGCTCTCATTTTCTTTATATGGTCCTGCTGTTCTGTATTATAGCGAGAAGACAGTCACTTTAAATTCACACCAGACACACATAAGGCTTTTAACAGAAACCATGTCACATAAAATGATCTCCTAAATAAGCATAATATGTTAATATGCAAGCATTTACTTTAAGGGTCCAGAAGTCTGGGATTTTTAAATTAAAAATCTGAGAATATATATTTATATATACAGTATATACAGTGGGGCAAAAAAGTATTTAGTCAGCCACCAATTGTGCAAGTTCTCACACTTAAAAAGAAGAGAGAGGCCTGTAATTTTCATCATAGGGATACCTCAAATATGAGAGACAAAATGAGAAAAAAAATCAGAAAATCACATTGTAGGATTTTAAAGAATTAATTGGTAAATTCCTCGGTAAAATAAGTATTTGGTCACCTACAAACAAGCAAGATTTCTGGCTCTCACAGACCTGTAACTTCTTCTTTAAAAGGCTCCTCTGTCCTCCACTCGTTACCTGTATTAATGGCATCGGTTTGAACTTGTTATCAGTATAAAAGACACCTGTCACAACCTCAAACAGTCACACTCCAAAACTCCACCATGGCCAAGACCAAAGAGCTGTCAAAGGACACCTGAAACAAAATTGTAGACCTGCACCAGGCTGGGAAGACTGAATCTGCAATAGGTAAGCAGCTTGGTGTGAAGAAATCAACTGTGGGAGCAATTATTAGAAAATGGAAGACATACAAGACCAATGATAATCTCCCTCGATCTGGGGCTCTACGCAAGATCTCACCCTGTGGGGTCAACATGTTAAAGCACCCACTGTCCCAGAAAAATCCCAGAACCACACGGGGGGACTAGTGAATGACCTGCAGAGAGCTGGAACCAAAGTAACAAAGGCTACCATCAGTAACACACCGCACCGCCAGGGACTCAAATCCTGCAGTGCCAGACGTGTCCCCCTGCTTAAGCCAGTACATGTCCAGGCCCGTCTGAAGTTTGCTAGAGAGCATTTGGATGATCCAGAAGAGGATTGGGAGAATGTCATATGGTCAGATGAAACCAAAATAGAACTTTTTGGTAAAAACTCAAACTTGTCGTGTTTGGAGGAGAAAGAAAGCTGAGTTGCATCCAAAGAACACCATAACTACTGTGAAGCATGGGGGTGGAAACATCATGCTTGGGGCTGTTTTTCTGCAAAGGGAACAGGACGACTGATCCGTGTAAACGAAAGAATGAATGGGGCCATGTATCGTGAGATGTTGAGTGAAAACCTCCTTCCATCAGCAAGGGCATTGAAGATGAAACATGGCTGGGTCTTTCAGCATGACAATGATCCCAAACACACCACCCGGGCAACGAAGGAGTGGCTTCGTAAGAAGCATTTCAAGGTCCTGGAGTGGCCTAGCCAGTCTACAGATCTCAACCCCATAGAAAATCTTTGGAGGGAGTTGAAAATCCGTTTTGCCCAGCGACAGCCCCAAAACATGACTGCTCTAGAGGAGATCTGCATGGAGGGATGGGCCAAAATACCAGCAACAGTGTTTGAAAACCTTGTGAAGACTTACAGAAAAACGTTTGACCTCTGTCATTGCCAAAAAAGGGTATATAACAAAGTATTGAGAAGAAATTGTGTTATTGACCAAATACTTATTTTCCACCATAATTTGCAAAACAATTACTTAAAAATCCTACAATGTGATTTTCTGGATTTTTTTTTCTCATTTTGTCTCTCATAGTTGAGGTATACCTATGATGAAAATTACAGGCCTCTCTCATCTTTTTAAGTGGGAGAAATTGAACAATTGGTGGCTGACTAAAACTTTTTTCCCACGGGTATATATCTATATATTATCATATATATATATATCTATATATATATAGTATATATAAGTATTATATTACTTTACATGTTATCAAATGTCTTTATTTTTTTTAATTTTTTTAAGTTTTAGGATTTTAAAAAATTTGAAGCAAAGAAATATTATGATGTAAGGGAAATAGGTCAATTTAGCTCAAAGGGAATCATTTAAGATTTTATAGGGAATTTGGACAGAATCACTGTTTTAAGGCTGATCACTGAGTCGGCCAGCGATTCATTGAACGAGCCGTATAACAATTCTGTATGGATATTTATATCCAAAATATAGTGAAAAAACTATTAATTAACACAGTAACAAGATCGGCAGTTTAAGACATTAAATTGTACGCACAAAACACAAGGTACTACTCTTTTCGATATAAATAAGACTTTATTGGATAAATCTAGACATATAAACTAATCTAACACATCACCAAGATGCCCACGCTACATTCACAGAAGTGCAGGAAAGAGAAAGAAAGTGAGGATACATAATATGCAGGTTGAAGAGAACCCCCCCTGACAACCACTCTGACATCCCACAGTTTATAGCCAATTACTATGTGCAATTGATAGACAGAACACAATCAATCATTTAAGTAACCCTCGCATTGAGTTCCTCAACGAGGCTAAAATTTATATCAATGCACACCCAGGTCAGCCAGTAGACTCTGGACCCCCCCGGCTACTTGCCTTCACCTTGTTTAGGGGGTTCCCTTGTTGTCATCCTTCGAAGAAAGCGGTTCACAACAAAGTTGCACGCACTTGATGCCCAGAACCTTCAGTCAGTAGCGTTTGAAAGTGACCCCCCAGTCTTGGGAAGCCAATGGTTGGGCGTTGGCTGAAGATGCGGATTTGTGGGCTAGTTGAAGTTTTGAGGAAGTCACAGACTTGAGGTGAACTCAGAGACATGGCGTTGCGGCAAAACTTAACTCATGGCACGAAACTCTCAACGGAAAATAAAATAAATTCAAGTAGAAGCCAGCAAGAAGATGCTAGATGACTAGACGGGGTTTCTCCTTATGGTTTGAGAAGAGCAGGAGGCGTGTAAGCCAGAGCACACTCAAAGAGCGCTAAAAAGCAGCATCAAAACTCAGTGGCAAGAAAAAGCAGTGGTGGACGAAGTACACAAATTAAGTACTTGAGTAAAAGCACAGATATGTAGGCCTATAATAAAATATTACTCCTTTTTCAATTTTACTCAAAAGTACTCGATTTTTTATGTACTTAAGTAAAAAAGTACTGATAGATAGATTTATTTGCCTTTTTTTCTATAGGCTACTTAATTTAATTGTATATTAGCACATATTTTTTATAATCCTACTGCTCAAAATACATGGGATTTTCCCAAAATAACCACTATATGGAGTCAAGATATATTTTTGTTGTTGATATGGACTACGTTGACGAGAGTAATGTAGTAATGTTCACTGTGAAGCTTACACTGCGAAGTACCTGAGAGAAACAGATTTGACCATCTGATTTTCACCATTAAGAAAAAAAGTGTTTTAAAGCTTGTTGTTTTGCAGAACATCACATTTATATATGACATGAGAATAAGGCCTGAAATTAGGAAGAACATTAAAGAAAATATAATTATATTTTCATAATGATTTTTTTCTTCTCCAACCAACAGGAAAACCATACACGGTATGACACCTGTCTATCTAAATAAAAGGCATAAAATGCCAAAAATAAATCTAAAAAAAAAAAACTTAGCACCAGCAAGCTTGTTAGCTAGACAGTTAGCATCAGCTAACAATATTTATTTATTTTCAGTATGGTTATGATGGATAAACATTCATATCTGTCTACTCTGCTAGATAATCCAAACAATATAAAAATGTATACTGTTGATAAACAATATAAAACAGACGTCACATAGGGCTAAATGTATAGCATTTTAATAAAACTGTTAACGTAATGGCAGCGGGGAATATGAACGTGCATGAATTATTTTATTTAATCTGTGTTATTTTAATGTTCCGGGTTTTTTTTTACCTAAAACATAGAGACAATGATGTTGATGTGTCTGCATTCAAGCATCTCAGTGGGCTTAAATAGGTTTAGTTCACCAAAAATTAAAAGTAGCCATAAATACTAGCCATCAAATAAGCCTAGGTGTATATGCTTTCTCGTTCAGCCGAATCCAGTCAGTTTATTAAAAATGGGGTCTTGAGCTTTCAAGACTGTTGTAATAATTTACTTAGTTGTAAGGGAATTAATCGTTATTAATTCATTCAGGTTTATTTCTAGCTCAGTTTTTAAAAGAACTCGATCTGAGAATTCTTTGTCCACCTGATCAAAACTGACTTTGAATTTCAATAGTTTATACGTTTATCAGCTACTCGGCTAGCGAGAAGTTGATGTCAGTGTATATTAGCAATTGAATATGTAAATTTTGTATTCCCTGGCCACGG